>JACBXF010000067.1:1377969-1540583 GCA_014183025.1 Harringtonia lauricola | reverse complement strand
GGGGGGGTTGTGGCAGATGAAGACAGAAGGCGCAAAAGGCAAAGACGCCACCAAAAGGGTCGGGAAATGCGCGCTAGCAGGACAGCTTTCTCGTCTTCACTGAACGTCCGGCGCTCTTGCGAAAACTCGGGGAGGCGGTCACGACTGGGCCAAGCAGAGCTGAGCATCGACGGTGTGTACGCCCCCTTCTCTATGCGAAAGACGGGAAAGGGTGTGTGGCTGTACGAATATGTCGGCAAGGCAGAAAAGAGCGGGAAAGCAGAAGCGAAAACAGGAAGACCGCCCTGAGACGCGCCTGCCATGCACGTACCAGTGGCACAGATAGCAAAGGAGGAATAGTATTATTTTTTGCCAGAAGCAGTAGCAGCAAGTCGACAGAGTAGCGTAAGCCGGATAAGTCAGCCAAGAAATGAGGAAGTGGGAGGGGACGAGTAGTTGGAAGGAAGGGACGGAATGAGGGGGGCCAAAGAAGGACCTGAAAGGGCCCTAAGCCACACGTACTACGGGGGGGTTCTCCGCAAATACGTGAGGAAATAATGTCCAGCAGTACAAGTAAGATACGAGCCGGCACGGACCCAAGACCAAGCCAAAAAAAATTCTCATGTGATTATGGCAGGGTTAAAGCTCTGCAGAAGCGCTAGGGCCATGCTAGACACTAAACTAAGCACGTTAACGGCCAGCCACGAGTACTTTGTCTAAGCAAGGAGCACGGTATATCTATGCTTGCTAGTTAACCTTTGTTCGTGAAGCCCCCCTTATGTAAATATGTATACTTGCTCCTCAGCTGGCGAGCCGGACACCGACCTGCCTAGAAGGGCTGTAAGAAGCGTGGAGACACGGAGCTTGCAAGGATGGAGCGCCGGTCTTGGACGATCCACTTTTGCGTGGGATTCGACATTTCTTTTCTTTTTCTTTTTCTTTCTTTTTTTCTCGAAGGAGCACCCACCGGACCCAGATGCTGCAAGTGCCGACCGTCCCCCCTGAAAACGTATGATGTCAGCCTGGGACAGCACATCAATGAGCGACAGCGATGCTGGGCTTGCTACAGCGTGCTTGCATCTTTTGCGCGCCCAGCCGAGCCTGTCTGCTGCCAATCGGTCTAGCCTTTCCTCTTCGAGCGCCTTGGACCGTTGGCCGTCTGGGGTAGCATACAGGTAATATGACCTTCTTGCCTGTCGAGCCCGCTAGTGCCGGGGTTCCTGCCAACCACCCATGCCCGATTGGAAAGTCCGGGCCTGTCGTACGACTTGAGCTGCCCTGTATCTTACAGCAGAAGCTTAGAAACTGGGGCGGCGGTTGAGCGGTCCTTTGTTAATTCCGTCTTCCGCACTTCCGTCACGGCGCCGGGTGCGCCGGCATCAGATTCTGTGCCTGCATATTCGATGTCTTCTGATATCCTTCGACATCCCGCCCCTAAGTGGCAAAGAATATTATACAAAAAGTGCCATATTATACTGAGTGGCGCATGCCAAATGCTGAGATGGTCTCTCGCCCCTGATCCTCTAAACCTGTTGGTTTCGTTCCGTTTTTGCTTCCCCCCTTCCCATGCTGCCTCCGTCCCTATGCAATCCAACCGTCTCATAAATTTCATGTACTATATTGCGTCCTGGAAAATCTTAATCTTTCTCCTTCTGTTTCCGGGCCTGATCGTCGCGGCCCGTGCCAGATGCGGGCTGGGCCTCGGTCTGCAGGCTTGCCGCCTTTCTCTCCTTTGCGATCGAGGTCTCGACCTGCCAGACGGCGCGCTCCAGCTCCACGGCCAGCTGGGGCGCCTCGTAGGCATCGGCCACGGCCTTGGTGCCCTCTGGGTGCGACAGCAGCTGCCGCTCTCCTGGGGCCGAGGCGCCTGCTGGCACAGCCGATCGGGCGGCCAGCTGCGTCTTTTGCTGCGCGTAGATGGCATCGAGCGTCGGCGACGGCGCCAGCACCAGCTCGTCGTGCTGCAGCAGGTGCTGGGTGTGTTTGCCGCCAGAGATCGCCCGCCAGTGCGACCAGGCACGGTAGACGAGGTAGAAAAAGGGCAGATTAGGTACTCTGGCGGTCAGCCTATGGCATGTGCACACATACACAAACACACACAAAACGGTGGAGGCCTACACTGGAATAATGGCAATGGGGGCGGTGATGGGCATGCCGATAAAACACCAGAGCATGCGCTGCCGGTGCAGCGCCTCGCGCTCGGTGCTGAGCCGGTGCAGCAGGCCGGCAATGCTGCCGGGCGGGAGGATCGAAGGGGGGAAGACGACCTGGACCGGGGGGAAGGTTGCATTTTCGTCGCCGGTTGTCGTCTCGCTTGACTTGTCGTCTGCCGCGACCGTCCCTGCAGCCGCCTTCTCCAGCCGCCGCCGCGCCGACAGCGACGGCACCGACTTGAGCCCCCACTCCTCGAGCGCGATGCGCCGGAACGCGGCGTTGCCGTACGTCGCCACCCGGCGCTGCCAGCTGCCCGTCGGCTTCTGCTCCCAATCGGCCCACAGCCGTGCCGCGCGCAGCTGCGCCTTGTCGGTCAGCGTCATGGCCGGCGGCGGGTGGTGTGCAGGCGGCGGCAGGCGCTCGCAGTAGAGCAGCGTGCGCCGCGAGGATATGGGGAGGAGGAAGAGACGCATCGTGTCTCGTACTCTTCTCTCTCTCTCTCTCTGAGCAGTGGTGATATCGATCGATTCTGCCGCCCAACCAAAATGCAACGCGACTTCACACCTAACCCACTAAAGCCACCTGTAACCTCAGCGCTGTTCGAGTGTCGTCTGATGTCACCGCCGTCGGTGGCTGTCGTCGATGCGCTGCCGTCGTCTTTCTGCTTTGGCGTGGGAGAAGACGGCACTTCTTCGGCAACACGCTTACCGGCTCTGCTTGTTCGGGCTCGCTGCCTGGAGTCGTGGCATGCTCAATTTGCAAGTTTTATGCTTAGCAAGGTTTTGCCGGAGGCCGTCTAGGCCCAAGCATGACGACATGCTAACCAGTCGCCACCTCTGAGTGGCTACTCCATCTGTTGTGGGTACGGCGACGCGACTTTGTCTTTTTTCCATTAATACGGTAGAGGCCAGTATTTCGTAGTCAGCGCTGTGCAGCTTTTTGGGGAGGGTCGCAAATATTAATGCTCCGTATATACGGTTGCGTGCAACGGCGGTACAAAGTTTGTAGGACAATGGAAAGCGGGCGAATGCGGCGTGCGCAGACCCGTAGACTCACGTGGAAATTGTGCCAGCAATAATATGCGGATGGCTGCATTCGACGAAGCTTCCAAGGCTTGGCCACGCGACTGGCCTTTCTGATAATACGCCCGAGGTTCCAGCAGGTAGACGCCGCCAAGCCGTTTTCTTTGTCGCTCAGCCACAGGTACATACCAGCTGCCGTAGCTTCCCAAGAGCTGTCGTGGCGCTAGCCGCCCCCCCCCCTAAAAACATCGCTGACAACCCAAGCAAATATCCCTTTTCCTAACCTCAATGAGGGCTTCCCGGACTGTCCGGTCCGTCTGTTTTCTCTTTTGTATTCCCTCGTTGCGTAATTCTTTTTTGTCTCATGTCCTTCATCAGAGGGCTCGTCCCGAACTGCCTGGCATAATATTTTCCTCAATTATTTAGTGTTGCCCCCTGGGTCATTTCATTTGTGTTTTGTGTTTTGTGTTCTTTTTTTTTTCCAGTCGTATCCAACATCTTCTGTTCCCGCGTTGCTCCAGCGTCCTCGTTGGTCCGCCGTCGTTGTCTAGGACGCTTGTCCGCTTTACCCAATGGCGCCGGGTCTTGTGAGGACCGTCCCGCGTATGTATACCACCGTGGCATCTCGCGTCAAAAGCGCGCCCTGTTGACAGGCTCTAGCATGGGTCCTCAAGGAACCACCACGATCCCTCGCCCCACAGCACAACCACACTCCCTCAGACTCGGTGAGCAGGCAGGGTCTCATGAGCCGGTCTCGTGATGACGACCGGGACGATGACGACGATGACGACGACAACAACAACGAGGAGGGGCTCACCATGGCCTCAGCCCGACCCGCCACATCGACCACCAAGACCACAACGACCTCCGAGGCAGCGCGGCGGTCGACTCCCTCGTCATCGCAGACGCCGCCAGGCACTACGTCAAGGCCGGGCTCGAACCCCGACCCGAACCCCGACCCAAACCCGCCGCCGCCACCACCCGGGCCGCCAGCCCCGGAACGCCAGATACCCAAGCTCTCGCTCCTGTTCCGGGGCAAAGAGGGCCGCAAATGGGACCACCTGCGGTCGGCCGAGCCTGTCATCGTGCCGCAGTATCACGTCGTGAACGGTCCAGCCACTCTGCGGGCCGCATGGGAAGACGAAGACTATGACTCGGAGGTGGGCGGGGGGGCCATTTCCCCCAAAAGCTATGCGGTACCGGGTGATGGAGCATCCAGGGCGCAAGGCGTGTCGGGGGCGGCTGCAGCAGCCGCCGTGTCTGCGGCAGCCGCAGCCGCCGCTACCTCCACCGCAACAACGACCGGCACCTCGTATGTCGCGCCCTCTTCTCCGCGCGCGACGCCCTGGTGGTACAACCCCGAGTCGCAGTGGCAGTCCTTTATCCAGTCGACGCGCTACCCACACCTGCCACACGAAAAGTCCGAGATCGTGAACGACGAGGAGATGCAGCGGCTGCACCCAGACTTTGGGTATCACCCGACGCTGACGACGCGCACGGGATTTGCCGGCGACGGTGGCTTCGGCGGCAGCGGTGGCAACGGTCCACTCCAAAAGAAGCACCTCGGCAAGCCGTCCAAGTACCTGCGCGACAAGACGTTCTACCAGCGCGTCTGGCAGACGCTGCTGCACCACCCGCTGGGCCCGCTGGCCTGCCGGCTGACGGTGCTGTCGACATCGATTGTGGCGCTCGTGGTGGCCGCAGAGATCTTCCGGCGCGAGCACCTGGGTTCGGTGAGCAGCGGCAACCGCGAGGGCAGCATTGCCGGTTCCAGCCGCGGCTCGGAGCGCACGCAGATCATCGTGGCCATTGTGGTCGACGTCGTCGCCGTGCCGTATATTGGATACATCACAGTGGACGACTACACGGGCAAGCCGCTGGGCCTGCGACCACCCAAAGACCGCATCCGCCTGATTCTGGCCGATCTGTTCTTTATCATATTCAAGTCGGCGAGCACGGCGCTGGGGTTCGAGGCCATGATCTTCATCACGACCGAGCACGTGGAAGGCCTGCTGCGCACGCTGGCGGCTTTTGAGCTGATCGGACTGGTGTCGTGGGCGCTGACGTTGACGATCAACATTTTCCGAGAGATTGAGCGTTTGGGCGGATGATGTCTGTCTTTCAAGAAGACGAACAGCAGCAGCAGCAGCAATGAGCATCGAGAGACATGTGTGGCCAACGGTACACAACGCCCACGCCCGGTAATTGGCACGAGACCCTTCCTGTGTGACAGGCCCGGTGAGACTTTGCGAGGAGTGGCGAGAGAGAAGGGCATAGGCGAGAGAGGCGAGAGAGGCAGGAAGCGATCTTGGTTGCATCTGTATTTGTATCTTGCATACTGTTTTGATTTAGGCCCTCGGGATCTAGGATAGCATGTGTATACTTGGGCGTTTAAGATACCCAACCCATCTACAGAATAGATTGTTCTGCATTGGCACGACTTGGACGTGGCTGTGCTTTATTTTTCTCTTTTTTGAATAACCATAAATATGAGCGCAACCCAACTAACTTCCCGACACCCTGGAAAGGTCATTGCGACACTCTCCTTTGTGTGACAACCCAAACAATGGTTCCTGGGCATGTCGCAGCAGCAAATACCGTCCCAACATCAGCGTTGCGTCGTGGGTAAACATTGATAATTTCCTTGTGAAAAAAAAAAGCTAATTGATTGTTATTTTGTGATTTCATATCTTCTTTTGCCCATCATCCCCATTTCCTTCCAAAAGAGGGTTTTCATCCGACCAGCACAACGCGCACCCCGCGGAGAAGCATGAGAGCCAATGCCGCAACAGGAAAGAAAACATCAAATCGCCAAATCGCATGTATAATACATGGGTGTGAGGGGAAGGCGGCCTCGTCTTCCCCCTTTTTTTGTCCATCCTCTCGGCAATTTTCTGATGTTGAAGAAAACCCACAAGAGACGAGGCCGGCAACGATATAGAACCAATGTGACCAAGCAGAGAGAAAGAGAGAGAGAGAAAGAAAAAAAAAGCAAAGGCTGAGAGAGGGAGGGCTGAGGACCTCTCCCCAAAAATGTGATATAAAAAATAGACATCAAAAAAGACAACGCAGCAAATAAATGAGCTAGCAAGAGTAAACATGAACAACGAACCAAACGCATTGAGAAACTAAAAGGCACGATTGAAAGGGGGGGAAATAAATAAATAAAATAGATGGTGATCGTGGGGGAGATGGGCTGCCGTGGTATCTTCATCTTTTCTTTTTCTTTGTGTTTCGTTCAGTCGAATAACGTATGCCCTTCCACTGCGGTTGGGTGCTGCTATGGCTTGGGTGATGTGGGCGGTTGCGGTTCTGCCGTCGTCGTCGGGTTGGAAGCAGCGGCATGGTTGAGGGCCTCCCTAGCAGCGGCAGCGGCAGCAGCAGCAGCAGCCACAGCGACCCCGTCCAAGGCCTCGCCATCGCCATTGTGCGCGGCGGCATCTGGTGCGGGCGCATCCTCGCTGCTGCTGCTCGTCTTGGCTGCATCCTCGACGGGCGCGACATCGTTTGCGACAGCAGAATCAGAAGCAGGAGCAGAGTCAGGAGCAGAAGCAGCAGCAGCAGCCCTGATGGCGTCCAAGTCGCCGTTGGTCGCGAGCTCAGCGATGAGCTTGGCATCAGCGGCGGGCGACGTCAAGCGCGGCTTCTTGGCGCGGTTGCCTTCGTACGCGCTCAGAGAGTCCTTGGCCTCTTTCAGCTCAAGCTCGAGCTCGTCGAGGCGTCGCTTCAACATGTTTTCCCGGCGGTGGCTCTCGTCGAGCTGCGACCGCAGCTGCGTCTCCGACTGCGTCAGCAGCTCGACCTGCGACCGCAGCTCGGCCTCGGCAGCCTGGTGGCTAGCCGCAGCGGCCTCTGCTTCCTGGCTGCTGCCGCCGCCGCCGCCGCTTGCGCCCGCGCCAGAGCCGTCCGCGGGGCCCGAGCCACTGCCATAGGGCGGCTCGTAGTGCCCGAGGCGGCGCTGGATAAAATCGTTGATGACCTCGAGCTCGGCGACGCGCGTCTTGAGGCTCGAGTTGGCAGCGATCAGCTGGTCCTGGGCCTGCGATCCGCCGTCGAGGCGCTCGCCGTTGACGGGCGACACGGCCCGGCCTGGCGACGTGCCGCTGGCGCCAAACGGCTGCAGGTGCTGGCCCTGGTATTGCCCGTCGTCCAGCATCGGATACGCGCCCGTCGACCCGTGGGCGTTGTACAGGCCGCCGGCACCGGAAAGCGACCCGTCCGTGCCGTCGAGGTGGCCGTTCTTTTGCGACGCCCGTCGTGCCGTCAGGGCAGTCGCCGCGTACGCCTGGCCCTGCAAATCGACTACGCCGTTCTGGTCGACGGCGGCGGCGGCGACGGCGGCTGCGGCGGCAGCAGCTGCGGCACTCTGCGCAATCCACGTCAGCGGGAGATGTCCATGATAGCGATGAGAGGATCAGAGCTGCGATAGGCGGTGACGATAAGGAGATAACGGATAGACGCACCTTCTTCTTCATGGCCAAGTCGGGTCGCATGGACGTCTTGACGCGATTGCGGCTCTTGATGACATCGGTCTTGAGGGAGATGGGCCGCGGGCGGCCATGCAGCTTAAGAAAAAGACCACAGGCGTTGCACAGCACGGAGCCCATCTCGTCGCGCCGCCAAAGGGGCGTGGTTGAAGTCGCGCAGTTTTGACATATTGGCTGCGTGGTTTCGCGATCGTGGTTAGCCATGGTTGCCATCGTGCAGGTCGCGGTGCGGGATAATGCTCCGTTGGCAGTCTTTGGATCGGGAACAGCACAATGGGACGTGTGCCTCGTGTATTTCTCAATGGATATGGGAAGGATAAGACTCAACCGGGGGGGGGGGGAGGAGCGGGAGAGGGATGGCGGCCAAATGATAAGGAATGCTTAGAAAAACCTTTATCGCCTGTGCCGATATGAGATTGCGTTTTTGGGATTGTTTTGTGGGTATGGGCCTTTTTTATTCGGGGGGGAGGGATAAGTGGAGTCGGGGGGTGCTCATAATTACTGATAAGGAGCAATAGAGTGGGGTGGATTTGTCAAAACGGTGATTGGGCGGGTTTGCTTGGGCGATTTGCTTAGTGTGGCTGTTATCGCCGTCGCTTGACGACAGCGCTGGCCCCAGGCCCTGACCGATCTTTGGCCGAGGGCCAGCCAGCGCGCTAGCAGGCTCCCGATCGCGCCAGAGGGATGCCGACAACACCAGAGAGAGGGCTGAGACACTTACTAAATTCCCGTTGGAGCCGCCTGTGGAAGTGGCAGCGGGTGACGAGGTCGCGAATTGGGTTTGTGGACCGGGGAGGGAGGTCGAAAGAGATCTGTCAGTTAGCGAGGCGGCGAGACAGGACAAGGTAGCAGTGTCCCGGACCTGGGCTGTGGAGAGCTGTGCGCGGCGGCATCGGCTCCGGCGGCAAAGGCTGAGATGCCGGGCAGCTGGGCGAGCGAGGCCTGGGTCGACGCCGAGCTTGGTCGCGAGAGCGGTTCCAGGGTTGCCGGAGGGGGCAAGGGCTGGGCCCCTTCATCCACCATCATCCGCAGCGGCGCAAGGTCGAGGCTGATGTCGGGCGGAGGTGTCAGTGCCGGCTGAGGGGTGGGCGGCGGGAGGAGCGTGAACTCGGAAGACGCCACGGTGTAGAGGAGACGGGTGAGATCGACGGATCGTCGGATTGTCGGGGGGTCGGCACGTGTCCGGGGGGGCGTGGAGGTGTGTGGTGCCTGTCCGTGGTCTATGTGCAAGGGCACGCTGCAGACAGTTTGCAGGAGGAGGTGCAGCCGGAAGAGAAAGGAGGTTGCCCGATGTAAACGGCGTGTCTTTGGTGAGAATTGGAGATATCAAAGGCGTGGTCGCCGGAGGTGTCGCCGAGGTGGTTGCGGGAGGATCCGTCGGGAAGTTTTCGAAAATCAAGGAACCAAAGAAGAGGGTCACGCGAACAAGTTGAAAAGGTCCAGGCCAAGGCCAGGATCCGAGTCTGGCGCGTTGTGCCTGCAGCGTCTGGTATCACTTTTACGTGACTCCACAATTGGTGAGAGGGAAATAGGAGCAGCAAAACCAGGCAGGAGCAAAGCAGTAGCAGGGAAGCGGCGGGTAGAGTGCGTTTGGGGCTCCGGGAAGGCGCTCAAGAGCAGAATCCGGCAAAAGGAAGAGGATCGTGAACAGGTCCTCCAAAGCGGTATGAATGACTTCTGAACTCAGCCGCCTTGATCTCGTGTTCTCTCTTACGAAAAATTTTCTTATACCTCCTTCGCAAATTGCCCAGCAGACCGACCACACAGCCTATTGGACCCAAGCCAAATGAAACAGCGCTGCTGGATGGCCTGCAAACAGCCTTACGGAACACGGTAGCGGGGTACCTGAATCTAAATATAGGGCGGCAGGCAAATTATGTACACCCTTGACACGCATCTCATCTCACTTTTAGCGCTTATTATCTAATTGTATGTTAAATCTGCCGAAGTCCTCCGTGTGCGAGCAATCCACACGTGCCCCCAAGGTTATCAGATCCCGCAGAGAGAAAGTGTGGGAGTGGTCGAGTGGTATCGATGGGGAAGAAGTTGCCCAAAGTCGAATTATTTGCTGCCAGCTTTTTTCGCTTTTGCGAGCTTCCTCAATAGGCGATAAGATGTGGACCATTCCAATGCCAGCCCCCCTTTTCCAGGCAAATTGGGAAAAGCAAAAAGAAAAAAAGACAAGCCAGTGTGACACTGTGTGGAGCACTGCTCAATCTAGACAGCGTTCATTGGCTGAAATATTTTCCTGCAAAGCTTCTGCCAAGCTTTTCTTATCCTTATCGAGAATCTTTTTTTTTTTTTTGTCGTCTCCTGCAAAGGATCTCCTCACAGGACAAGCAACACACGACGGAATACAAACGGCACAAGCAAAGACTGACACGAATTTTCTACGATGCCGTCCACACACAACGCGGACAAGCCGTGGGACACGGACGACATTGACAAGTGGAAGGTGGAGCCGTTCAAGCCGGAAGACAACGCGGCGGGCAGCTTCCTGGAGGAGTCGTCGTTCTCGACGCTGTTCCCCAAGTACCGAGAGGTGTATCTGCGGGAGGCGTGGCCGGGGATCACGCGGGCGCTGCAGAAGCACGGGATCGCGTGCGAGCTGGACCTGGTGACGGGCATGATGACGGTCAAGACGACGCGCAAGACGTTCGACCCGGCGGCGATTCTCAACGCGCGCGACCTGATCCGGCTGCTGGCGCGGTCGGTGCCGGCGCCGCAGGCGCTGCGGATTCTCGAGGACGGGGTGGCGGCGGACATTATCAAGATCCGCAACCTGGTGCGCAACAAGGAGCGGTTCGTGAAGCGGCGGCAGCGGATCCTGGGGCCGGGCGGGTCGACGCTCAAGGCGCTCGAGATCTTGACCGAGACCTACATCCTCGTGCAGGGCGGGACGGTGTCGGCCATGGGGCCGTACAGGGGACTCAAGGAGGTGCGACGCGTGGTGGAGGACTGCATGGCCAACATCCACCCCATCTACATGATCAAGGAGCTCATGGTCAAGCGCGAGCTGGCCAAGGACCCGCAGCTGGCGACGGAGAGCTGGGACCGGTTCTTGCCCAACTTCAAGAAGCGCACCCTCAGCAAGCGGCGGGTGCCGCACAAGGTCACGGACAAGGCCACCAAGACGTACACGGCCTTCCCGCCCGCGCCCGAGAAGAGCAAGGTGGACCTGCAGATCGAGAGCGGTGAGTACTTTCTCAGCAAGGCGGCCAAGAAGCGGGCGGCCGAGGCGGAGCGGGAGGCATCGGCGCGGGAAAAGAAGGAGGAGAAGAAGCGCGAGCGCGAAAAGGCCTTTGTGCCGCCAGAGGAGGACGAGGGCAAGAAGCGCAAGAAGAAGAAGCGGAAGGTGGAGGAATAATTCGGGAAGACAATACCAAATGCATCATGGCGATTTTCATATACAATAGAGTGTCTATTTACAGCTTTGCACCAGGAGCACCTGCAGCGGCCTCGTCGTCCAGGGCCAGCACCAGCTTGCCGAACTGGCGGCCGGCCTTGATGTCGTCGAACAGGCTCTCGATGGCGGGCAGGTTGGCCGGGGCGAGGCCGCCGGCGACGACGCGGCTGACGACGGGGCGGATCTGGTGAGCGGCGACAAAGGCGATCATGGCGCGGAACTCGTCGCGCGAGCCCATGGTGGAGCCCTTGATCTCGAGGTTGCGCATGACGGCGGCCATGAGCCAGTCCAGCTTGGGGGCGACGGTCATGCCGTACGAGGCAATGGTGCCGCCGGGGCGCAGCAGCCGGGTGGCGCGCTTGACAATGTCGCCACCGGCGCCGTCGACGATGGTGTCCACGTAGGGGTGGTCGGGCGGCAGCAGGGCCAGAAGCTGCTTGTCCCAGTCGGCGTCCCGGTAGGACACGCCGCCGGCGACGCCCAGCTCGGCCTGGGCGCGGGCCAGCTTGGTCGGGTCGCCGGATGTGACCCAGACGCGGGCGCCGTGGGCCACAGCCAGCTGGGCGGCAGCAATGGCGACGCCGCCGCCGATGCCCGTGACCAGGATGTTGGGCACGTCGGTCGGGCGGCCGCCGGTCTTGCGGCCCACGTTGGCCTTGGTGACCAGGGCTCGCCATGCCGTCAAGCCGACCAGCGGCAGCGCGGCCGCCTCGGCCGGCGACAGATGGGCCGGCGCCTGCTCCAGCTCGTCTTCGGGCACGGCCAGGTACTCGGCCCCCGTGCCGGCCTGGACAATGCGCGAGCCGCCCAGCACCGCATACCGCTTGTCGTCCTCGGGCCCGTCTGGGTCGCTGACCCAGCCGCGGCCGGGTGCCAGCACGACGCCCGTGCCGACCGCGGCGACCTCGGCGCGCTGGCAGTTGGGCCCCACGGCCTCGACGACGCCGTAGCCGTCGGCAAACAATGGGTTCTCAAAGGAGATGGCCGGGTACAGGCTCTGGCGGATGAAGAGGTCGCGGTGGTTCAGGGCGACCGCGCGGATGCGGACGAGCAGCTCGCCCGGGCCTGGGACGGGCTTGGGGATCTCCTTGAGATGCAGGCTGGAGGTCAGCACCACAGCACCAGCAAGGGGGGGGGGGGGCACTTACGGGTGGTACACCTGGCCCGGCTTGCCCTCGGCCTTGGTGATGGTAAGGGACTTTGGCATCTTGAAAGCGGCAGCTGCTTCTGTTGTTGAAGAGTACGACAGGCGAGCACGGTCACATCAATTGATTGTGTATGGGCGCCAGGAAGTCTACAGACGTCGTCGAGCACATATGGCCCCCAAGCCACTGCAAAGCCGGAGCACAAGCTCCAAGCTTGATTTGTAACGCAATCTCCCCGCATTCCCCACCATCTCATCGACCTCGGCTCGAGAACAGGCTGCCGCCAGAGCCTGCTGCATCAGCCGCACTCGAAGATAATGTGCATTGTCGAGCTTGAAGGCAATGGCTTGCGGATGCAGCTTGTCCATGGCTGAGCTGGCAATAACGCGTGGAACGTGCTTGGTGGACCCTCAATGCCAACGCCCCATTCGCTGCAAGTACCGGTACGCACAGCAGGTGCGACTGCCACGGCTCGTACCGAATGGCAGTTGCGTGCCACAGTGCGCCTGCCCGAGTCGCCGACGTTCCACTGGTCGTACTATCCGTACTATTCTGTATCGCCGGGATTTGCATCCTGGCCAATCTGCCACAACGCCGATTGACTGATCGACTGATCCTGTCTCGCCATGACCAACAGGTGAAGAAGCCCAAGAAAGCAAGAAAAGAACACACACAGAGAGAGAGGCCGGGCTTCCCCGGAAACGCCATTTCCAGTGCTGAAGGTGGCAGCGGCCGGTTTCCTCTTTGGGCGCTGGCCGTCTTTTCCCTTCTGTCTCTTGCAGAATGGGGCCAAGCCAGAAGCGGACCAACGCTCGTGTGGTCGCCGACCATATTTGACCACAAATCACTAATACCACAAAGCGACTTTGCTGGGTCGTCATTCAACGTCATTCTATTCTCGCCTGTCTGCCCACCCGGCATGATATTCCAAAGGGCCCCCACATCCGCACTTTTCTCGCCTTCCTCACTATCCTCGCTATTTTCGCTATTTCTTGCTAGGGCGCCCTAGAATGGCCTCCCAAGGAAAGGAACCAATGTCCTGGTCGGTAGAGGCGTAAGGTCGCCGGCAGGTGCCCGAAGCCTGCGAGATGATCAATGGACTCTCGCCGTCCAGGTGGAGAAGCCTGTCGACGGCACAAGCTCTTTAGTCCTCCCTCGCCTCTCCTCTCGCCTCTCTTCCTCTGCCGTCTTTCTCCTCTCACTCGACTCTCACCTTGGCTTACTTACCCGATGGCTTCCGTCCTCTCTGGCGCCGTTTTTGGCGCCGCTCTCACGGCCTCCGGCTGCGCCCAGCCCGCTATCATCCTCGCCCAGCTGCGCTGGGAGAACTACACCATGCTGCAGGTGTTTCTGACCGCCACCGCCGCTAGCGCTCTCGTCACCTCTGCCGCTCAGCGCGTCGGCTACGCCTCTTTCCCACCTCGCAGCTACGCTGACCGCGGCTGGCTCCCCGTACCTTTCGACGGCAACATCATCGGCGGTCTCGCCCTCGGCACCGGCATGGCTCTCTCCGGCGCCTGTCCGGGCACCGTGCTGGTCCAGGTGGCACTGCAGACCCGCTCGGGCTACTTTGCACTCGCCGGTGCCGTGGCCGGGGGCGTCGTCTGGGCGGTGGTGAAGCCGCGGCTGACAAAGACGACGGCGACGACGACGACAACGAAAAAGACAAATCCACCCCCTACCGGCCTGGCCGCCGCCCTCGGCATCGCGCCGTGCGCCGCTCTCGCGGGCTTCGAGGCCGTCATGGTTGCCATCGTCGGCGCCACCGTCGTCGCCTTTCCGCCCGGTCCCGACGGCCCCGTCGTGCCGCCCGTCCTCGGCGGCCTGCTCATCGGCGCCGCCCAGCTCGTCTCCGTGGCCCTGCGGAAATCCACCCTGGGCGTGTCCACGGCCTACGAAGACATGGGCCGCTGGCTCCTGTGGGCCGTCCGCGACGGCGCCCGGACGGCACTGCCGGCTACGGGATCCATCCTGTTTGCCCTCGGCGTGGCCGCCGGCTCGCGCGCCGTCGTGACGGCGTTTCCGGCCCTCTTGTCCGCGACGCCTGCCGACGCTGCTGCCGCTGCCAGCATCTCGCCGGCGCTGGCCGCGCTGGGCGGCTTTGTCATGACCGTGGGCGCCCGCCTCGCCGGCGGCTGCACCTCGGGCCATGGCATCAGCGGCATGGCCCTGCTCTCTGTGTCGAGCTTCATCACCATCGGCGCCGTCTTCCTCGGCGGCGGCCTCGTGTCGCTGCTTCTGTAGATTGGATCTTTTTCTTTGTATATTTTTCCTTTTCTCTCCATTCAGCCATAGATTGTACCTAGACTTGATACCTGTACGTATGTGTGTGTGTACAAAGAATCCGGTTTTGCTTTTGTCGCTCACAGATCGGGCGCGCTTTGGACAGCGCCCGCTTCGTCTGCCTTTCTCGGCCGTCGTGCCGTCACCTCGACCTCGAACAAGACGGCTTCCTCGATGAGGCCCGCCTGGATCATTGTCGCGGCCGGCCGAGCGCCGCCCTCGCCGCCGAAATAGCGCTGCAGCACCGGCCACGTCGAGGGGAAGAGCGCGCGGTCCGGCAGGATGTAGCGCACGCGCACCACGTCGGCGACGCTCACGGCGCCGTGCGCGTCGTCGGGCGCCACCCGGGCCAGCGCCGCGGCCACGTTCTGCAGGGCCTGGTCGGCCTGGGCGACGACGCCGCTGCGCAGCTCGCCGGTGGCATAGTCGTAGCTGAGAGAGAACTTTAGACGAGAAGAAAAGAAAAAGAAAATTGCCAGCTCACCCCGTGCAACCCGACACAAACACCCAGTCGCCGGATACGACTGCGCGCGAATAGCCAATCTGGGCCTCGAAAGCCGAGCTGGAACTGATGAGCGTGCGGTCGGACATGGTCTCTCTTCTGTGGAAGACGGGGACAAGCAAGCTCGCCAGCCAGCCAGCTTCGGGCTTAAATGCGCAAGAGAAAAACCGCAGTGAGTCAGACTTGTTCATGCGCCAGCGCCAAGTCGCAAGTCGTGAAACGCCATCATAGCAGCCTGTCAAATCATTGCTCTCTCTCATTCTTGTAAGTCTAGTCGAATCATATAAAATGACATGTTTCTGGGAATCCTCTATCCAGAAATCTGCACCTGGCAGTAGACAATTGGTATCGATACATATAACACGCAATCAGACATGCCAAAAGATCATCCAACACCAACTTCACGCCCGACTGAGGACGTGCGCTCAACCTTTTCCGCTGGCGACAAATCCACCCTACATCTGAAGAGGATGGTGGCAGGGAGAGGTGCCCCCCTAACCCGACGCTGCTGATTATTTGGCGCACAGCCGATAGGCTTTATGCGCCAGGCCGCCTTGTGCGGGTTTATGAGCGAAACTGAAGCCGGGCTCATGCTCACGGCTAAAAGCGCACACTCCGCAGAGGGAGCATGTCCAACGGTCTCTAAATGGCTAGAAAGCATAACCAGCTGACAGATTCGTTCGCAGAGCCGTCAGCTGAACTTTAGCAGATGGACACCCGTTCATGTAAACCGTTTCCCCATAAGCAGCTCGTAATAGGCCTTCTGGTCCATCTCGCTGCCGAGCGACGGATCCAGATCGCCCATGTTGTTGTTGATGGGGTCTGGGTTGTAGCTCAGAGCCAGGAAGTCGGTCAAGGTCTCGTCGGGAGCAAAGCCCAATGATCCCAATGTCTGAGAGAAGCTGTTGGATCTAGAGAGAAAGAGAGAGAGAGAGTCAGCTGACGGAGGCAGACGCAGGCCAAGAAAACGTACGATCGTGCGGCGTCGCGGGCCACAATGTCGGACAAGGACACAGACGGCGGCCCCATGTCGGTAATGGTTTCCTGAAAGGAGGGACGCGGAGCACAGTCGTCCTGTGATGGGGAGGGCGTAGGGGCGTGCTGGTCCAGAAAGGTGTCGAATTTGGGGTCCAGCTTCAAGAGTGCTGCCTCGTGCGGCAAGAGTGCTGATGCTTGGAAATCTGGCAGCGGGAGTGACTGCTCGTTGCCCGTTCCGCTTGCACCGTTTGCGCCGTTTGCTGCTATAGAAAGGGACGTGGCAGGTGTTGTGGATATCGCCTGTATGGTCGACGTGGCTCTCGCCCTCTTGTTTCGAGATGGGGCTGCAGGCAGCGCCACTTCGGCGGCATTATTTGCATCATCTTTGGTGCCTCCGCCAGTGCCATCGCCGTCCTCGCCTTCTTCATCTTCCTCAAAAAAGGCCTTGAAGACGGGGCTCTGCTGCCAGGCCTGGATGAAGAACTCTTGCTGCTGCGGATCCTTTATGGCCTTGACCAGGCGCTTGCCCTCGGCCGAGTTCTTCAGATAGCCCTCAATCACGGGGCCCAGGCTCGGAATGAGGTTGAGCGCAGCCCCCCAGGCGGCGGCGCTCTCGCGCATGGTATGCAGGGCGCTCCGGTAGCCCTGGGCAGGGCCGCGCTTCTTCTGCGGGCGCAGGTAGAGACACGTCTTGCCGTGACGCTCGCAGTATCCGCATCGTGGCTTTGAATTCTGGACATGTCAGGGAGAGCATCATGGGCGCGGATCTGGATCCAGGGAGAACCTACATCGCATGGCTGATGGTTGACATGGCAAAAGTCGCAGCTGGGACGGTCAGCAAGACATTCGGATCGCTGGGCAGATGCAGCAGGCATACGCTCGAGAGCTCTTCTTTCTCTTCCGGGGATTCGAAAAAGGGTCGCTTGCTTCGCTGGCGGTAGCCAGAGGCAGCAGCTCATCCAGCGCAGACACAGAGCCTTGCCGTTCCATAGCCGTAGTTGCGGACTCGGCCGGCGCTGGCAGACATCCAGACACCACCTAGACGGGCTGGAAAAGTAAACGGGCTGGCAAAACAAACGAGCCAAACGGAGGGGGTGCAATGTCGCACTGCAGGTAGCAGACGGGTGGTATGGGACGAGTTCCCTGGCCAGGCCGCGTTCGGGTTCCACGTCAGACACCGGGCGCGGGTACGTCGGCTGCCCGGCGGTGGTTCTTGGCGAATGCAGCGGACAGGCGGCGGCTTGTTGTCTCGGCTTCACAAGGCACGATCGCACGCTGTCTCGGCAGTGTGTCGTTGTCGTAATCGGGAATCTTGGATTGGGAAGACGGATCTGGACGTTCGTTGGAGAAGCGATGAGGGGCCCCACAGCAAGCGAAGACGTGTTGTCTCCGATTGGCCACCGGGCTCGTCACGCGGAATTAGTCATGTACGAACTTCCCCGCCAATGACGTTCCCCAATTTGCGGCATGGTTTTTGGGGCAGCCGAGGGCATACTAGTTAACCCGATGGGCATGCAGCAGAGCAAGCTGCCGAAGTGCCATGCCGCAGGGTCGCCAGCTCGTTTGTCTCTGAGTGCATAGTGGGTCTGCAGCAGCTAAGCTTGTTATTGCGGGCGACTTGAGCATCAAAGCAATCGGTCTCACATGGGAAAACGGATGCGGAAATTCCAGCAGCTCGATTTTGGCATCGTGATGCGTGTCCACCGCTCTGCGCAAGGGAGAAGACCTGGCATAGAAGGAAGACCGGGACAGCAATAGCAAGGGCATCGCATGGCCACCATAGAGGAGACGGGCACGTCTACGGACACGTCTACGGACAGCAGCGCGTTGGAGACGGCGCCGGCCAACGAGCGGCACTTTGACCCGGAGGCGTCGATCGTGCTGGTGGGCTGCCGGGGGGCAGGCAAGCGATCGCTGGGGTTCATCGGGGCGCTGCACCTGCGGCGGCGGCTGGTGACGGAGGACCACTACTTCAAGCAGACGGTGGGGGTGTCGCGGGGCGAGTTTCTGAGGCAGCATGGGCGGGAGGCGTTTTCGCGGCGCAATGCGGACGTGTTCCAGCAGATGCTGGAGGCCAACCGGCGGCGGTGCATCATCGAGTGCGGCATGAGCAGCCTGGCGGAGGAGGCGCAGACGGCGCTGCGGGCGTTCTGCCGGACGAACCCGGTCATCTACGTGCACCGGGAGCGGGAGCAGGTGCTGCGATTTCTCGACGAGCACGACGCCGAGCAGCTGCTGCGCGCGGACCAGAGCCACCGCCAGTGCTCCAATCTGGAGTACTACAATCTGTACGATCCGTCGAGCGGGCGGTCCGAGGAAGAGGAGGAGAAGAACGCGGACCCCGACCACCCGCCATCGAGCCTGCCGTCGCGGCTGCTCAGCGCCAAGGAGGACTTTACGCGGTACCTGGACCTGCTGCTGGGGCAGGCGTGGCGGCGGCAGTGGGCGGAGAGCCCGTTTCTGCTGAACGCGGTGCCGCCCGAGTTCCGGGCGCACTCGTCGGCGCTGCGGCTGCGGCTGTCGTACCTGATGGACATGGACCTGGCGTGGGCGGACTTTGAGGCGCGCGGCGACTGCGTGGAGCTCATCATCGACCACTGGCCCGAGGACGCGAGCAACGTGGTGGCGCGGCAGGTGGCGCTGATCCGGCGGCACGTGGGCGTGCCCATCATCTACCACGTGGAGGAGATGCCGCGGGAGGAGCGCAGCCGCGGGCGCGAGGAGCGCGACCGGGCGGACGCGGCGCTGCTGGAGCTGGGGCTGCGGCTCAACGTCGAGTACCTGAGCCTGGACCTGCAGCGCAGCGCGGCGCTGGTGCGGGGGGCGCTGGCGCGACGGGGGCGGTCGAGCGTGATTGGCAACTTTTGGTACACGGGCCTGGCGGCGCCGCCGTGGTCGGACGCGGCGCTGGTGGCGAGCTACGCGCGGGCGCAGGCGCTGGGCTGCGACGTGGTGCGCATCGGCCGCTTCAGCCTGGGCGGCGGGCATCCAGGAGGAATCGAACAAGAGCAGCCGGACGCGCTCAAGGCGCTGCTGGCCGCGCGCGTGCCGGACCCCAAGCCGCCGCTGGTGGCGTTTGACTACTCGCTGCTGGGCCTGCGCACGCCGCTGCAGGGCAGCGTGCTCAACCCGGTCAAGCACCCCGGCGCGGCCAACCGGCGCGACCACCTGGCGACGGTGACGTCGGCGGCCTCGGCCATGCAGATGGCCTACAAGCAGGGCCGCATCGACGCGCTGCAGTTCTACACCATCGGCTCCCACATCCACTACTCCATCATGCCGGCCATCCACAGCGCCGCCTTTGCCTTTGCCGGCCTGCCCCACGGCTTCCAGGCCGCCGAGTGCGCCACCCTCGACGACCTGCGCGCCCTCGTGCTGACCCCCGACACCGCCGGCAACGACACCTTTGGCGGCGCCGCCCTGGCCGCCCCCTTCAAGGTCGCCGTGCGCCCGCTGCTGGCGCTGCAGAGCCCGCACGCCACCGCCCTCGGCGCCGTCAACGTGATTTTGCCCTTGCGCGGCCGGTCGATGACGTCTTCAGAAAGAGAGCCGACCGCCCTCGACCACGCCAACGCGCGCAACAAGGGCGGCGTCTGCCGCGCGTTTTACGGCGACAACACGGACTGGCGCTCCATCCACACCTGCCTGCAGCGCGCCATCAGCCCGCGCAACGCGGTGCAGCCGTCGCAGACGACGGCCCTCGTCATCGGCGCCGGCGGCATGGCCCGCGCCGCCATCTACGCCATGCTGCAGCTGGGCTGCCGCCACATTTTCATCCACAACCGCACCCGCCAGCACGCCGTCGACGTCGCCCGCCACTTTGACGACTGGGCCGCCAGCCAGGGCTGGGCCGGCATGGCCACCGGCAACATCTGCCACGTCCTCGACGCCCTCTCGGATCCCTGGCCCGCCGCCCTGCAGCCGCCCACCATGGTGGTCTCGTGCGTGCCCGCCGTCAACATGGACGGCAGCCCGGCCGCCGACTTTGAGATGCCGCCGCAGTGGCTGCACAGCCCGACCGGCGGCGTCGTCGTGGAGGTGCGCTGCTCTCGTTTGACCGTTTGTTTTTTCTTACTAATAATAGCTCGCGTACGAACCACTCATCACACGCCTCGTCGCACAGATGCGCGCCTTCCGCGACACGGTGGCCCCCGCCTGGGTCGTCGTGGACGGGCTCGAGGTCGCCAGCGAGATGGCCATCGAGACCTTTGAGCTGCTGACAGGCCGCATGGCGCCGCGCCGCCTGATGCGCACCGTGTGCCGCCGCGCCTGGGACCAGCAGCAGCGCAGCTTGCTGTCGCCCATGTCTCTGTAGGCCCGGCTCAGGCATGCTGATCCCTTTCCACAGGTAGTTTGGATTTGGCATTTTACAATAGTCAAGCATTTGCAGCATTTACAGCATTCATGCAAATACAAAGGCGTTTTCGCAGAGAAAATTCAAAGAGAAACCCTTCGCTGTCGTAGATCACGTGATTGATCGAGTGGGATCCATCGCACAAACAAAAATTCTCCTCTCCGACAAATATTATCTTCTTGCGTCTTCCAATACACACACCACTCCACGAACCATCCACCGGGCACCTCATTCGAAAAAAAAAAAATATTCTGTTGGTGTATAGTAAAGGCTATGCAAGTGCTCTACCGACAGCTGCCATCAAGCGATGCAGAGAAGAAAAAAAAGAGATTAAAAAAATTGGCGTGAAATCTCGTCTTGTCGTGTCGTCCAGCCGGTCTCGCGACGGCTGCAATAAAAAGAAAGACTGAAAAAATAACAAAGGTATACTGTTGGCATGCTGCCGATAAAATATAATTGTGAGAAGAAGAAAAAAAAAGCAGGCGAAAGAGCAGCGTCGGGATGGTGATGTCTGACGACACGGACGCGGCCGCGCCATCCGCGATGCCTGTCCTGACCATAGCACAGCGCGAACCGAAGCAAAACCGAAGAATAAGAAGAAGAAGAAGCCGAAAGTCAGAACATCCTTATAATACCCGTCGCTCGCCGCCCTCGCCTCAATATGCTACCGAAATTCAACTCCCAAACCGATGAGAAAGAAGAGAAGGAAAGGACAACATGTGGCCTCGGTCAAAGATTGCCGCTTACACCAGCTCAAAGTCGTCGTCGTCATCGTTGACAACAATGGCCGCCGGCTGGCCGCCCGCGGCCTTGCGCAGCACCTGGCGGGCCTTGCGGCCCTTGACGGCGTCGCCGTTGTCGTCGAGCACCTCGTACTCCTTCTCCACCAGCTTCTCGGTGGCCCGCACGTTGGGCTTGACAAACACGTCGAGCGTCAGCACGTGCGGCGGCGTGTCCGCGTGGTCGAAGCTGTACAGGCAGCGACCGGTGTCGCCATAGGCCGCCGCTGCTGCTGCCGCTGTGGTTGTGCTGACCCCCTTTGGGCTGTTGTTGTAGCCGCTGCTGCCCCGGCGCGTCGGCGACCCGAGCAGGTCCACGATCGACCGCGACACGTCCTGGA
Organism: Harringtonia lauricola; assembly: GCA_014183025.1. NCBI lineage: Eukaryota > Fungi > Ascomycota > Sordariomycetes > Ophiostomatales > Ophiostomataceae > Harringtonia > Harringtonia lauricola. The sequence continues at coordinate 1,519,153 of JACBXF010000067.1, read as the reverse complement.
TCTCCTCGTGGGCGCTGCTGCACACGCGCACCCGATGGCTGGCCAGCTCCCAGTTGGCCCGGTTGTGCTTGACAATGTTGTGCCGGACCTTGTATGCCGGAACGCCGTGGAGACTAGAGAGGGGGTTAGCACGCGGAGAGAACGCACCGACAACCACTGCTTACCGGTCACTGTTCTTGTTCTCGGGGCGGACCTTGCCGCGCTGCGACTCGGCGCTGCCCCGGAACTCACCCGTGAGCTCGTTCTCGGTGCAGCCGGCCAGCTCGCGCGTGCCGTACGACCATTTGGCCGTGGCGTCCTTGCTGCGCTTGATGTCGCGCTGGGCGCTGCGGAGGTCGCGCTCGAACTGGACGGCAGCCATGACGAGTGGTGTGTGGGTGGATGGGTGGGTGTGGTCGTGATGGATTGGGAATCGATGGCGGTGGATGACCGGCTGTCCAGGAACGAAACCCGATGACGCGGTATTATACGACCAACGGTGGATCTGGGTTGGCACAGAATGGACAACCCGGATGGCTGATAGGTGGAAGAGGAGGAACGTTGGGCAGAGAAAGAGAGAGAGAGAGACAAGACAGAAGATCGAGGGGTCTGGCTGTTTCTGGAAGAAAGACGAGATTGGAGAGAGTCAAGAAAGGAGAGGCAAAGGACAGAAGGCGGACGCGTTGATACAGATAACAAAGCAATGGGCACTATTCGGATGGCGTGTAATTCGGAAAACCGTTTTCGGGGAGAGACGCAATAGCACCAAGTAGTGCCGTCCTTTGTGAGCAAGCCGAATGACTCAAGCTGCCACAGTGACGAGTGACTAAGGGGAGACGGAATGAGCGGGCGAACTCGCGCAACGGGATTGATAAGCGATAAGCGATAGGCCGATAGCTGAGACGGGCCTCTACTTTGTAGAAGAAATGACGTCCCAACAAGTAGAGAAAGACGCCAAATGAGACGGTCTGTTCACGAGTTACGATGCCAGTCGTGGTATAATGATGTAAAAGAAGATGAAGAGGAGAAAAGGAAGAGAAGAAAAAGGAAAGAGGAGGGCAAAAGAAGAGGAACACGATTATCTACATAGTACCTGGTACCTGCTGTCATATCAGCCAGCTTAGACACGGCCAGATGACACCGGAAAGGCCAGAGAAGAGGGGGGGGTAAACCTCTTGGCTGGGGTGTGGGGGGGCAGAGAACGCAAGGAACGCCTGGCGGCTTTCCTATGGCGGCTTTCCCAACCACCCGAGGCATCGTGGAGACGGACTGGCAGAGCCATGCGATGCTGAAGAGGCCTTATCATAGGGGACGTTTTGTCTCACATGGCCCGTCATCTGCTCTTGGAACAGGCAGTGCCCACACCCCCCCCCCCCCCCAAACTCCAGCAGTTGATCCACTAAAAGCCGGCGAACCGCAGGTACCGCTAATGTACCACTGGTGGGGCCTGCACTCTATCTCGCAGCTCCGCACGTCACGCGGTTGACTCGCTCGGAACCCCGTCGCTGAACGCGCCTCTCTGCGCCTTCCTCTAGGTGTTAAGCGGCGAAATGAGAGCCAGCGGTCCCCAAAAATGGACCCCAAATAATACGAGCCAGCCATAATACAATATCCCCCCGAAACAGGAATTGGGGGGGGGTGCCTGCCATGTGCCCTGCCCACGCCCGCTGGCTGGCCCAGCAGCTTACCATGTAAGCTACTCGTACTGGACGCCACCTGTCAGACGAATGGGAGCGTGGCTCCGCCGCAGGCATCCCGCAGGCATGCACAGGCATGCTTGTGTGCGGGCGTATCGCCTTCGCCTATAGGCATGACGAAATATTTCCCAAGCAAAGGCCGCAGCAAACCAGAGGCATCCCATCCTCCCACGTTCCCTGTTCCTCATTGTTTCCGGATCATGGTCATCACGTTCATGCGCCAGGATGGAGCAGGATGGAGCAGGATGGAGCTGCGTCATCAGCTTCTGCACAACGCAAAACAGTTCTTAAACACACAGGCATGGACAGCCTGGCCCATGGAACCAAGTTCCGGCTTCCACAGCCTTCGGCCGTCACGTGGCATCTGCATTCCACAGGACTGGATGGCTTTGTGTTTTTTTCAATATCCCAGCTACCGTCTTCGGCTAGACAGGTATTATGCAGCTTTGAGGCCAAACGCTGCCTATTTCTCTTACATGCCTAGCCAGGTCAGTAGGCTGTTTGGCCAACTCTCCTTCGGTTTTCGGGGCTTTTCACCAAGACCGGAAGGCGTAGTAGCTTGTAATCTGGTCCTCTCGTTTAGGTTTGTCAGATGACCGCCTTGAAAGAGCATCCCTTGTGGCGAGGACTATGACCTAAAACGATGCTGAAGCTTATGTAGAGTGATGGTTTTTCGTTAATGTGATAAACGATCCGATGACAAGCATATGCCTTATGTTACATCTCGTAGCCTGCTGTTGTGCCATGCTCACCTATGACCTGCCTTTTGCCACGTATACATTAGCCGTTGAAGATGCCTTGAACCTTAGATGCCTCTGCCCCGTCCCGCCCGTACAAATACATTGCCATTACACATGCCTCCCTCACTGCAAAGACAGCTCGGGACCGTGGATCTCGTTCAGCAGCTCAGCAAATTGATCCCGCTCCTTGCCCTTGCGATCTGCTACATCCTCCAGCAGGTTCTCTTCAGCACCCCTGCCCACATTTTTGATGATTTTCCATGCCCTCCGGAACTCATCCCGGATTGCCACTATGCCTCCGTGTGTCACAGTCCGCGCCACGTTGTGGTCCAGCTCGAATGGGTCTTCAATGGCAAACAAGTACCGGTGCTTCACCTCTTTCATCTCGGGTGCCTTTGAAGCCACAGGGCTCTTTCCGGGTGACATCGTTGCCGGCTTTGTGTCGGGGGATGAGTGCGCCTGTCCCTTTGTTCCGCCCTGGCCATCAGCTGGAGCATCTGTCGCCGGGGACGCCGACTCGGGCATTCGATCCACAGAGGCAGGCGTCGTGGCCTGGTTCTGCACTTCCATGATCGTCCTGGCGCCCGTCCAGCCCTTTTCCTGCTTCGTGCGAAGCCCGCTGGGCGTGCGAAGGCTCAGCACATCCCGCCCCCAGTCGAAGCCGCGGCACGGCACCGTGCTCATAAAGTTGCTCTGCGCATAGTACTCAAAGAAGCCCCGCAGCAGGTGGCCGATCGAGTCCTTGTTTTGATTGAGCATGCCTTTCGCCGCTAGGTCTTTGATCTCCTCCTCGTTGCGCCAGAACCTCACGTTTCGTCCGCGGCACGTCACCGTGTCTTCGATCTCCTCGGGCGAGAGGCCGTCGGGAACGGGCCTGGCGAGCTGTTGCAGGTTCGGACAGACAAAAGGCTGAGCGACATTGACCAGATAGTGAAGCACCATGAGCACGTAGCCATAGCTGCTGAGCGTGCCGCGGTACGGCGTGTTGATGCCTCGGATCTTGGCCCAGTGCTTCACGAACAACACCAGCGGCCGCACTCGCGCATCGGTATGCGAGTAGCACCGCAGAAGCAGCGTGTTCTGCAGCGCAAGATGCGCGGAAAAGTTGATGTCACACTGCACGCCCGCTCCGGTCTTTGGGAACTCCAGCCGGTCTCGGTACGGGTCGCGCGGCTGGTTCGGCGCCAGCTTCGACGGGTCGGGCAGCTGGCGTGCCCGCGAGATGATGCTGGCCGTTTCTGGCGTTCTCGCCAAAACGTAGTCGAACCGGCGGCCGGGGAGATCGCCCTTTTGCAGGGGCATTCGAAGGACATCGATATAGGCCTTGATGTCATCCACGTCAGCTGCACCGTAGTAGCCCTTTCCCAGGGCTTTCTCAAACTCGACGGCCAGTTGCAGGCTCTTGTGGCGCCGGGCTACAGCTCGCAGGCTCGGCTTGTCGATGGACGTGGCAAAGGTCTCCACCTGGCTGCGAATTTCGTGGTTCCAGATGCCCGCAACATAATGACGAATGATCACTGGCAAGATCGGGTCGGCCGGGTTGGCAGTGTCTCGACTGCCGCTGTAGAGAAGCAGCTTGGTCGCTCGATCGTGGTATTGGGCCGGCGGCTCATATAACCCCTGTTCGAGGGTCACAATCTGCAGCGACACAATTTTCCTCAGGCCGTCGAGCGCGAGCTGGATCTCTTTGCTGTAGCCAAGAATATCCTGAGCGAACCCTGGCTTGTTTTGAAGCTCTTTCCAGGCTCTGATCTTGTCTCGTGCCTCATCTTCTTGGCGTGCATCTTTTTCGTGTATCTCGCGCGCATCCCAGAGCATCGCCAGCCGTTCTCCTTCCACCTGCATGAAGACGCCGTACAAAGAGCGGTAGTTCAGCTGCGACGGCGAGAAAGAGGTTGCCAAGGAGCGCGAAGCCAAAAGACGTGCTTTCAAGCCGCCGTCGGCAAGCCCGGAAACAAAGGCGTAGCCGACATCCGTCACGAGTTTCAAATCCTTGTCCTTGAACTCCCGCGCGGTGGAATGGGTGATGTCGTGGCCCCCCAGCTTTCTCAAAAGTCTCTTTGTCATCGCATAGTAGTTGCCTAGGCTTTGATTCACTGGCTGCTTGAGATGGGCCAGACTCTGGGCGTGCTTGTCCTCGTCCAGATGCTCAGCATCCGGACCTGATTCTTTTCGTCCATGCCGTGCTTCCGTTTTCGCATTGTCCGTTTTCGCATGCTCTGATGCTGTGTCTTCATTCTTGTCGTCTTCAGCCTTGGAATCGAGTTTCGCATCGCGGCTTTGACTAGCTGGCCGTTCAGCGTCTTCCGCTGCATCCTCATCGGCTTCCAATCCGTCGTGCTCGGGGTCCAGACCGCGTTCCCACTTTGCTCGCTCTTCGAGAAGATCATTGCGGAGCTGTTCAGGAGGCAGCTCACACAGTTTGATGATGGGAACCCGCGTTCGGGTGAGAAGACGAGCGCCCAGGCCGGCATCCAGAAATGCCTTTTCGATGAGTCGCGGAATGGGAGATTTGAGTGCATCTGGAAGAGGAATGGAAAGCGGCGAGATGAGGCCCAAGTCCATATCAGAAGCCTTGGTTGCAAATCCAGACGAAAGGCTTCCAAAGCACTTCAGCCGGACGCTGAACGAGGGAAAGTCCGGTCGGCCGTTTACTTCTAGCTCATACTTGGCAAGAGCACTCTGGCAAAGCTGTTCAATGCGCGAACGAAACTGCTCCTTTTCTTGGATGTCTCCAGGCTCGATCTCGGCACTCGCCACGATTTTCTCGCAAAGACGGCCCAAAAAAGACGTTTGCGCCTGGAGTTCGTCCGGCGTGGTGTGGTACAGCCGACCATTGGGGTTGTTTGAGGGCCTGCCATTCGTCGAAGATGACGCGTCAAACGGTGGTGGTGCCTGCTGATGCGATCTCCAGTTGTATGGGTCATCATACATCGTAGGACCCTGGTATGACAGGGACTGTTGATGTCGCGGCTGGGAGGGATATGGCGGCCCACTCCCGCGAGCATTTGACAACATGGGGCCCTGGCCAAAATGCGACGGCCGCAGAGTGGCAGACTGTGGGCGCTGGAGCGCCTGCTGCTGCTGCTGCTGCTGATTCTGGTAGCTGTGCTGGCTATAGAAGTGGTTGTGCTGGTGATGCTGGGGCTGGTAATGCGGCGGCCCATAGGCAGGCGGGCTGGCATAGTTCCGCGCAGAGTGCGACTGTATCGGCATCGGGTCGATCGGAATCGAGAGCTGCGCAGACATCTGCCTGCGCTGCGCTTGATTGGGCCGTTTCCGGCCAGACTTGGGCGAGGCAGGTGGCAGAGCAGGTTGCAGAGCAGCGGCCACAGCAGATGGTGCCGGGCCTGTTGGAGACGTGAGGCCCTGGCCCGGCGCAGCGCCGGCGAGTGCCTGCGGGAGCGCATCCCTCTCGCTGCTGCTCAGAATCATATTCCTGAGCTGCTGCTCGAGAGGCGCGCTGCCAGACATGCTTTGTCCTTCTCCATTCCGCTGGCGGTGATACATGATAGAAGCGCGCGAACGAGATGGTCAGCTATGGGATGCACCAGCCTAGCAGCTCAGACGGATGCAGTTTGGCGTGATCGCCGGGAAGAAGAGCCGTGGGAGCGGCGAAGGGAAGAAATGGCTAGGGTGCAGCTGCCGCAATAGGCTGGCCAGCTTGTGACGCGGGGGGCGTGTGAATGGGAACGAGAGAGGCTCGTCGCAATGCAGGCACAGCCAGTATACGACGTGGAGCCAATGGAGAAGAAGCAGAGGGTATGTGGCAGAGGCCAAAAAGCTCAAGCTGGCCGTAGCATTGAAGCTGGGGCCCGTGGTGCCGACTGTTGTCTGGATGCAAGATGAAATCTCCGATGATCTGGAAAGCGAGAGAGTGCAACAGAGGCAGGAAGAAGCAGAATGAAAAAGGGAGCGCAGGAACGTGGCGCGTTTGTCGCGAAGGGGTCGCGAAGTCTGTGTTTTGGAGCTTTGTTGTGCTTTGGAGATCAAACGTTGTGGCGGGTGCAGGTATCGGCGGCTGCTCCTTCTGGAATTAGAGTTGTTAGGACAGTTCATGCCCGTTGGCCTCGCAGCTTTCTGTTTGCGGATCAAACACGAGCTAGTCTGCACGTGATGTACTAGCAAGTATACATAGTAATAGCTGACCCATGTATTGCTGCAAGCGGCAAAATAAGAACCTGCAGTATACATGCGTGCCAAACTTGGAGACGCGGGCTCTGATTGGCCCTGTGTTTTAGGCTGCCCATAGTGTACAATTGTTTGTGCTCCTTCATTTCAGCATCCGCACTGTTCTTACCTTCACCTCATTCATTGACCAAAGGGCCACGAATGTTGTCGCCCCTTATCCCGCCGCATAGCACGAACACAAGCTGCTTCTTTCTAATCTGCACGGCTGTCGACTGAAGAATTTTCCTCTGGCAGCTAGCCTGCGGCGACCGGCGTCCGTTCCGCGCGACAACTTGACTGTTTCTCAGCTTGCTTTTTGTTGGCCACCGTCTCCGGCCTCTGCGACGAGTTCTCTTCTGTGCGCGGCCTGACGCCGTTCTCGAAGCCGTCTTCCCGGCTGGTGTTGCATCTCCAAATCATCCGTCACAACCAGCGCGCTGTCGCGCGCGCTGCGGTTCTTCCACCGCCATCATGAGTGCGCCTCCCTCTGGGCCCCCCGGACAACCGAATGGCACGAACCGCCCCCCGCCGCCGCCTGGCGCTCGAAAAGGGCCGCCGAATCCGTTACTGCGTCGTAAGCCGCGGCCAGCTGACCCGCTCGTTGCGCGCAAAAAGCCACATCAGCGGCCACCATCTGTGCGCGGCACCAGCGTGCTGTCGGCGGCCAACCGATTTGGCATCACGTCGCTGAGTCTCCCATCGGAAGCGAGGACCACGGTCCATGTCAGTGCGGCCGAAGAAGAGAAGAAGCTGGCCGCGTTTGACGCGCAGCGCAAGCAGAATGGCGGCTGGACGGAGCCAGCACCGGAGGGCTACCGTGATTTCCCGGTCATCACGACGAAGCGGGCGCTGAGGGAGGGCATTCGGTATCATGTCATGCGCTTTGCGAAAGCAGGGAAAGGAGGAGACGACGGTGCCGAAATCGACCCGACCAACCAGGACGAATTTACGCGGCCCGTGTCCTTGCACCGCCGCGACCCGCGCCAGCCAGCGCCCGGGCGTGCGGCAAAGGAGGAACCGCAGGCGGCGCCAGTCGCCGTGACCGCCGACGAGAAGGAAGCCGAGAAGGCCGCACAACAGAAGGCGGACCGCGAAGCCCAGCGGGCTAGCGACCTCGCGCAGATCGCGCCTGTTTCCAAGGATGCAAACCAGAAGAAGCCCGTGCCGCCCCACAAGAAGGAGAAGCAGTTCCAGCTCTACTTCCCGAAGAACACAGCCGAGCAGAAGAAGGAGACGGAGATTCGCTACGAGGAGGCGCTGCCGTGGCACCTCGAGGATGCGGACGGCAAGAATGTGTGGGTGGGCTCCTACATCTCTGCGCTCTCCGAAGCCAACGTGGCCTTGGTGATCAGCGGCTCTGCGTTTCAGATGGTGCCTCTGGAAAAGTTCTATCGCTTCACGCCGAAGCCCCCCTTCCAGGCCTACTCCATCGACGAGGCGGAAGAGATCATGGCCAAGAAGATGGCAGCCGGGCGCTGGGCGATGCGCGACGACGAGAAGAAGAAGGTGGAGATGGAGCTGGAGGAGACGCGGAGAACCATTGGCGGACGTTCGCGCGTCAAGCAAGAGAGCAGCACGTTCCGGTCGGCGCCGCGGTCGGAGAAGATTGACCACGACGATATCGACATGGAGGGTGACGAGTTCCAGGACGACGATGAAAACGTGGGGCTGGAGCCAGAAAACGACGAAGACTCCAAGGACACGCGAGAGCGGCTGCGGCGAAACCATCTCGGGGCCAATCTCTTTGGCGACGCCGACGAGCGGGAGGTCGACAAGGAAGAGGAAGCCGACAAGGCGGCCAAGAAGACGGGGCAGCTGGGCAAGCAGCTCCGCAAAGCGCTGGCAAAGCGAGAGGACCACTTGGAGTACCTGGAATATGTGGACTCGGACACCAACTCGGAGAAGGAGGACTTTCTGGATCTCTCGGTACGCTGTGTGGTTCCCTGAAGGGTTGTTGATATCTAACGCAGGTCTGCAGAGCGACGACGACGACAAGGAGGAGGAAGGCGAGAAGAAAGAGGAGGAGGCCAAGGCGAAAGCCGACGGTAAGGACAAGGCCGGCACGTCTGGCAACACGCCCAAGGGCAGCACGACGCCCGTGGGCAAGCAGAAGGCAGCGGAGGCGGCCAAGAAGGGCAAGTCTTTGAAGCGGCCGGGCTCGCCAAACCTGTCCGAGTCGAGCGGCAACGAGTCGACGCGCAAGAAGATGAAGAAGCACGCGGCAGGCTCTGTTCGACCCAGCCGATCGACTACACCGATGCCGAGCCGACCCAAGGTGAAGGGCGGCGCGCTGAGCGACGCCGAAGGGACGGCCGGCGAGATGTCGGATGGCGCAGCCGGCGGCAGGAGGCGCATCAAGATTGTGGCCGCCGGCGCGAGGGATACGCCCACGGGTTCGCGGGCGGCGAGTCCCATCCCATCCCAGGGACTGGCACCGGGTAAGTGGAACCGACCCGGGCTCAAGTTGCGAGCTTTGCTTATTTTTTTTCTTTCTTTTTTTCAGGCTCGACGCCAGGCTCTCCATCACGTGCTTCCTCGCCAAACGGCGCAGGCCTGGTGAATGCCACGGAGATTCACAACGTGCTTCTCACGATCCCAGAAGGCATCTCGGTCGGCAGCCTCCTTCGTCGGTTTGGCAGCCGTATCGGGGATGGGCCCAACCAGATGAAGCGGAAGGACTGGATCAAGCTGGTCAAGGAGAACGCCGTGTTTGGCGAAGACAAGCTCTTGCGGGCCAAGGCAACAGGCCCGAGCCCCTAGAAGAAATAGACGATCGCGGCCAAGGCCGGGAGCCAGTTGGGTGTGATGGCCGGGCTGCTCATGTACAGAAAAGCGTCAGGACAACAGCGTCCACGAGCAGGAGGGGCGGCGACTTCTTTGGGCAGACACATATGCCTAGTCTTGCTTTCTGATGGGGTATTCTATCGTCACTTTTAATTGCACGACAAAAAAAAAAAAAAAAAAAAAAGACACAAAAGCCATCTGCCTCCCTTTTCATTCGTCCATCTGCCACGCGTACTCGAGGCCCTTGTTGCGCTCCCGCCGGTTGATGCCCTTGAACCGCTCTGCTTCGAAGCCGATGCCGCGGTCCACGCCGTCCCACCGGTACCCGGGCCGGATGCCGTAGCGGTTGGGCGCAGCCGGGCCTTTGTAGAGGGGGCGGTTTGACTTGATGCTGCATGATTTGGTGCCACCCGCTGCCGCCGCTGCCGCTGCCGCCGCGGGCTTCTGGGTGAGAAAGGCGGCCATGGGGTCGTTCCAGCGCGCCTGCGCCTTGAGCTCGGCGTTCATGGCCGCGTCGTCGGCGCTGCGCGCCACCGGCAGCAGCGCGGCGTCGGCGAGCTCGGCCCGGCGCTGCTGCGCGGCCGCGCGCTGCACGTCGCCCTTGAGCGCGTCTTGTGCGTCGCGCGCCTTTTGTTCGGCCGCGCGCGCGGCCGCCTGCACCTCCTGCCGGCGCAGGGCCAGGTCGATGCGGCGGCCGGTGGCGTCGCGGTACACCACCTCGTCTTCTTTGCTCTTGTCGTCCTTGTTCTTCTTGCGCTCGCGCTCGTACTGCGCGCGCTCGGCCTGGCGCCGCCGCTCCAGCTGGGCCACGACGGCGGCCGCCGACTGCAGGCCCGCATGGGTGCCGTCGCTCATGAGCACGGCCTCTGTGCCACCGCTGCCACTGCCGCCATCGCCGCCGCTTGCGACGACTGGCGCTTCATCTTGGGCCACCTGGGCGGCTTCTGTCTCGGCCGCGGCCGCTGATATGATGGCGTCGGCCGCGTCTGCCTCTTCGCTGTTGGGGTCTGCTGCTGCTCGCCCGCCGCCCAGCGTCTTCCAGTTGGACTTTTTCGCCTTGCGGAACTCGGATGACGTGCCCGCCACTGTCGCGCCCCCCGTTGTGCCCCCGCCATCCTCCTCTCCGTCCCCGTCGTCGCCACCGTGCCGCGCTTTCGTCCAGCCCGCGTCGTCGTCGTCGGTTATGACCAGGCCGTCGCTTTGTGCATTGTGTTTCCGCTTCCGCTTTTTGGATGGCTTCGTGTCGGCCACCAGATAACGCGATGCAAGGTATGAAGTCAAGTCGCCCGACATGGCAGGATTGCACAGAAAGTCGAGTCCTGCTCCAAGGATGGTGGATGGAGGTCCAGAACAAAATGTCAGGAGTTATCTTATCGGGAATGACAGATAAAGGTCACGTGCATACTACGTCAACCGCCTCAGAAGAGCACATCAAAGTCAAAAGATACAAATTAAGTAGCACAATGCGGACAATCGATAATACGTAAAATAAAACAAATAGTAATATTTCTTGGCTTATCGCATCATTCTAAAGCATTTCTGGACATGGTACAGACTCTCCCTCAGCCATGACCTTTCTCCGCACGAAGCTCCCTTGATCTGCAATCTTCCCCCGTGTTGTTTTTTTCCGTTCAAGGTGGAATGCTTACAGTTGCTACGCATAGATATGTTCGAAGAGTTCTCTTGCCCATCACCCACGCCTCATGAGAGGGAGAGGACTGACGCCAGAGTGGCAGGCCTTCATGGTTCGATTGTCCAAAAGGACGCTTGCTCTTCCAACGGTCCGTTACGAGCTCGGCCTGGGTTGGCCATCGAGCTCGTGCTACCCTAAGGCAGCAACGCTGGTGTTTTTTTCTTCTCCTTCTTCTTTTTCTTCTTTCTTCTTTTTCTTTTTTGGCATTCCAAAGCGGTAACACATGGAGAGGCAGGCAGTAGACGGGACTGTAGAGCATTTGCATGCCGGTATCATGCAAGTCCGTCTAGCTGATTCGTCGCCTGTCCATATCAGAATAAAACAGAAAGGGACCACAACACAGAAAATGGGATATTGAATAAAACCACCGAAAACGTCTTTACCCATCTAGCCCACAAGTAGCCGTGATATCTTCGCCAAACGCCAACGCTCAAGTCCCGTAATCCTCGACCACTCGGTCTCCACTAATACCATGCAAAAGAAGATGAACAATAAAGCAAAGGGGTATGCGGAGGGGGGGGGGGAGAAAAAAGAGAGCCAGTGCCTAATCTGCAATGTGCTGGAACAGTGGCGATAGCGACTCTCCGTAATGGTTGCGTCGTATTGCCTCGGCTAGCAGAAAAGAAAGATCCAGGACAATCAGCTTGGTTGAGTTCCGTGCATGCTCCGGCTGGATCGGGTAGCTGTTTGTAACGATGATGGAGTCGATGCAGTCGCACGCTTCCATCTGCTCGAGGCAGTCGCCTCCAAAAACACCGTGGGTGGCTATGCAGTAGACTTTCTTCGCCTTGCCCTTCTTAACGACAGTTTCGGCGGCGGCAATCCACGAGTGAGGCTTGTCAATCATGTCATCGACAATCAGGACAGCACGGTTGCGCACGTCGCCGACGAGCGTCACCATACGCTCCGCCACGGTCTTTCCCACCGGGGGCTTCTCTTCGTCGTCACTGGATTCGGCGGCGTCCCCTGACCCGCCCAGCGGCTCTGGCTGGAAGAAGGAGGACACATGGGACATGGTCATGGGGTCGTCTTCGGCAACGCTCCCATCGGTAGACATGGCCGGAGACGGGAAGTCGTCGGGCACGACGTGGCCCTGGATCAGCCGGGCGTGCATCACTTCATGCGCTCGCCGATCGTTATATTCCGGGTGCTCCTGCTCGTGTGCCTGCTCTTCTTCGCGGCTCGAGGTGGGGACAGCAGGGGAAACACCGTTCTGGAGGTTCCCGTTGGGAGAGTGTTCTGCTGTTGCAGAGGCGGAAGACGAGGAGACGCCATTCACGCCATTCACGCTGGATACTTCTCGGCTATGTATCGGGAGGGCCCGGGAGCCCGCCTCCGATGTAGGCCGCTCGTCCGTCTGGCTGAGAATGGTGCTGGCGGTCATGTTGTTGCCTCGTCTCCGATCGGTGGTGATCATGCCAAAGTTGAGCTTCAATGCATCAGCGAGCGAGGTGACACGCTTCGTGCCACCAGCGTTCTTGGAGACGACAACAGCATCCTTCCAGTGCGGTACATTGTGCCGAATCCAGCGGGCAATGAGGGGTTCGGCATGGAGGTTGTCGACAGGGCATTTGAAAAAGCCCTGCATCTGCGAGGCATGCAGATCGACCGTGACAATGTGCTTAACACCAGCCACGTTCAGGAGATTGGCGAGCAGCCGAGCCGTGATGGCGCCGCGGTGGGATTTTTTCTTCGACTGGCGGCTGTAGGGAAAGTAGGGAAGTACAGCTGGTGGCAAGGAAGTTAGCAAAGCCAATTGAGCACGGGGAGGGGGAGAAGAAGCTCTTACCGGTGATCTTGTTGGCCGAACCACCCTTGCAAGCTGAGATCATGATCAACAGCTCAATGATGGTGTCATTGATCTTGGGGCTTCCCGACTGGACGATAAAGACATCCTTCTCGCGAACGCTGTTAAGGATCCGCACGCTGTTCTCGCCCTGGACAAAGAGGTCAGTCTTCTGCCACACAAATCTCGGCCATTCTCTGAACAATCGGGCAAAAGACCGACATTCGAAAACTGGGTGAGCTCGGCATCGCCAGGTGCCATGCCGAGGTTTTCACATATTTGAGATGTGAGGGCCGGGCAGCTGGTGCCGGCGAAAATCTGCGTATTTCGCATATTGAAGGAGAGAGAAAGTCGGAGCAGAGAGGAGGTCGGAAGGAGAGCAGTGGCTGGCGAGGAGTTTTTTTTTCCTCCCGCCTTTATACGTAGTTGTGGAAGTGGAGAAGAGTGAGATAAAAAAAATTAGAGCACCGACCGAAGAAATGCACTGGCCAAGCGTCTCTTTAGTGGGGCCAATACAGGACAGGAAGGGAACTGCTGAAATTATAGGTCAAAATGAGAGCGCTCGACATGAAAACTGGTTGCTGTTGGGAGATGATAATTTATGGGAAGCCTGAAAGCTTCAGAAGATGGTTAAGGCGGGAGCAGCAGAGAAACAGGGAGTTTTGAAGAAGAATGCATCTTGGCCAATAAAAATGGGAAAGATCGAGATTAATATAGAGCCCTCCGGCTTCTTACTAATATCTACGTCTATGTAGGACTCGCCGAATGGCTCGTCAATAACATGATGCATCCCCTTCCAGCCAGACCGTCTTCACAGTTAATACCGTGCCGCAAAAGTGGGGCATGTCGCACACTGTCTGCTGTATCGTAATACTCGTAGTAGTCGTGCCTGCCTCGCGCGATATCTGCATTTTTTTCGTACTCGTAATAGAAATTTTGTGGCTATCTCCAGAATATCAAAGCACGTGCACATTCGACTCTTATCTGGTGTCAAGCTGGCACTCTGCGGACACACGACAAGCGCCTCTCCACCGGCTCCAATTCCCTGTTATGGGCATCCCCAAGCTCTTGGCGACCGTGACGCCTTTTGGAGAACGGCAGCCGCTCATCGACGAGCAGATCGTGGTGGACGGCCCGGGCCTGGCTTACTATGCCGTCGGTCTCTGCCAGGAAGACAGGGAGGGGATCTGCTGGGACAGCCATCCGTTTGATCGGCCGACGCCCAGCCAGCTAGGACAGACAGTGGTGGCGTGGCTGGATGTGCTGCGCAAGTGTGGAAACACAATGTATGCTTGCGCCACGGCCAGGAGCCAACGAGAACTGCGAGCAGCCACCTGACTTTCTCTTTCTCTGCCAGATCGGCTCTCTACTTCGATGGCTACCTCCCCGAAGCCAAGCGGCCAACGCGGCTGGGGCGGGTGTATCGCACGTCGGCAGACTTCAGCGAGGTCTTTGCGTCCTACCAGCCGAAAATGCCCGACTTTGACACCGCCAAGCTCCACAAGACCAGCCGCCCGCCGGTGCCGAGCTTTGCCGTGCCTGCCGTGCTGGACGTCCTGCGCCAGCATCCGCACTATGGCCCGCTGACCCATCTGGTGCCTGGCGAGGCTGACCCCTACTGCGCAGACCACGTGCGGAACAACGGTGGTGGCGTCGTCTTGACGGCCGACTCCGATCTCGTGGTGCACGACCTGGGCCCCGACGGCAAGGTAGTGTTCTTTCGCGAAGTGGACCTGAAAAAGGCAGCGGCAGCGGACGATGGAGCGGCGCTGGTCGTGCCCATGTACTCGCCCGTCTCCATCTGCAGGCGGCTGTCTCTCGACCCTGCAGGTGGCCTGCTGGCGTTTGCCTTTGAGCTGTTCATGGACGCACACTTGTCGGTGAACGAGTTAGCCGAGCGCGCGCGGAAGAGGGCGGCCATATCGCTTTATCCACAAGAATATGCCGAATTCGTGGGACCCTACGGCTGGGCCGAGGAGCTCGTGGCGGACGTCCCTGGAACGTATGACCTCAATGGGCTCGACCCAAGAGTGTCAGAGACAGTTCTGCAGTGTCTGCTGCGGCCTGCGGGCACGGGCACGCAGCAGAGCGATCTTTTGTTTTTCAATCCGCCCCTGCTGGAGAGCTCGATGCGAAGCAGCGCGTGGGATGTGAGCGCGTCGGTGCGAAGCTGTGCCTTTGGCCTGGCCCAGATCCTGGCCAGCCGCCGCATCTCTGCGATGCGCCAGTACACCCGGGTGAGCTCGCCAGCCTCCCGGGGCAGCCAGCTCGAGTTGCCGCCCGTGTCGAGATTGGACGATACGGTTGGTCACCTCACATCGCTGCTGGACCGAATCCAGAAGCGCATCTCCGACACAGAGCTACAGTGGATCGTCCTGTCGTCCTGCCAAGACATTGCCTGGGCGAGCGAGCACGGGAAGGAATCCACCTGCTTGACGGTTATGCGCAAGGAGACGTCGGCTGGCGGCGTGGTGGAACATCTCACGTGGAATGCGACGCACTGGCTGGCGCAGATTCAGGGCACGCTGTACTCGCTGCGCATCCTGCAGCAGGTGGCGGATTTTGTCAGCCGGGAAGCCGACAAGAGCCAGCTCGAGCAGATGCCCGTCCAGCTGCCGGAGCTGCGCACGATGCTGTCGGCCTTGCCGCCCTTGGTGGCATATCCAGACCTGCGCTCGCTCCAGCGCCTTCCAGCCAAGCTGAAAGAAGCAGGGGCTCTCGAGCTGCTAGCGGAACTAACTGGGCTGCCGGAAGCCATCAGGTTCCGGCCGAAGAGCAAGGACAAGAAGAGGAAACGAGCAGGACAACAAGCGGCGGCAGCCAGCAGTGCTCGCCAGTCGACGAATCCATTTGCTGTGCTCGACAATGTGGGTTGACGGGAAGAATGAAAGCCGTTGGATCCAAGGAATGGCCGCCGGATTGGAACGAGACTGTGCTGGACAAGGCTAGACATGTAGATGCCAATTTCAACGGGCAATCCATGTGAAAGGGCTTATGGCGTTGTGGCGTGTGGACGTTCCCAGTCAGCGCCTGTAATGCAGTCTTACAGCGCTTCACGCCCGACGGGCTTTCTCCCCGTGGGCAGGTAGGATGGACTCGTATTATAGGCATTGGCGTGCAAGAACCACTTTGGTGGGTCCCCTCTATCACTTTGTCGCGTCTTGCAGGCCTTGCACACTGCAGAACCGCGTCTCGCCCATATTAAAAACATCTTAACCCATAGAATCACACCCTGCGCGCCGGATTGTTCTCCTTTGCTCCCCCTCACATACCACCACAACAGACTTTTTTCCCTTGCCTATCTGCACTGGCGTTTTTCGTTTCTTTCTTTTTTTTTTTTTTTTTTCAATTTTTGTTTTGGCTTTATCTTGCATTTCTATACTGCTATTCTGCAGCCCAGCACATCGAATTCGAGTTCCCGACGTCTCTCGAGATCCACATCTACACCGCGTCGATTTTCCCTCCACGCTCTTCCGATCGAGCACGCTCTGCGGCCAGATACGACATCCCGGTCTCGTGAGCCCCGATTGCACGCGTCCGACAGGCAAAGAACATCCCAAACGACACAGATCTGCCGCCGATGTCGCCATCATGTATCTGCCGCGCTCGCTGATCTCGAAGCTGTATCTGCACCTGCAGAACTCATGCCACCCCCTGTCGCCGCCGGTGCTGCTGCTGGTGGCGCTGGAGCCCGACGCGCTGTGTGCGTGCCGGCTGCTGACGCACCTGCTGAAGCACGACTACATCCCGCACAAGATCCAGCCCGTCGCCGGGTATGCCGACTTGGCGCGCGTGGGCCGCGAGCTGGTGGCGCCCATGATGCAGACGCGCGGCGGCAGCGGCGGCGTGGTCATCTGCCTGGGCGTGGGCGGCACGGTCGACTTGGCGTCCTTCTTTGGCTTGGATGCGGAAGACGAGGAAGCGGACGAGCTGGCCAGCGGCGGTGACACGGCCTTTGGCGGCGTCGAGCTGTGGGTTCTCGACGCGCATCGGCCGTGGAACCTGACCAACGTCTTTGGCGGGTTTCCCCTGGAGTCGCTGCCGACGGCAGCCGAGGGAGCAGACGGCACGCAGAGTCTGCCTTCGTCGCGCGTGCCGCTCGGCGTGCAGGGGGGGCGCATCGAGCGAGCCTACAAGCCAGGAAAGGGGGGCCTCGTGGTATTTGACGACGGTGATATCGAGGACGACCTGAGCGCAGAGCGGGATGCGTACCTTGCCTTGGCTGACATGCCGGATGTGGACGATGACGATATTGACGTGGGCGGCAGCGATACGGAAGAGGAAGAAGAGGATGAGGAAGAAGAGGAAGCAGGCCCAGAAGCACGAGCAGGCCAAAAACGCAAGTCCTGGTCAGATCACGACGACGACGACGACAGCGAGGACGACGACCGACCACGGCAGAGGAGGCGGAGCAATTCGGTAAGTTTAGAGAGGTTGACCTGTTGATCATGGCCGGGACTGACGAAACAACAGTCGAGCCCGATTCCAGAGTCGCCGCGACCAAAATCACGGCCGCTTCTCGCCATCCGCGGGCTGCCGTCGAGCGACGTGGTGGACACGTCGGAGGCGTCACAGGCAGCAGGGCCGGTGCGGAAAAGCAAGAATGGCCCATCGTCACGGACGCTGCGGCGGCGACTGCTGCAGATGCGGGGAGAGAAGGAGGCGGTGCTGCGCAAGTACTACCGGATGGGGGCATCATACTCGGAGCCGATCTCGTCGATGGTGTACTCGCTGGCGTCGGAGCTGGGCCGGGAGGACAACGACCTGCTGTGGCTGACGATCGTGGGAGTGACGTCGATGGAGCTGTACGGGCGGTCGTCGGCCGGCGTGGCGGTTTCGGTGCAGAGCAGCGACAGCCGACCGGCAACGGGGTGGATGGGGATGCGCGGTGCGCGGATCCGGCAGCTGCTGCGGGACGAGGTGCGGCGACTGAACCCGCCCGAGAGCGGTGCGAGCAGTCTGAACGGCGGCGGACTGGAGGCGGGCATCATCCCGACGACAGCGCGCAGTCCTGAGGACACGAGCATCCGGCTGTCGCCGGAGCCCAAGTTTCTGCTGATCCGGCACTGGAGCCTGTACGACAGCATGCTGCACTCGCCCTACCTGTTCTCGCGGCTGAAGATGTGGAGCGAGACGGGCCTGAAGCGGCTGCACAAGCTGTTTGCCAAGATGGGCGTCAGCCTGGTGCAGTGCCGGCAGAGCTACGCGCACATGGACATGCTGCTGAAGCGCGAGCTGCGCGTCAAGCTGCTCAAGTACGCGTCGCTCTACAACCTCGACGGCATGGTGCCGACGATCGACTCGGACGGCAAGGACCGCGCCGGCGCCAAGGACGGCTGGGGCTTTGTGCGGAGCTGGGGCTGGCGGGCGACCCTCAGCGCCCAGGACGTGGCCGTCGTCATCGGCGCGCTGCTGGAGGTGGGCAAGTCACAGACGGCGGCGGCGGCGGCGGCATCCGCGGCTGCGAGCGGGACCGTCGAGGCCGGTCGCGACGCTCGCTCGATGCCTTCGGCCGCCGAAGAGGCGCTCGCCGAGGAAGACGACCCCTCCGAGGAGTGGGTGCCGCGGTTCTGGGATGCGTACGACGCGCTGGAGAGGTAGGTGTTCTTCGCTATCGTCTGATTGTTTCTGTTCTGACCGGCAGCATCGAATCGCTCAAGGGCGGCCTGCCCACGGCCAAGTTCCTGCACCGGGCCATCTTCAACACGGGCACGGCGCTCATCAAGAAGAAGCAGATCACCCATCTGCACGCCTTCCGGCTGTGCATCGTCAAGGAAGGCCCCGACGCCGCCGTGTTCAACCACCCTGGCGCGCTGACCAAGCTGGCGCTGTGGGTGGGCGAAGCGCTGGCCGAGCAGGAAAAGGACGCGACGGGGCGGCTGGCCCACGGTGGCCGCGGCACGCCGCTGGTGGCCGCGTCCCTGTGCGAAAAGCGCGGCGTCTACGTCGTCGTGGGCACCGGCGGCGGCGGAGGACCCGACCGGCTGGCACAGCATCGGGAGGCGGCAAAGAAGAAGCAGGAGGCGCGCGCCGCCAAGACCCAGGCCAAGGAGGCCAAGAGAGCAGCACGCAAAGCTCAGCGGGAGGAGCGAAACAACGAAGACGACGAAGAAGAGGAGGAAGAGGAAGAGGAGTCAAACTCGGAGAGCGACGAAGACTCGGATTCAGACGACGAGGCCCAAGACGGCCCGGCCGACTCCCGCAGCTTTGGGCTCAACCGATTCGGCACAGCATTCCAGGACGTCGTGGCCGAGACCAACGCGCGCGTGCGCATCGACAGCTTCGAGCACTGCGTGGTCGAGGTCAAGAAGGAAGACCTGGGCGGGTTTCTCGAGAGCCTGAGCATGAAGGCGGTGGTGGGATGAGCCTGTTTCTATTTGTTCATAGCTTATGCATGGAATGATTACGCAAGACAGTCACGTCTGTATGGAAAACCATCTCGAACGTGTCTATCGGATGGATCCTCGTCTTCTTCACCTTTGAGTAGGAGGAACCGGGCGGCTCGGTCTGGCTGGAGGCGAGGCCGCCAGCGTGAGCCACAACTGCCTTGATCGGCGAGGCTGTGAGCTCCAGCCGGGCACCACCATTCGAGTATCCCAAATGGCGACACCCGACCAGACGTCGCGACATCTGGAGGCCGCTTGCTGCACAGCCACACACACAACATATCGCATATTCCCATGGAGTGGCAGCCTTGCCAGGCAACAATCAGCATCTCCTTTTCTGCGCCGGCCAAGAATCGGGGCGAGACTGTGCATAGCCCCTTGGTGTTGGGGGCCTCTCTCTTTCTTTCTTTCCCTCTCTCTCTCTCGTACATGACGATGCCAGTTCTAGGCGTGGGAAGCGCCGGCCCCCAGAAATGGCAGGATGGGCCGGCCCCAGCAGAGCGATCCCACCCCCCACTCCTACTTTTTCGGTGCCAAGCACCGCCTATTTGCCCTTTTGTAACAGCGTTCCTTCCCCTTCGAGACCGTCGTCGCAGGTTCCTGCCGCGCAAGCCATTGCCCCCTCTCCCCCCCGTTCTTTCCCCCTTGTCTGATTTGTTCCCGATATGTCAGCAAGTCCCCCAATCCAGATCGGCGCCTATTAGCGGCCAACAGCTGCTAAAACAGCTCGAGTCGCCGCAGCGGCAACGGCCAACATGCCAGACAGGTATTGCTCACAGCGCAATAACTCCACAGAGAGGGGTCACCTATTATCTTGCAAGTACGAGCAGCACTCGTATCTTACGAGTACTTCGTACCGCCCAGGCCTCCCAGGTCCCCTTTTTTATTCTTTTTAAGCCTCTTTCGTTCGTCTCCGCAGGCGCGGCGCCTCGTCCTCTCTCTGGCGACCCCTCCCTCCCATTTGCCTCCGCCCCCCCCAAGACAAGACGAGCAACCGCTATATTATTACACTATCTAATATCTTCGGCTTTCTCGCTCTTCTTTCTTTCCTCGCAAAGGCCCAAACACAACACGGCATCGACGAAAAAGGCCGAGCCCCCGTTTTGAAAAAAAAAAAAAACGACCACAAGCGACTGCCTAATATTCGCCGCCTGCTTTCTTGCTCTCCCTTAAACCTCTTTCCTCCCTCCTCCTCCCCCCCCTCCTTCCCGTTCCCGCTGTTCCGCCGCGTCCCTCTCTCTCTCCACCACTCACCATCCGCCACTACCCTTCCTCCACCCTTACTACTCGACGGAATAAGGGTCTTGCGACAAACGCTCCCCTCTGTAATTCTACAAATCACCGCGAACGAAAAGAGAGACGAAAAAAAAACAAGCCTTTTCTCTTTGTGATTGCCTGCGTTGCCGCGACGGGATCCACGGGGGGCGCATGACTTTTTGAGAAAGAAAGCACAAGAAAGACACCGGCACATCGGTACACACACACACCCCCCCTCCCCCCTCTTATTCGCACGCGCGCGCGACCATTGCGATCAGGGGAAAGCGCCAAGGAAACTACAAAAGCCAAAGAACGACCTGCAAAAAAGCATCACGGGGCGTGTCGTGACTGTCGATCGATATGGGCAAATCGTGAGTTCTGGTCGTGGTACTCTAGCTTGTGCTTTTCGCATGGTCGCTGACCCCGCCACAAAAGTCAGTCCAAGCTCTCCCAGGAGCAGCTGGCGGAGCTGCAAAAGTCGACACATTTCGATAAGAAGGAGCTGCAGCAATGGTACAAGGGTGAGTCGAGTCGGACAACGCGCGAGCGAGCGAGCAAGAGAAAGAGAGAGAGAGAAAGAGAAAAGATACACGTGCTAACAGGTCCAGGCTTTCTCAAGGACTGCCCCTCGGGCATGCTGACCAAGGAAGAGTTTCAAAAGATCTACCGGCAGTTCTTCCCCTTTGGCGATCCTTCCAGCTTTGCCGATTACGTCTTCAACGTCTTTGACAGCGACAAATCAGGCACCATCGAGTTCAAGGAGTTCATCTGCGCTCTGAGCGTCACCAGCCGCGGCAAGATGGAGGACAAGCTCGACTGGGCCTTCCAGCTCTACGACATTGACGGCGACGGCAAGATCAGCTACGACGAGATGCTCAAGATCGTCGAGGCAATCTACAAGATGGTGCGTTTCTTTCTTCCATTTCTCTCTATCTCTCTCTCTCCTTGCTGACCACCCGCAGGTCGGCTCCATGGTCAAGCTGCCCGAGGACGAGGACACCCCAGAGAAGCGCGTCAAGAAGATCTTCCGCATGATGGACAAGGACGAGAACGGCAGCCTCGACATGAACGAGTTCAAGGAGGGCAGCAAGCGCGACGAGACTATTGTATCCGCCTTGTCGCTATACGATGGGCTGGTCTAGGAGGGGCATCGCTGCCTCTTCTTCTTTCTCTCCTTTCGTCCTTGTCGCTTTTTTCATGCCGTCTCGAATTTCTTTATGTTGTTTTATGTGCAATGTCCACCCACTTTTATGGCCCTTTGGTAGCCGTGTCTCTATGTGTTCCTTTTTTTTCTCTGGAACCTTTTCTGGGCTTTCTTGTCGCCGTATGTTATTGTCACCTCTTATTCTCGTCTACGACCTGGGAAAACGGAAGAAAAAAAAAAGGACAGGAATTATGCCACGGCCCGCGACGACTCCCGTCTGTTTACCTTGTTCTACCTGCCTTTGTACTGAAGTCGCTGGTGCTGTCGCGTGTGACCTGATGGCGGATAAGTTACGAGCCAGACTAGTAAGCAAACGAGTGGCAAATCCAATGAGTGTAGCCATCATGACTGTATTTTGGTTTGTTTTGCATAGATGCAGTCCCGTTTCGGAACGTATGCACAGTGTTGTGCGCCATCCCTATTTGTCCTCCTGGAATGAAAACAACTAGTCCTGCAGATATAAAATGACAATTGGGAAACATGAAAATGAAAAAGAGGATAGAGGAGGAGGGGTTTTGACACAAACTAAGAAGCAAATCCAAATCCAACATGAGAAAAGATACACCGCAACAGGCTCGTCACAAACCCAAACCCAAGACAGAGCGAGCCAAACCCAAACAAAAAAAGATCATGCGTGAAATATGTAAAGGAGACATTGTTATAACATTTCGTTCCAGAACGAGCAGCTTGCTTCCTTATCCAGTCCGACACTTGTCGGGTTTCAACCCGAAAGGGCGTACGCCTGGTCCACTTCTTTGCGGAACTTGTTAAGAATGCCGCGCCGGTTGAGCTTCTGTGCTGCCGTCACCAGGCTCTGTTGGAGAGGGAGTTGGTTAGTAATGCTGTGCCGATTTCTCGTGGTTCGGTTTCACTTACGTTCTGCGGTGTCCACTCCTCATCCGACATGACAACGCCATCGATGATCTCAATCCCCGAGAGGCCGCCCTGCCGGCCAGTCGCCTGCAGCTCCTTGAGAACAGCTGCCTGCAGCTTCTTGTTGTGTACCAGCTCCTCGATAGTGTGGCCATCCACGCCAATGGTTCCAGCCAGCTTCTTGAGAGCCGGCTCAGCCGGCACAATGATGGCGATGGGCTTGGTCTTGGAGTCGTCGGCGTAGCAGCAGATGTTGGCCACCACGTGGGCCGACCGGTAGACCGACTCGAGCTTCTCCAGCGCAATGTATTCGCCGTTCAGCGTCTTGATGAGGTTCTTCTTGCGGTCGATCAGCTTCAGGTGGCCGTTGTCCTGGAACTCGCCAATGTCGCCCGTCTTGAACCAGCCATCGGCGGTGATCGCCTCCGCCGTCTCCTCGGGGTTGTCGTAGTATCCGCTCGTAACGCTAGGCCCGCGCAGCCAAACCTCGCCCTGTGGGTGGGGCTTGTTGGTGGCATAGTAGCCGGCGTCGGGAAAGTCGACGAGCTTGCACTCCACCGATCCCGTCATGCCGCCCAAAGCATCGGTTGTCCACTCGGCGGGGTTTTGCAGCACGGCCATGGCCGTCGTCTCGGTCAAGCCATAGCCGCTGATCATGGGGCAGATGGCCATGGAGATGAAGCGCTGGGTGTCCTTGGAGACGGGGCCGCCACCGTTCATGCACAGCTTCAGGCGGCCGCCGGTCGCCTCCTTGATCTTCTTGAAGACGACGGCGTCGAGGATGCCAGAGCCGGGCAGGCCCAGGCTCATCAGGTTGTTCTTGGCCCACATGGCGCCCCAGAAGAGCGACCGGACGACAGGGCTGCTGTCGTGGATCTTGCTCACGATGCCCTTCTTGACCATCTCCCACACAGCCGGCACGCCCACGAGAACGCTGGGCTTGAATTCCTTAATGTCGCCGTTGCAGTTGCGCACAGACGTGTCCGACAGGGTCTTTGGGTTGCCGTAGCCCATGGTGGCGCCCCAAAAGATGCAGGCGTTCTCAAAGACATACTCGAGAATGTGGGCGGCAGGCAGGTAGGTCAGCAGACCGTCGCCGGGGCCGATGTATGGCTGCACGACGGTGCTGACACCGGCGACGGCGGCGACAACAGCCTTGTGCTTCAGCGGTACGCCTTTAGGTGTGCCCGTGGAGCCGGATGTGTACATGATGCAGCAGAGGTCTTCGGGGGTGGGAGCCACGACTTCGACGGGGTTCTCCTCGCCGAGCTTGCGCAGATCCTCAAATTTGAGAATGGTAAGGTGTGGGAAGGCGGCCTTAAGCTGGTCGACGTGCTCCTGCTTGACGCGGTTCTGGTCGTTCCAGATGACATAGCGGACCTCCGTTGCGTCAGTGAGAACGTTGGAGAGGGTGGGCAGAAGGTGAGGGTCGAGGAAGACGGCCTTGGCCTTGGTGACGACCATGGAGTGCCGCAGGCCCTCCTGGCCGAGCGTGTCGTAGGCAGTGACGATGGGCATAGACTGGCTGGAAGCGGCGTGGGAGGTGGCAATCCAGTTGGCGCTGGTGGCGGCGAAGATGTGGATGCGGTCGCCGGCGACGAGGCCAAGCTTGCGGAAGCCGGCACCGATCTGGAGGACGCGCTGCAGGTAGTCGTTGTAGGAGATGTACTCGTAGCCGCTGAGCTCAAAGTAGGTCCATTGCTTGTCGACGAGACGCTCCTCGCCGTCAATCATCTTCTTGACCTTCTTGGTCTCTTGGTGGGTGCCGAGCAGGCGGCGCGAGCCCATGACGTTGGCGCTGCCATGCTTCTCGACGGAGACCTTGACAAGCTCGTAGATGGTGGAGATGTTGGGATCGGGCTTGGCGATGAGATCTGGGATGGCCTTGGGGTGTCGGCGAATCTTTGTTTCGCCCTGAACGGGCTTCTGGTCGGGAACCTCGACAGTGAAGGGCGGCCGTGCCGTCACGCGAGGGGGGATGTTCTGGATGGTCATGTTGGCAAAAGACCCCTTGCTGTCTAGCGGTTTTCAATGTGGGCTTCAGCCTTATGGAATGTCCGAAGACGTGCGTTTCTCAGCCGCTCACTGTAAGTGAGATCGGATCGATCCGATGTCTGGGAACAATATGAGCACCAAGAGTGGCAGCAGGAACAAGAAAGCAAAAGAGGAAGAGAGAAGGGGGTAGGGCGAGAGAGAGAGAGAGAGAGAGAGAGAGAGCGAGAATGCGGGAATTCGAGATGAGGATGAGCGCGTGTTGTGCAAGAAGAAACTGAACACACAGATTGTGCAAGTTATGAAAAAGAAAGGGGTAGGCAAGGCGTTTGGGCGTCCAGAGAAATTAATGGCTGATGGATGCGAGCAGTGTAACAGCTGCAACGCAGTTGTCAGGGGTAGCTGAACCAAGAAGGAAGGAGAGTATGTGGGAAAAAAGGAAGAGGCACAGACGAAACGTCGCGTGTGCGTGTGTAGAAAGAACCGTACGAGGAGACAGGAAAAGGAAGAAGCAAGAAATAAGAGGACACAAGAGGAGTGAGAGAGAATAAAAAAAAAGGGAAGCTTCGGGGAGAAGGACGAGAAGTAGAAGCGAGGCAAAAGGCAGTGCGTCAAAGAGGCCAGACCTGACAAGAAGAGGGGAAGCCAAGAAAGGCGCAGACACTATACCTCTGAAAGGCCTTTGAAAGGGAGGAGAGCTGTGGTTTTTTTTTTTCTTTTTCTTTTCGCGAGGTCTGTTGGTCCGAGCTTTTTCGGTCTAGAGGACCGTTAATACAGCATTAAGGACCATAAGGGTCTTTTGTTCGCCTCTGCACGACCCCTCCTCTGGCGGAAGAGGACGGCAGCTGCGTCACAGGAGCGAAGCCTGCCCAGGAACCCAACAAAAAGCACAATGTGCGGAGAAAGCAGAGCGCTAGCGCGTCACAAAGGTGGAGGGAGAGGGGGCGTGGAGCACCAGACAGGATGCCAATACCCTGCAGCGCACTACGAGTGCTGTTTGAGCTGTTTTAGCGCCACTCTTCCAGCCATTCCGAAAGCTGTAAGCTTCAAGCACAGATGCAGCTATCCGAGAGGGAAAGTTGCCTTGCGGGTGTGTGTTGCGAAGGAGCCGATTAGTGCGGTGGCGTCTGCCACAGGCTTCCTAGCTCTCCGATTTGACGGCAGGATCGCTGTCAGACTGCCAACAGCGACATACGGAACCATGTTTTCTTTTTTCTCTTTGCAAAATGGGGGGGGGGAGGGGGGTCAGCATCCTACGAGGACTCGTGTCAAGTACGTACGTATAAATTATGGGTGGCAAAAGGAAAAAATAGGTTATGCATGTATCCAGTATAACTGCCGCGGTTCCGCTTTTGATTTTTTGTTGGGGGAAATAGATGAGCCACACCTGATCCAGGCAAAAAAGGGAAAAAATAGGCAAAACTACCAAGATTACCGCCACAATGCTATTGCTTGTGCCGGGTGTCGCCTATCTGTCCTGAAGTCCCGCAGCCTCCCGCTCCAACTATAGGCATCGCCTGTCGAATGGGCAGCCTGAATGACTGGCAGAGAACACCACGAGACTGCCTGGAAGAATGTTGGGGAGGAATCGCGGATAAAACAGCTTAGCGTCAGATTGGATGCCCCAGCCTAGATTATGTAAGTATCTGCATGGGAGAGGGGGGTCTTTGACGACCACCACAGGGCATCGGACACGGGGCAGGCGCTGGCGTCGCGACCGGGACAGCCGACGGAACCCGACTGCGATCCGTCTTACAGAGCCTTGCACCGCCAGCCGTGTCCTGGTGGACTTTTGCAGAAGGGATACGAGTACGGCAAAGGGTAGAGCTCTGGAGGTCATCTGATCTCATAGTGGATCAAGCTGAGTGGAGAAAGCTTATTTTTTTTTTCTTTTGGGCAGGCGAACTATTTTTTTCTTCATATCCACGTGATGATAGCGTCTGCACAAATCTTCTCTGCTGCTACTACAGGGCTATATGACGGCTCGCGTACGAGAGACATCGCAAGACGGAATGCCTAGCCAAGACGGCTGCTAGTCCCGGGAGCCCCCCTCCCTCCCTTCCCTTCCCTCCCTTGTTCTCCACATGCCATCCTCAGCCCCCCCCTCTCTCGTGCGCCTTCTCGCCTGCCTCGGCTCCGAAATCGATGACGCGGACGAAGAGACCTTTTTGCTCTTTTCCCACGACCGCCCTGCTGCCCAAAACCTCGGCTTTGTCGATCCCCATGCTGCTGTGCTCGAGCTGACTGTAGCCGGCCGAGACGTCGTCATCCATCAGTCCCCAGGCGTGCTGACCTCGAGCCGTCCGGGTGGGACCACCGGAGCGGGTTTGTCTACCTCTTTTGGCAAATTTATAATTGCTTTTTTTTTTTTTTAAACTTGACTTCTCGCTGACTAGCCCTTTCCCAGTCCTGTGGAAAATCACGCCAGCGGTGGCCGAGTGGCTTGCCGCGCCTGGCCAGTGGCTGTTCGCCGGCACCGACGATGCGCCCCCTCTGCTGGGCCCCCAGTCGGCCGTGCTCGAGCTAGGCTGCGGCATCTCTGGGCTCATCGGGCTGGTCTTGGCCGGCCGGGGGACCAGCCGCCGCCCCGAAGCCAAGCCGAAAAAGGGCGCCCATGCGCGGCGGCACCGCGCTCCGAGCCCGACGGCCCATGCGGCCGCTGCCCACCGCTCGGTGGTCGCTCGCTATGTCCTGACGGACCAGTCGTACGTGGCCAAGCTGGTGCAGCAGAACCTGGAGGCCAACGGAGCCCTGCCGGCCGAGGACGGTCCGCCGGATCGCAGGAAGCGGCCCGGCCACGGACACGGCCATGCTCAGGCTCAGGCTCAGGCTCAGGCTCAGGCTCAGGCTCAGGCTCAGGCTCAGGCTCAGGCTCAGGCTCAGGCTCAGGCTCAGGCTCAGGCTCAGGCTCGCGAACACGCCTCTCTCTACTTCCGCCCCCTCGACTGGGAGACGGACGAGGTCACGGACGACCTGCTGCGCGCCGACGACGAAGGCTCGTCGTCCACCGCCAGCAGCAGCGTCAGCACTAACAGCAGCTTTGACGCCGTGCTCGCCTGCGACTGCGTCTACAACGAGGCTCTCGTGGCGCCGCTCGTGCAGACGTGTGCAGACGCGTGCGGGCTGCGACGTGGCGCCCCAGACGCGGTGCCCACGCTCTGCATTGTCGCCCAGCAGCTGCGCGAGCCAGAGGTGCTGACGGCGTGGCTGACGGCATTCTGTGCCGCGTTTCACACCTGGCGCGTGCCCGAGGCGCTTCTGACACCGGCGCTGCGCCCGGGCGCCGGCGTAGCCGTGCACATTGGGATTCTTCGATAGACGCTGTTCTTGGATCACATGTTTCTCTTTGTGTCTCTTTTTCTCTGTAGCGCGTTATTCATATCATAGTAAAGTTACAATGGTCATAACTGCATGTTAATCGTCCTCCCAACCTCACAACCGTCCCGTCATCACCTCCTTCTGAAAAATGTCGACCTCCGCCACCTCGCTAAACCGGTATGTCGATGTTCGCAAGCGCACGCGGTTGTAGTGGTCCGGGATGCTGTCATTGTCATCCGTATCCTCGCCCGTGTCCGCGCCGTACGTGTTCATGCTCATGTCGTTGGGGCTGTTGCTGCTGCCACCAATGTTGCTGGGGTCGCCATTGGCCCAGTTGCCCATCAGCAAGGCCAGCCCGGGCATCTCGCTCTGGCCGACGTGACCGCTGCTGCCAACCGTGGCCTTCTCCTTGCCCTTGGCCTTCTTGGACTTCTTGTTCTTCTTTGTCTGGCTGTCGTCGAGCCGGTGGATGCGGTCCACCATGGTGTTGTCAATGGCTAGCCACTCCAGCTTGAGGTGCGGGTAGTGCGACATGGTGTCAAGCAGGAACTGCTTCGTCTCCTGCGTCACCCAGACGCAGGTATCGTCGTTGCGGAGCCGGATGATGTGGAGCGCAAGCAGGCTGGTAAACTCGGGCAAGTGCCGCAGGAATGCGTGCTGTCCAGTTAGCAAAACCCCCAATAAAAGGAGCACAAGGTAAGTACGCACAATCGACTGCATGTTCATGCTGATGCCGAGCTCTTCCAGACGCGACGCTCGGCGGGCCAGCAGCTTCACCGTGGCTTCGTCAGAGTCCCAGTCCTGGCTGGCCAGGTTCTGTATGAGCAGCTTCTCCAGGTGCGGCGCGTGCTTCTTGAGGATCTGGCGCCGGATCTGCGAGATGGTGGCTGTGGTCTTGGGTGCAAAGCACTGCGGCTTGTACTTGCTGTCCCGCTCCAGCATGTAGAGCGAGGTCACGCGCTCGAGCTGGCCGACAAAGGTGAGAAACGCCGACGACACATTGTCCGTGAAGATGCGCCGCAGAGGCAGCGGTTGCGCGCTGTTCTCCTTGGCCAGCAGGCTCCAGATGGGCGCCTGGGCGCCGACGTTGAGCAGCCAGATCGTCTGCAGCATGCGCACGTCGACGGCCTTGGACAGCACAGACGCCTTGACCGGGATCAGGTGCACCATGAACGTCTGCAGCCGCACGCCGCGCGTCGACCGCACGTACTCGTGAATGCGCTTGCGGTTCGGGTCCGCTGGGTCTGTGGCTGCCGCGGTCGTCGGCCCGCCCTCGCGTTCGGACGCAATGCGCTTTTTCGTCTCGTAGAGACCGTCCAGGACGTTGCGCAGCTCTTCGCCGACTTCGGTATGGATCTTCCGGAAAATGTCCACCCGCTTCTCGACGTCGAGCAGTTCTTTCCTATCCACGCTGGCATACGTCTGGCGCAGCACCTTGAGCTTTTCCGACATGCGGCGGTGCAGGAATCCCATCTTCTCCAACCGTTCCGACAGGGCCTGGAAGTGGGCTGCTTGGGCTTCCGCGTCTCTAGCCAGCTCGTCCAAGCCCGGGGCCTGGTCTTTTTTCTTCGACTGCAGAGCAGACGACGCGGCAGCCAGCTCTCCTGCAGCCACCGTCTGCGTCTGCGTCTGCGTCTGCTCCTGCTCCTGCTCCTGCTCCGGCTCCGGCTCCGGCTCCGGCTCCGGCTCCGGCTCCGATTCCTTTAATGTCTGTGTCTGCGTCTCTGAATCCTCGGCATCATCATCCTCGAGGACAAGCTGGCCCTCTGGCTCCTCGACATCGATATCCTCCGGCCGGACGTCCTTATCGCCATGTGCTGGTGCCTTTTTTGTTGCACCCTCATCTTTGAAGAGGCTGCTACCTTCCGCATCGGTCTCCCCGGCCGATGTCTTCGGCTTCTGGCTCGGGCCCGAGCTCATATCAGTACGAATGCTCGAGGCTTCAGCCGTGTCACTTCCACCGCCATTCTGGTCCTGGTCATCCGGCTCGTCCAGCTCGTTGGCAGCGTACTTTTTCGCGGCAGCGCCTATCCTGCGGAGCGTCTCCTTCCGCACCTCGGAATCAACCGTGTCCGAGGAGAGATGCTCGGTGAGTGCGAGCATGGCGCTGATGAACTCGGTTTTGAAAGCGGCTCCTTTGCCAGTCTTGCTTGTCTTGGCGTCGTCCTCGGGGCCCGTCTTGGCTGACTTCTTCCGGCCACGCGGTTTGGCAGACGTCGTCTCTAGATCGAAAATTCGGGCGAGAGCGGATTCCTGATTGCTCTTTTCCTCCTGGGTGAGAACGGCCTTGGACGAGCCCGTGGCGCCATCGCTGCTGGCAGACGAGTGGTTCACGGCCAGCGGCACGGCATGAAACTCGTCGTCGTCGTCGAGGTCCGAGTCTTCTGTGTCCACATCGGGCGGCGGCTTGCGCGCTTTGTTGGCCAGCTTGTCTGAAAAGGACAGCTTCAATGTGACAAGGTTGCCAGACGCATTGCGCACGGCATTCTTGACCTCGGTGATGGCGTCCAGCGAGTCGATGTCCAGGACGCCCAGACAAGACAGGCCGTCGAACCCCGACAGCGTGGGCGGATCGCTTTCGGATGAAGCACGCTTCGGCACCTTGACACGGACTATTTTTTCTGTCGCCAGTGTGGGCGGAAGTCCGTTGATGCCGGGATTGTACATCATGTTCGGCGGCAGCACAGATGTAAAGGTGCTGGCAAATGTTGGTGGCACTGGGTGCGCAACGTGCGGGAACAGATGCAGAGGGTCTATGGATGTCCCGCCGACCGAGGACGAAGCAGCCGGCGGCATGTGGTTGACAACAGACGGCACAGACGGCATAGAGGTGGGGGAGGTATAGGTCGGGGGGAGTGGTGGTGGCTTCTCGTAGAGAGAGCGGCCGCTTTGCAAGCGGATCTCGACCCTCGACAGGGTGTGGATGTTATGGAGCGCCTTGTAGACGGGCCGGCTCAGCTCGATGCGAACGTTCCAGATGAACGACTCGAGCGACTTGGCCTTGCGGAGGGTCAGAAGCAGCAGGGTGTTGAGAAACTTGCCACAGCTGAGGTTGTAGAGGTAGCTCCTGTAGGCGTTCTCGCCCATGATCCCGGTGTTGAAGGTGTCGAAGCGGAGCTCGCGCAGGTAGCGGGCGTAGTTGTACTCGCTCGTCGTAAAGGTCTCCAGGCTGGAGGTCAGGTTGGGGAGGGAGCGAAGATCACCCGCGGCGGGGAAGGTGATGTGAAGGGTGTGGTAGAGGCGCTCGGCAGCAAGGTCGCGGAAGTGCTTGGAGACGAGGGAGAGGCAGACGAGCTCGGAGTTCCCGCACTGAGAGGCACAACAAGTTCAGTATAGGAAATACAATGCATGGGCATCGCGAGAGAAAATACTATAAGCGTACCCGGCTGAAGACATCCCGCTGCGTCTCTTCGGGGAGGTCGAGAAAGGGCGACCGCTCGGCCTTGGAAGGCTCGGTGGCGGCACTTGGCTCAGACATGGCTCTGAGGCTGCCTCTGCTGTTTCGTCTCTGGAGAGGTGGTATCAAGAGCGGACACTGCAGAACCCGAATATGACGATGCTGGACGACGAAGCTCCCGAGGAAGCTAAGCTGTCACGACACCGTCTGGCTCTTGGGGCCAGGAATGACAAGAGCGAGAGAATGCGGGATTCGTGAATGAACGACACAAAGATGGCGGCTATGGCTCTCTTTTCTGCAGGACGTGGGTTTGTCGACAGTGAAATAAGAATGCTGAAAACGGAAGAGCTGGCAAGAGACAAAGGCAAAGTGAGAATGATGTGACAGAAGACGGCTGCTAGACTTGATGAGCCGGAAGGGGGAGGCAGCGGGATGACAGGCAAACGAGGCGGCGAGGCAACGAGGCAACGAGGCAGGCGCGAGCGGCACAGCTGTGGAGCAATCTGTTGGTTTGTTTGTCGTCGATCACTGTTCTGGGGGAAGGAACCGTTTTTGGCAGGGCGCTTGCTATCGCAGGATGGCTGAGGAAAAGAACGAACGGCGTTCTGCGCCTGCCAGCTGATGAGAGTTAGCGCGGTGCGGTTGGACAGCTAGGGCAAGGCGGAAACCCCACTCAGCAGGCTACGGTGGACTACAGTGGGCCGATGGACGGGATGGGCTGGCTGGGGGTGGGCCTAGTCACCAGGCCTGGCCAGCTTGCTGGCCGAGGCACAGCACACCCTTCCCGCACTTCCTGTGAACGTGCACCCAAGACGCGGCCGGTCTGGAAGGGCATCTGCGCCTCAGCACACCGCCATTCTAAGCCCAAAAGCGTGCACGAATTGCGCATAGGTGCAAAGCAGTGGCAAAGAAGATTGGCATTTTGACCGCTTTTCTCGCCGGAATTGGGGTCGCATTTAGAGTCGCATTTAGAGTCTCATCTGGAGTTGCATCCAAAGTCGCACCCGAAGTCGAACGCAAAGTATAAGTTGGGAGTCGCACTGGACAGGGCTTCTGGAAACAAAAAGACATCCTCACGCGTCCTTCCCGCTGGCCAGGAATTAAGCTTGATCCCTGGTAAGGTCGGCTGCTCGGGTAGCTTGAGCCTAGTCTGATGCTGGGACGGACCGTCATTGAATTGTGATCGGATCAACTATGAGATGACAGGTGGCCGAAACAGGAATAGACCTGCTTCCTGGCCAAGTTTTTTTGACTGTCTACCCTACGCTTTGAGATCTGTCTTCATCGAGGGTCCTAGAAAACAATAGGCTTAGATCTTTCAATCATTTCTGAATCTGTGCGTTGAAGCAAGTTCGGATATTTTCTTGATGCCCGATGCCATGGTACAGAGATGGTCTAACCACGCCACGGAGTCGGGCGTACAATCTGGCAATTCGCTCCCTCCCGTGTGTCATTTGATTAACTGTATTTTCTCTGTAACCCTATTTGGATCCTCTCCTTACCGAGGCACTTCAGCCTGAAGTCTCAGCAGAATAGTCTGTCTCCATTTTCAATATTGGCCTGACGATTTGCTAGGCATGAGAATAAATCTGGATGGTAAATAAGCTTGAAATTACTTTTACCACGCATAAAGATACCTGGGAGGGGAGGAGGGGGAAGGAAAAGAATGGAAACCTGGTTGCTCGTCCCATGGTTTTGAAGCGTGTTCGAGCCGAGAACAGCACGCAAGAACAGATTCAAATGGCGGGCCCATAAAAGACTAGTAGAAATGACATATCTATGGCTGTATCTTATAAAATCAGCCGATGCGAACACCAGGGACATACGTAGTAGAGCAGACTTGCAACAAACGTGGCTTTTCAACACGGGTTCCTTACCACCAGCATGGATCATAACCAAGTCCTACCGTGTATGTCTTGGATATAAGTCACCG
The DNA here is from genome assembly GCA_014183025.1 of Harringtonia lauricola. Taxonomy (NCBI): domain Eukaryota; kingdom Fungi; phylum Ascomycota; class Sordariomycetes; order Ophiostomatales; family Ophiostomataceae; genus Harringtonia; species Harringtonia lauricola. The sequence goes on along the minus strand of JACBXF010000067.1, from coordinate 1,485,944 downwards.
ATAAAGCTCTGCATATGGCGACTTTAAAATAACTAAATCTTCAACCTCACCAACGAGCCAATTCAAGCATGACTTTACCATATTCCTCTACACTGCCGGCTACTTGGTGTGAAGACAATTCTTAACCTTCTGATACACAACCCGGTTCAGAATCGTAGAAATTAGAAGACGCAATGAAATATTTCAATATGTCTGTACTTGTCGTGAAGTGATGATATCCTTTCAGAAGGCTCTACCATATTATACAAGTTTCGGGGTTCGTTCCATTTTACTCTGAAAGGTACCTGTGGATGACTGTCCAGGCAGAAGTCGCCGCACGCTTTTCAAGACAGGCCGGGTCATGAAGCCCTCGTGATCGTAGCCTCGTTAATTATTTTCATTCGCGATCCAGGATCGTCGCAGAACACAAATGTACGGATATGTTTCGTGCAAAGTGGTGATCACACATAAGGGACCTAGACGCCCCCACTATGACTAATTTTAGCGGTTACCAGCGCTAGGCGTTAGCTGGATCGCGCTTGGCTGCTGCGCCGCTTCCTTCTGAACCTCGTTCTTCTCTGTGACAATCTAGCTGCAGGCTGTGCTGCCTACTTCTCCCCCCTTTTGCCGCACCTCTCGCTGGCTGGCGACTTTTGCTTCTTCTCTGTCTTCTCTCCCTCCTTCCCATCCCTTCTTTCACTGTCATCCTATCCTACACTGCTGCACTCGCCCACCCCCTCCCCAGTCCTCGCCATGACGGACGTCGAAGAGCCTCAGTTTCCCTCACTGGCCGAGCGGATCGCCGCTCTCAATAAGCAGAAAAACTTTAGTTCAACGTCCCAAACGGCGTCTCCACCGATCCGCCCTGTTTCCTCCGCGTCTGCGATTACCGGCCGAAAGCCCCCACCGCCCCCGCCACCAGGGGCAAAATCTCCGGGACTTCGAGCATCGGCGCACAACGGTGTCTCGAATGGTGTCTCGAACGGTGCCGCCAATGGTGTCGTCCATGGTGTGACCAACGGCGTCGTCGTTGGCAAAGGCACGCCGCCGCCGCTGCCCGCACGCGGTCCTGCAAAGCCGCGACAGACACCGTCCACCCAGCCGAGTCCGCCGGCTCGCCGCACGTCCACCCAGCATCTGGATGTGGTCCGACGGCCCTCGTCCGACTCGGTGAATTCGCACCTATCGACGGCCACGATGTCGCCCATGGCGCTCAGCCGCGTGTCGTCTGCTACGAGCCAGAGCTCCACGACGGGCGAGCACACGCGGAAACTGCCGCCGGCTTTTGGCACAACCAAGCTGCCGCCGCTGCCGCCAACGCGGAGGGAACGCGAGGCAGCCGAGAGGGCAGCAGCTGAGAAGGCAGCCGCTGAGCGGGAAGCGGCACAGCAAGAAGCAGCCGAGCGGAGGGCGGCCGAGCGAGAAGCAGCCGAGCGAGAAGATGCGAGGCGCGAGGCACAGCCTGCAAGAGCGCCGGCGCTCCCATCTCGACCGGGCGGGCGTTCCCACCCCTCCGAGAGGCCATACGACAGGCCGCCTCCCGATGGAGAGTCGGGCCCGCGTCTACCGCCTCGGCGACAGGCATCGCACCAAATACAAATAATCGACAACGATCATGGCAGTGATGACGAGCGGCCACCGCCCGTTCTGCCAGCGCGGCGACCTACGACAAACTCAGCTCAGGATATACGATCCAAGACAAACAAGTTCAAGTCGGCGCTCAGCATGGGCTTCAGCTCGAACAAGAAGAACGACTTGCCGGACCGGAGCACGGTTGAAGACGCCTGGCGGCGGCGGAATGACGACGACGACAAGCCACCTCCATTGCCTATGGCGTCTCGCCCATCGCGGTCTCAGATGGAAGCCATCTTCAAGGGCAAAGAGGCCTACGACCGGATGAGCGGGTCCAACGCACGGCCTACTCCAAACCGCAATGGCGGGGCTGCTGCTGTGGACAACTACCGCAAGAAGAGCGATGACGAGGAGTGCCTGCTGTGCCGGGACTTTTCGGAGCCGGACGACGTGGCGTCGCGGTACCCGCTGAGCCAGCTGCCGCGGCAGGGCACGGTAGACTACCTGGCGGAGCACCTATGCGGCCCGTTCCCGTCGCCGACGGACAAGGCGCGGGCGATCTTTGTGTGGTGCCACCACAACATTGCGTACGACACGGACGGGTTCTTTGGCGGGTGCATCCCGCGCGACCAGACGATGAACGAGCGGATCTTCTCGGGCAAGTCGGTGTGTGAGGGCTACGCGCGGATCTTTGAGACGGTGGCGCAGGCGGCCGGGCTCGACTGCGTCATGGTGACGGGCCACGGCAAAGGCTACGGGTTTACCAAGGTGCAGCCGGGCGACCCGGTGCCGCCGTGCAAGCCGACGGGCCACGCGTGGAACGCGGTGCGGATCGACGGCGGGGAGTGGAAGCTGGTGGACGCGTGCTGGGGCGCGGGCAACGTGAACAAGAACCGCAACCCGCAGTACGAGAAGCGGTTCGCGCCGGAGCAATTCATCATGACCAACGAGGAGTTTGGCGAGCGGCACTTCCCGGAGAACCCGGCGCACTTCTTCCGGGCGGACGGGCGACCGCTGACATGGGCGGAATACATTGTGGACAAGGGCGACGACGAGCAGGCGCTGACGGTGTTCTCGGAGCAGCCGGAGCAGTTCATCGGGTTCAAGTCGGTGGAGCCGCAGACGCAGCCGATCCACGTCAGCCAGGGGTCACCGCAGCGGCCGGTGCACTTCCGGCTCGGGCGGGTGTGCCGGCACTGGCGGCTGGAAAAGCAGGGCCGCGGGCTGGAGCCGTACCTCATGGTCATCGAGACGTATCCGAACGGCCGGGGGCGCAACCCGGAGATGCTGGAGATCCACTACGACGCGCGCGCGCTCGAGTGGTGGGCGGAGGTGCCGCGGGGGCAGCTGGGGGCGCCGGGCGACTCGATCGCCGTGTTTGCCGTCACCGAGATCAACCACCAGGACGCGCGCGGCGCGGCCTATGCGGACTTTCAGCGATACTGGGGACGGGGGCACATTGCGTTCAAGAACGTGTGCGGGTGGAAGCTGGACTGAGCTTGGATATTGATTAGTAATGAATCTTGTGTATCGTTTGGATGCTTTTTCAGCAAGACGTTAATAATATGTCTGCGTGGTTGGCTGAAGCGTATCTTACATCATCAAATACCACAACATTAAGTAAGCGTGTGTTCCTCTTAGCACCGAGTTGAGTCATTCTCAACCAGACATCAACTCGAGAACACAATGTCTGCCGCTGGGGCTGGCCAGATTACACCTACCTTGATGGGCCCACTGGTTATCAGGCTGAGACGCTATTTATAGGCGGATTTACGGCACACGCATCAGCCCGCCATCGCCATCGCTCCAAATCGTCGCCGCCATGGGCAGAACAGAACCGTCGGTCGGCCAGCCGCCGGCAGGCTTCCGCAAAGATGCGCGGGCCAAAAAGGCCAGGGCCACTATCAACCAGCGGATCCCGCCGCTGCTGGCGACGCACCCGCGGGCGCGCAAGGGCATCGAGCAGGCCGAGCTGATCGTCGAGCCACCACCCATGCAGCAGCCAAGAGGAAACGGCACCGACGAGGGGGAGGGGGAGGACAGCAGTCCGCCTCGTCTCTCGCTCCGGGTGGCTGACACCTTGGCGGCTGCCCGCGCGCTCCTGGAGGGCGGCGGCGGCGGCGGCGGCGGCGGCGGCGGCCGTCCGCCCAAGGTGGCCGTCCTCAACATGGCCTCGCCTCTGTCGCCCGGGGGCGGCTTTCTCAGCGGTGCCGGCAGCCAGGAGGAGTCGCTGTGCATGCGCTCGACGCTGCTGCCCTCGCTGCGCGACGAGTGGTACCGGCTGCCCGAGCTGGGCGCCATCTACACGCCCGACGTGCTGGTCTTTCGCGCTGCGTCCTCTGAAACAGACGCGCTGCTGCCCAAGACGGACCGCTTCTTTGTCGACTGCATCAGCGCGGCCATGCTGCGCAGCCCCGACACCGTCTTTGACGCGGCGCGCGGCTGGAGCACGTACGCGCGCCAGGCGGACCGCGAGCTGGCCCGGCGCAAGATGCGGGCGGTGCTGCGCATCGCCCAGGCCAAGGGGGTCACGCACCTGGTGCTGGGCGCCTGGGGCTGCGGCGCGCACGGCAATCCGATTCGCGAGGTGGCCGCGGCCTGGCGCAGCGTGCTGCTGCCGCCGCGGAGAGACCAGTCAAAGAAAAAAAAGCAGCGCGAGACGTGGGCGGGCCTGGAGGAGGCCGTGTTTGCCATCAAGGACGCAGGCATGGCGGCTGCCTTTGCGTCTGCCTTTGGCGAGGGTCTGGAGCAAGACGAAGACGGCAACGAAGACGATAAAGACGAAGATGACAATGACGGCGACTACAACGACGACAGCCCAGAGGAAATCAGACGGCGGGAGCTAGAGGAAAGGATCGGCGAGCTGGAAGCCCGCATCGAAACGACAGTAAACGAACAAGTCAGGAGCGGACTGGCTTTGATTCTGTCCGGCCTGCGAGCACAGCTTCCGGCAAGTGAAAGCAGTGGATAGGGCACCCGATGGCATCGTCTCTCGTTTTGGTGCTATCAGAAACAAGTACTACCAAATGGTCCACAGCGCCGGAAATCATCCAACCCCTCCTCACACCCGACTGCTGCGGCTGTTTCGCCTGTTCCTCATCGACAGGCTCGCCGAGTTGCGCTGCACCCTGGCATAGTCCGGCGGCGACTCACTCTTGGAATAGGCCACATCAGGCACTGGGAAGGGAATCTTGGCGTCCATGTCCACGACCAGGGGCCTCCCGAGACCAGCAGGGATACCAGGACCGCCTGGAGCCTCACACGACGCCGCCAGGTGGACTGCAGGACCTCTGGATCCTTGACCAGGGTGGCCACCGGGTCCCTCCGGTCTCCCTGGCCCAGGCACCCCCTTCTTAATGCTCTTCCACTCCATGAACAGGCCCGACACCAGCGCGCAGAACGCCAGCCCCATGCCCGTCAAAAAGATGCGCGTGCTCGCGTAGTTGTACGCCTCGATGACCCGCGGCAGCGCTTCTGGCGGTACCACGCTGGCCAGCTCGGTGGCGCCCATGCTGGCAATGGCCTGCGGGTCGAGCCCCGGCACGCCGCGCAGCTGGGCCACGAGCAGGTTGCTGAGGATGGTCTGGCCCACCGTGGTGAAGACGGCGCCGCCGAGCTGCTGCACAAAGAACATGATGGCCACCCCCGTCGAGATGTCCGCCGGCGCCAGCACTGTCTGCGCCGCCAGGTTCCCGATCTGCATGCCTAACCCTAGGCCAAAGCCGGCGATGAACTGGAAACCGATCCAGTGCGGTGAGCCCGTCGACGGTGTGAACGTGCTCATGAGGCCCTGGCCGACGGCCATGATGCAGGGCGAGAGAAGCATCGACGGCACATAGTAGCCAATCTTTTGTGTCAAGATGCCGCTCATGATGCTCGACACCACGAGGCTCAGCACCAGCGGGATCGTGTAGACACCCGAGTTCAGGGGGTCGACCTGCTTGACCGTTTGGACTACGTCGGATGTGAACAGACAGAGCTTTAGGAAGGGGAGAGAGAGACTTACACCAGATCGGGACAAAGTAGACGAGCATCAGCATGGAAGCCGAGAGGAAGAAGGTGAACAGCGCCCCGGACAGCACGCTGCGCTGCAGAACAATACGCGCGGGCAGCGTCGCCGTGTCCGGCAGCATGATCTGCACCGCGGCAAAGGCCACCATGAGGGCGCCGAACAGGATGAAGAGAGGGATGACACACCAGCTGTTCCACGCGTGCGTTGAGCCGCCCCACTGCAGCGCCAGCAGCAGGCACACCACCCCGGGCAAGAAGAAGAGCGTGCCCAGCGGATCCAGCCGCTTGACGTGCGTCCAGAGAGAGGCCGGCGCGTGCGTCTGCGGCGGGGGGGTCCAAAAGAATAACATGAAGACGAGCGTGAAGCCGCCGACGGGGACTACTGGTCAGCCAGGATCCGAGCGGAGAGAGAGAGAGAGAAAAAAAAAAAAAAAAAAAAAAAAAACTCACGGTTGATCCAGAAACACCACCGCCAGCTGAGGCCGCTGGTGAAGGCGCCGCCGACGAGGGGACCGACGACCGAGGCGATGCCAAAGACGACGCCAAACAGGCCTTGGAACATGGGCCGCCTGTGCAGCGGAATCATGGGTACCATGATGAGCATGCAGCCCGAGAAGATGCCGGCCGAGGCCACGCCAGCCACGGCACGGCCCACGATGAAGACGGTCGACGTCGGCGCGGCCGCACAGATGGCCGACCCGATCTCGAAGACGACGACGCAGATGAGAAAGGTCCTGTCTGTCAGCCATCGTCCCCCAGACCTTTTTTTGCCAGAGATGCTCACCACTTCATCGAGTAAAACTTGTAAATGCGCCCAAACAGCAGCTGCGACGCCGACGTCGTCAGCATGTACGCCGATGCGTACCAGCCAATGTCGCCCAGGCTGTGGAAGTTGTCTGTGATCCGCGGCACCGCCGTCGCCACGATTGTGCGGTCCAGCGCCACCAGGAACAGCGCCAGAAAGTTGGAGGCCAGGATCAGCCAGAACTGGACGCTCCTCGGCTGGAACAAGTCGCGGCCCGGCGGTCCACCGCCCGCATCCCCTCCCTGCGGCCCCAGCTTCTCCACATCCGTCGACACCGTGGACGCCGTGGCATCGCTCAGCTGCTCGCCCTCGGCAGCTGGTGCGCTGCTGCGCGAGTAGACAGAGGGTGCCCTGTCTGGCAGACCCATGGCGGTACAAGCAACAACAGATGCAGATGAAAATGCAGCGAGAGCAGTCGAGTAAATCAGACGAGGGGCAGGCAGGACAAGGGCTTGATGTGGGAGGAAAGATGCACCGGACAAAAATCGACCTTCACCCGACGTTTTGCTCGCCGAAGCCTTGTACTTGGAGCAAGATGCCAACGGTGCAGTATGTATTATGTGAGACGCGATAGTATAAACACGGATCAAAATTACCAAGCCGTCGGTGGTATGTGGGGAAGGGACGTGATTCAAAAAGGGATTACAGCAGAAATTAGAGATAGACCAAGAGAAAAGAAACGGGCATTGATATTTCCAGGGGGTAAGAAAGAGAGACGTCCCAAGATTCAGAGGTCCAGGCAATCCATCCCATCCTTGTGCTATATACGAATATCTTGCACTCAAAAAAACTGCTTGATCGACTAACTCATTCTGTTCCATCAAGCACCTTCGGACTCTCCACGAAGAGGTCGTGGTGAGCGTGAGACGGCCAGCAGTCGGCCGGTGCCAAACGCGGGGAAACTAGCCTCAATGAAGAATGGAAAAGAGCGGGCAATGCAACGCAAGGACAGGCCTCGGCCGCGACAGGCCATGGGATCCCGGGCATCCAGACCTGCCAACGGTCTCTGCCTGTCACTGTCGGTGCAGCGGGGTCAAGCTCTTGTCATGCTGTCGTGTGACGGAAATAGCAAGCCGGCGAGGCATGCCAAGAGAGCTCAGATGCGCGTCAGCTGAAGACGGGACGGTATTCTCTGCTCAGATAAAACAAATTCCCTGCGATACAAGGAACGAAGACTGATGACGCTTGTTGGGGGCAACATACACAGTCACGTGCTCTAGTCCGACCAATGAATCCCACCGTTTTGTTTTTTTGGTTAGGTAGCTGCTTTCCTGTGTGTTGGGGTGTGTACTTTGTAGAGGCAGGACCGAGCATGCGCATTTCTGATGGGATGTTTTGCAGCGTTGGCAACGTGGGCAACGTGGGCAACGGTCGCAACTCCCCCATCGGATCCGTAAATAACCTTCAGAGCCGGCACTGCACTAGCTCCAATACAGCCTAGCGCAGCCGCAGCCGCCCCACCATAAGGCGAAAGCAGAAGGAGATGTCCACATATTAATGTGGGGGCATACATTGACCAAGGAAACGCCACAATACGAGCAAGCACAAAGAAGCAAGAGCGGGCTTCGGGTGCGGAGAAAGTGGTTCGGGACCGAATCACTGTTCCATTTCAACCGAAGTCCCCCTTCCCGAGTCTCCCAAACCCACACCAAAGGACCGCACACACACACGGCCAACCCAATTCCAGGACGTTTGAGAAAGTCAGCGGCTCTTCCATTGACAACCCGTCCCGTCCGAGACTTGCATACGCTTCGATCGCGGCCGCTTTTCCCGACACCGCTCTGACAAGCTTCCGGTATTGCAGCAGCCGCAGCAGCAGCCGCATCACGCACGGCCTGCTTCACATCCCTCTCTGGCTGCCAGCGTTTCCCGGATATTTTCCCCAAGCTCAACGGAACTCCACCTATAGTGTAGGCAACACTAACACCTAACGGACTGGGGGGGGGGTGGAGGGGGTAGAGAACGCGTGGCTCTGCCGTTGGGATAGAGACCAAACTGACATGGCAGGTGAGCTGTAGGATATGCGCTGAGGAACGAAACAACGCAGGCCCAGCGGAGCCAAGCAGCGGAACAATCAATCCCAGTTCGTCGTTGTTTCTCTCTCTTTCTCTTTTTTCTTTTTTCCATTTCCTTTTTTGTATACACCCCCTCCTTGCCGTCTTCTTTCCTACCACCCCCTTTTCCTCTCTCGTTCCCTCTTTTGGGTGTGCCCTCCGATGCTCTCTGGCGTCGCTAAATGACGTGTACGAGACCTGTGGATGCTCTTTAGGCTGCCCTGGTCGTCAGCCACGTCGTACAACCGTGATCCCGGGAGACAGCGGCTGCAGCTGGAGCCAGTGATCCATGCGCCTGTCCTCGGTGATCTGCCCTACTGCCTCCTGCCCATTTAGCCGTCCATTTGATTCTTCTCTCTGTTCCTCCCTTGAATTAGCAAGCACAGAGCTTCTGTGTCCGCTTACTGTGTCCAGCGTGTTGTGTCACCTTGCTGCTCCGGTCTGTTGGTCATCAGTACTGTCGGCTGTCTGGACGACGACGGGCGGGCCCAAGAAAGTAAAACAGGTGCGTAACAGCGGAGTAGATAAGACAGAGGTGCAGATGCAAGTGCCATTAAGCGAGTGCATGGGAAAGAAGGGAGAAGAAAAGAAAAAAAGAAAGAAAAAAAGAAAAAAAGAACGGGCTTGATGGGCACCTTGATTTGCATAAGCCTGTGGACTGCCGCCGGACATGACCCAATGCGGTCCAATGCAGCATCTGTTCGGATCCGACAAGCGATATTCCGCTAACTTGGTGTCTCCCCATGACAGCCTAGCGCACGTCAAGAACACGACATCCCATCTGCGTGCTGGCGCAGGGTGCATGCGAAGCGGGACAAGGGGAGTGTGAGATCGGATCCAGCTTGTCGGGCGTCCGAAGTCCGCAGCAGCCGAGGAAGCAAGGAAGAAAAAAAAAGAGACCTTGTCACTGCTTCTCCACATGGCAGCCCCCGACTTGTCCAACCTGCCCCCAGCCGCGTCCAGCGCGTCCAGCGTACCCGAACCCGCTCTGCAAACGATGGTGGGCCTGGGTACAACTGGCGCGTGTGCTCCGGCGCAGGCTCTACCGCCCCAGACGGCAGCAGCGCCAGCACCAGCAGTGCCAGCAGTGCCAGCAGCACCAGCACCAGCAGCGGCTGCGGCTGCGGAGCCCTCGATGAAGCTGACACGCGGACACTCGTGCGTGCTGTGCCAGCAGCGCAAGGTGCGGTGTGACAAGAACAAGCCGTGCGCCAACTGCGTCAGGGCGCAGGTCGAGTGCCGGGTGGTCGCACCGCTGCCGCCGCGGCGACGCAAGAAGAAGCCGCACGAGCACGACCTGACGGAGCGGCTGCGGCGGTACGAGGCGCTGCTGATCCAGCACGGCGTGAGCTTGGACGCGCCGGGGCCCGACATCAAGCATGCCCCAGCAGCCGACCCTGGGTCGTCGTCGACCATCGATGAGGTGGACGAGCTGCAGCACGACTTGGTTGGACTCAAAACGTCGCCGTCGTCGAGCAACCCCGAGTACTCGAGCGAGCAGCAGAGCGAGCGGTGAGTGTGTGTCTGTGGGTGAGTGAGAGAGAGAGAGACTGACGGACAGCCCCCAATGGTCACCGTATAAAGAATACCGCGACGATGCCCACGACTCGTCAGAAGACGAGCTCGAGGGCTCGACGATCCACAACGCGTTCGACAGCATGTTCGGCAACCAGGACGGCTTCCCGTTTGTCGTCGGGGGCGCAGCCTGCAAGGTGACGGACAGCCACCCGCACGGAATCCAGATCTTCCAGCTGTGGCAGATCTACCTGACCAACGTCAACCCACTGCTCAAGGTGACGCACACGCAGACGCTGCAGGCGCAGATCATCGAGGCCGGCGCGAACCCGGGCCGGATCGCGCCGCCGCTCGAGGCGCTCATGTTCAGCATCTATTTCGTCGCCGTCACCTCCATGGCCGAGGACGAGGTGCAGAGCACGTTCGGCGAGGACAAGGCCCGCCTGCTGGCCAAGTACCACCGCGCAGCGCAGCAGGCCCTCATCAACGCCAGCTTCATGCGCAGCTCCGACATCCTCGTGCTGCAGGCCTATTTCCTATATCTTGTAAGTCTGACCCCCGCCGCCCTTCCTACCTACCAACCTTCGCAGATCAGCGTGCGCCAGTACGTCGACCCGCGCTCGCTCTTCTGCCTCATCGGCATCGCCGTGCGTGTTGCCCAGCGCCTCGGCCTGCACCGCGACGGCGCCGCCTTTGGCCTGCCGCCCTTTGAGGTCGAGCTGCGCCGCCGTCTGTGGTGGCAAATTGTCGCCTTTGACAAGCGCATTGCCGAGATCACCGGCTCTGCCGTCACCGCTCTCTCCTCCACCAGCGTCGGCACCCGCTTCCCTCTCAACATCAACGACACCGACCTGCACCTTCATGCCAAAGACGCCCCGCCCTCCTATAGCGGGACCACGGAGATGATCTTCTGCCTCACCCGCATCGAGATGTGCACCGCCGGCGGCCTGTCGGCCGACGAGCGCATCCCAGCCACCGGCGGCGGCAGCACGCACAAGTTCCAGTACTCGCCCAACCCCAACTCACCTGACGTCATCGCCCACGTCGCCCACCAGACGCTGCCCAGCGACCCGGCGAGCTTCTGCGCCTACATGGAGGCCAACTACCTCCAGCCCTGCGACCCCAAGATCCCCCTGCACCACTTCACCCTCCTCATGACCCGCCAGGCCCTCTGCAAGATGCGCCTCATCACCTCTCTCACTCGGAGCGCTGGCCGGGCCCAGAGAGCAGCAGGGGATCCGGGTGCGCCTGCTCCGGGCCCGTCGGCTCCGACCTGCTCCGGCCCGTCAACGGTGCCACCGCCTGCGGCAGACGGCAACGCCGAGCGCGACGCTCTCTTCATCGAGGCTATCAGCATGATCGAGTACGACAGCATCATACAGACGACCGAGGCTCTGCGGGGCTTTGTCTGGTACACGTACATGCACTTCCCCTTCCCGGCCTACCTGTTCCTCGCCTTTGAGCTGCGCGCTCAGCGCAGCGGCGACCTCGTCGAGCGCGCCTGGGCCGCCATCTGCGAGAACCACGACCGCCGCGGGCTCGCCCGCAACCTGGGCAGCCCCATCCACGTCGCCCTCGGCCCCCTCTTTCTCAAGGCCTGGGACGGCCACGAGACCGCCGAGCTGCAGCTGCACGGCCGTCGCTTGGTCGCGCCCAAGTTCATCCAGCTGCTGCGTCGGACGGTCAAGACGACCAGCACCAAGAGCACCGGCAACAACTATAATAGCAGCAGCAGCAGCATCATCACCGCCCAGCGCCCGCTGCCGACCGCACCTTCAGCCGCCGGTCTCACGCTGTCCGGCGAACGGGAACAAGAAGTCGTCATGCAGACGCCACCACCGCGCTCGTCCTTGTCTTCGTCGCCCGCTGTCCCGGTGCAGCAGCAGGCACATACACAGGCACAGGCACAGGCACAAGCACACCTCGCACAGACGGGTGCATCTTCCGTCCTCTACCCACCCGGTATGCAGCCTGTCGCATCCCCGCCGCCGCCGCCGTCAGGGCCCGGTTCTGGAGGCGGGTTTGACGGTCCGATGGCCCAGGTGGCATTGGGCGTGGCGAACATGCCCGATATGATGGATTTTGGCCCCGTGGACTGGAGCTATTTCATGCAGGGAGAGTACGGCGGCGGCGGCTATGGCGGCGGTGTCAGTTTTGGGTCCATGTACGGGCAACCAGGCGGGCAGGGCTGAGAGCGAGCTGAGAGCGAGCGCGGATTGAAGTTGAATTGTGTGTTTTGGGGGTCTTTTTTGGTTGTTTTTGGTTGTTTTTTCATTTGTTGGTTTCTTTGGGATTTACGAGTGAGACGGGTCTTGTATGTGTTACGTATGCGGGTTGGTCTTTCCTATTCCACTCCAGCGCTTTGTCACGTTTCTAGGCACAAGCAGTTGGAATTCGTATATTTGTACACCTTTTTGGTTGTATAGGCAGAGCGGTGATGGCCATCATCGCAGGTTTCTACTATAACAGTCATGAATAAAAGAGAAGAAAGAAACAAGAAAAGAACCAGAACCTCCTGTTTTATAAACACCGCCGTATGCAAGATCCATGGGAATAGAAAACAATGGTAAAGACGCATGTCTAGAGTGCCCGAAATCAATCCAAGTGAGAGGGGGGCGTGATCATGCAGAACCCGAGCCCGAGCCCGAGTCCGAGCCCTTTTTATCGTCCTTCGTCTCGTCCTTTGCCGCGTCGTTGCTGCTGCTGCCCTCGGCCTCGGGGCCCTTTTGGTGTGCTGGGTGGTTTGTGAGGTTGTGCCATATCGACTTGAGGAAACCCTCGTTCTCGTGTGACTCGCCGGATGGCCTGGGAAGAGAGAAGGAGGAGCGGAGGTCAGTATTCGCCCGGCTGAGGAGGGGGGTGCATCCGTTGCGAGGGAGGGTCGGCAGGCAAAAAAAAAAAAGAAAAGAAGAAAAAACACGCGGAGAAAACCTACTGTGACCGGTGCAGGTTCATCACCCGCTTGGCCGTCTTGTCGTCCATCTCGTCCGCCAGCATCTCCACAATCGTCCGCTGGTTCGCCGTCAGGTACTTGGGCATGGCCACGCGGAATTCCACGCGCAGGTCGCCCGAGCCCGGCCGCCGGCCGCCCAGCTTCTTCATGCCCATGCCCGACAGCGTGATGCGGTCGCCCGTGCTCGTCCCCGTGGCCACCCGCACCTTGACCGACCCGTCCAGCGTCGGCACCGTCACCTCGCCGCCCAGCACCGCCGTCGTCAGCGGGATCGTCGCCGTGTACAGAATGTCCGAGCCCGCCCGCGTGAACTTGGGGTCCGACGCCACCCGCACAAACACGTAGAGGTCGCCGCGCATCCCGCGCACGCCCTGCTCGCCGCCGCCCCCGGCCCGCCCCGTCAGCGCCGCATCGCCCTGCCCATCCACCCGCAGCCGCATGCCGTCCTCCACGCCCCCCGGAATGTCCACCGAGATGGTCTGCCGCTCCCGCACCGCGCCCTCGCCGCCGCACGTCCGGCACTCGCTGCCCCGCGGGATCGACGTGCCCGTGCCGCCGCACGACCCGCACGTCGACGCCATCTGGAAGCCCCCCTGCACAAAGTGCACCCGCGTGCCCGTGCCGTTGCACGCCTTGCAGCTCGTCCGCTTCGTCCCCGGCTTGAGCCCGCTGCCCGTGCACGTGTGGCAGCTCACCAGCGGCGTGATCGTCAGCGTCTTGGTCACGCCGCGCGCCGCCTCCAGGAAGGAGATGCTGGCCTGCACCTCAATGTTGTCGCCCACCAGAATCTCCTGCTGGAACGGATTCCGCCCACCGCCGCCGCCACCGCCGCCCGCCCGCCGCCCAAACGGGTTGCCCGCGCCGCCCTGCCCCGCGAACGCTTGGAACAGGTCCTCAAAGTTGAAGTTGGCGCCGAAGCCGCCCTGCCCGCCGCCGCCGCCGCCGAAGCCCGCAAATGGGTTGCCGCCGCCCCCCGCCGCCCCGCCAAACGGACCGCCGCCGCCCATGCCGCCGCTGGGATCGAAGCCGGCCGCGCCAAACTGGTCGTACTGCTCGCGCTTCTTGGGGTCCGACAGGATCTCGTACGCCGACTGCACCTCGGCAAACCGGTCCTTGGCGGTGGCATCCTTGTTCGTGTCTGGGTGGAACTTCTTGGCCAGGCCGTAGTATGCCTTCTTGATCTGCGACGCCGACGCCGACTTCTCCACCCCGAGCACCTTGTACGGATCCTTTTGCGCCGCTTCGTTGTGTGGTGTCGCATGGAAGGCCTGGTGAAAGAAAAAGAAACAAAATTTTGGTCAGCGTTCCTTGTCTCCCGATATCTACACATCAACGGCGGTGAGATGAGGCCAAAGCCTCACCCCTCCAAAAAAAAATGGGGGAAAAAACGTACCCGTTGCAAAATCACCGGCCATGGCCGTCGGCCCGCTGCTGCTGTCGGTGCCCGCGCAGACCATGACCGCAGAGGCAATGCGGCTGCCGTGCTGTACTGCGTCTGCTGGCGAGCGCATGCCGAAGCAGATGCGGTCCCCGGCGCCGACGGCCGAAAACGTCTCGATCCGCGGCACACGTGCGGTCGCGCCGCAAGAGATGCCTTTGTGAAGAGGCTCGCGTTCATTATGGGATGGCGATAGCGTGTGACATGGAGGAGAGGGGAAGAATGGCAAGTGTGTGTGTTGTTGCGCTGCGAAGGAGGTGGCGTCCGGACAAATCAAATAACGACTTGTCATGGAATTGAAACTTTTTTTTTTTGGCTGCATCGCCGTTGGCTAACAGCTTATTAGTGTGCTATTTTTTTTTTCGCCGATGCAAGCCCGCGCTTTTCGGCTTTCTGCCTCAGGCCGCGAAACCTACTTACTGCCACTGTTTAATAATAGCTTGCCACGAAGCTACGCCGTATTGGCTTCATCCCCCACCAAGGAGTGAGAGCCAGAGACGCGTTCACGAATCTTCTACGGAGAACAGCTACGCATTCTAGCTGTTTCCAAGGGAAGAGACTAAAACTAATATAAATGTAACATTTCTGTCTATTGTGGTATCGTGATAGAATGGCAGTAGCCGCTGAGCGAAAATCCCTTTAAGAAAAAAAGCCCCAGTAATACAAATCTCCCAGAAGACCATACGCCCCCCCAGTATTAAAACGCCGCGAGCTGTCCCACAAAACCCCCCCCAAAAGGAAAAAAAAAAACAGAATGCTCCCTATTGCCAAGTTCTGAAGAGGCGGCCACGACATGGCTAGCCATCGATTTCGCGAGTGTTGGACCCCATGCGCCGCAACCGGTGCAGGCGCCCTACTTCGTGCGTCTGCACCTTGTGCAGAAAGTCGACAATGATGTCGTTCTCCTGCACACCGAGCGCGTTGGAGTGCTTGCGCGCCGTCGTGGCCAGCTGCAGCTTGCTCTGGCGCCGGATCTCCTTGCGCCGCAGCATCGTCGGTGAGTGGCGCCCGATGCTGCCGTGCTGTGTGAGGATCCAATGGTGGAAGTCGTTCGAGAAGGCCGCAGGGGTGTCGATGTGGTATGCGCGACGGTAGGCGTGGAGGACGCCGCGGCCAAAGTCCATCCACTGGATCTGGGTCCGTTAGCAAGTAGTCACAACACGAGAGCGAGAGAGAGAGGGAGAGGGGGTCGGCACGTACGGCTGGCGTGTTATTCAGAGTGCCGTTCTCGGCGCCATTGACGGCTGTTCCATTGGCCTGGAGCTGTTGTTGCGCGGCGGCGGCAGCGGCGGCGGCAGCAGCAGCCGCTGCCGTAGCCGAGGCGTTGGAGTGTGCGGCTGTCCGACGCGCCTTGCCGTTCGTCGCAGGGTGGTGGCCGCTTCCGTTCGTGGGGTGGTGGCCATTTCGGTCCTTGCCGTTCGTCTCGGCCTTGGAGTCGTCCGCGTGGCCGCGAGGTCTTGAGGGTGCCATCGCGTTCAAAGCGGAGGGCAGGAAGGGTTTGTCCAAGAAGGAAGGAGAAACAGGAGGGAGGATGTTGTCGCGAGCGCAAAATGAGTCGGAGACAGGCGACCAAGATGGTGGATGGGCAGGAGTCAAAGGCTAGCCGCCGACAACCGAGAAAGAGAGAGCGGCTGCGAGAGCGAAGAGAAAAGAGGAGGCTGCGCTTCTCAGCAGGACGACGCTTCTTTCTAGAGCCGAGAACAGTAAAAAAAGAGCAAATAGAGGCGCGATTGAAACAAGAATAAGAATGCAAGACGGTCGCCCACTTGTTGAGCCGGAATCAAATTCGAAGCGAAGGCGGGAGAAGGAGAAAAATAGAAGAGGACCTGCTCGGTGCTTGTGCGTGGGCTGTTAGCCTTCTCTCTTTCTCACACTTCTTTTTTTTTTAATAAAATAAAATTATTAAATTTAAAAATGGGGCGGCGAGAGGGGTCTGACGACATAACGCGCCGGTGCCGCTTCCAGGCACTTAAGCCTCTCTATTGGGTCCAAGGGAGCTGCGCACACTGCCGCCTGACACCGCCCGCTGGATGCTGCTGTTGGTTTGCGATATTCAATATCCGTACCCGAGGCTTAGCAAAGATTGCCCCACAAATACATAGCTGGTACTAGCATGCTACACCAAATTGAGAGTACCTCGCCTGATCTTGTATTTACAGTGTACACACAACTGCCTCTTTACATATTTAATCCAATTCTTCACTATAAACACGTCTCGATTTTGAAATTTGTGAGGTCATCTGCACACTTTGGATTATGGGGCAAAACTCTCTGCAAGACTCTTAGTAATCCGGTTGTACCACGTACCAGGAACTAGGTTCAATGCTGTAAGCGTAGCCACAGTGACTGCTATAGGGGGGCATTCCCGCCGTCATTTCCGTCTCCGAATTTACCCCGATCTCATCCATGCCGTCACGGCGACCAGGAGAGGAAGCTCAGATGCCCTGTCCACCGTTTCGGCCAAAGCACGCGCCACAACTGCTTGTGGCTGGCGCTGACCGTTTCTCACACTGAAAATTATCTCGACCGGTACCCGGCAGCACGGCGAGGATGCCACCTTCAAATCTGCCTTCTCTGCTCTGCAAGATCGTCACAGAGCCCCTGTGGTTACCAAGACACGGCAGGCAGAGACACGGCAAATGTGCCAAAAGCGATAAGCGACCCCCATGCCCGGGCTGTCGTCATTTTGTCGTCGCTTCGTTCGCAATCCCTAGCTCTCTGCGAGCTGATCAGGCTTACTTGTGATCTATCTCTTTGGCTGACTCACGAGCTCCTCTCTGATGACAGGGTCGACCTGCATGCAAAATGGGGTATCAGATGCAGCTTAGTATGAGTAGGTAGGTAGGTGCAACTCTACGTCGACTTTGTCTGGTCAGCAGAAAGCCGGAGGCGCAGAATGGGCGAGCCAGAAAAATCAAGGACGTGGGACGACGAAAAAAGGATGGCAGACAGTGTGTGTCTGCCTTGCGCAAGACTTTGTTGTCAAATCACATCGCGACAAAGTGATCAGGTGCGCAAGTTTTTTTTTTTTTCGAGCCTCTTCCCTCCGATAGCCAGCCGCAGCGCAGAGCAAACTACTATTATGTAGATGCACATGAAATACGAGAAGGAGCAGGAGCACGTCCCGTCGCAACCACCCATGCTTCTCCTGCTCTCTTGCTCCGCAGGGGGCCTTCCATCTCTGCTTCCATCACGCGCCTTTTCTCCACACCCCAGAACGAAGACCGCTGTCTTGTGCCCACGCGGCCCACGCACCCCACACATGGAGCAGCGCTGGCAGAGCGAGACCTGCAAGCAAGACCTGTGTCAGCAGCAGGTCTCCAGACGATGTCGCAAGCGATGCTGTAGGCGATGCTGCCGCAAGGTGGGGAGCAGCACACGGGAGAATCAGAAAAGGTAAGGATACTAGTAATGCCGCAGCTTTGTCAGAACAGAGGCTTGAGTTTCGTCTACTTGTATTACTTCGTACAGCAACAGCCCTTAAAGGAGGGGGTGTGTGCGCGCCCCCATGTCCAAGAAGAGAAGAGCGTGTGTGTGGCTGTCAGGGCCGCTACCAACAAAGCATTATAATACCGGCGGAATATTGGCAAAGGTACTCGTACGGCAATTAAGGGGGCATGGTTGCTAGGCCCTGCATGCAACCAGTTTTCCTGTCTAGGTCACCGACGAGTTGGCTAGATGGCGATCTTTGGAGGGGGGGATTGAAAAGCAAATTATATCTCGTCTCTTTTTCATTCTCTTTGTGTTCCCCCCCCCCCCCCCCCCCCCATGCTCAGGGCGTTTCACGTGTTTCTGAATGGCTGGACCAGTATCACTCCCAAGGGCGGCTTCGCGTTGTCTCATCCCATGTTTGACGGTTGGAGACAATAAGCATTATAGGAACAATAGCAACTTACCGCCTCGTGAACAAAGACAATGAAGAAAATTTTTTGACGACGATCCTCCGCGTTTGCTGCCCCACGGCCATGCCAAGAAAGTCTTGTATGCAGCCGGTACGTATATTATGCATACGATACTTATAGCATCTACTGGGGTATGTCCAGGGCGGCGCCTGTCCATTTTTCAAACGGCTCGTCTGGACACGACAGCCCCTCCTGCATCGGTCCTAGCTCGCCGCCTCTTTCGTGAAAAGCGCCATGAGGCAATTTTGGACAGGTGTGGGCAGAGAGTGGCCTAGCTAGCGGTCGCCAACAAATCCGGGGGCGAGCTGAAACCCCCAAAAGCTCTGGACAGAATATCGGGCTCTTGCCATTTCGAGAACCTATTCGCGCGAGTAATTTGCCAGTATGGCCTGAGCACGCCAGGCCTCGCTCTCGCCGAGGTTCCATGTGGCTGACAAAAAATAGACCAAGAAAAAAAACTCACAGAGAAGAACAGGCCGAGAAACTCGTAAATAAAGAGCGAGACAAAAGATAGCTTCTTCGTCTTGGATGCCTAGGTTGGCTAGATGAGCCAATCATATCGCCCGGCCAGCACTCCATTAGCTGGCCTGCGAATACGAAATGCCAAAGCGCGAATCTGGATTCTACCGTACAAGACTGGCGGGCGCGCGAGCTTATAGGGCCACAGGCTTCGGATCACTCCGTCATGCTGCGCACGGCGCTCCTCTAGTGCATCATGAGGCCTAGAGCTGGAAGGCTTGGCTTGCACTAGCTGACTAGCTCCAACAGCGCCGTACTCGTACCGTGACACGGTTCAGCTTCGCACGGAGACATTCCGCTCAGGTGGGATGAGAATCCCAAGCAAAATCTCAAGGTGTGCTTTTTGTTATTGCTCACCTATTTTATTTTCTTGTGCTTCTTTCGCCGCAACCGCCTTGCCAGTTCGGCAGCAGCCAAGACACGGGTGTGTGACCTGGCCTGGGGAAAGATAGGGTAACAGGGGGAGGGGCAGCTTACTTAGGCCCTGATGGCCGCTGAAGTTCCCTGTTTCGTACACCATAACCACACTACACTGCAAACGATTAGTGAATATGCGTGCTGCATCACGACGGGCTAGGGCGCCGTAATTCTTGTACGCACGCATAAGCGGGCAGGAAAGACCCCCGCCCCCAACCCTGAGGCACGGGTGAGAAGAGTAACTCGTCCTGGCAAGGGGACCCTTGCATTAGATTCGCGGGCGATTTGACTGGGGAAAACACCGTCATTGGGGGGCAACTGAGGACTGGGCGAAAACCCTAGAAATGGAAAGCAGGGAATAGGAGTCTTTCATGAGAAGCCCAACCTGGTTCGTTGTGAGCAGA
The DNA here is from genome assembly GCA_014183025.1 of Harringtonia lauricola. Lineage (NCBI taxonomy): Eukaryota > Fungi > Ascomycota > Sordariomycetes > Ophiostomatales > Ophiostomataceae > Harringtonia > Harringtonia lauricola. The sequence continues at coordinate 1,466,375 of JACBXF010000067.1, read as the reverse complement.
AACCTAACCAGAAAACAGAGAGATCGGTATCGCAGAACACTCAAGTTAAACTCATCGTTACTTGTTCATAGCTGGCATATGTGCATCAGAACGTATTAATACTCGTACGATTGGGCACATTTGTATCCACGATCATGCAACGGCTTCCGCTCGGCTCGCTTTCCCTTCCCAGCTTCCTTTCTGGATAATTTACCCTCCAAATAGACAGGCAAGGCAACTCGCCGCAAGCCTCGGTCAGGGGTAGCCACAAATCAAGGAAGAAAGAGAGTTTAAAAAGGAAAAGGGGGGGACTGACAAGACGGAAAGAGGAAAAAAGACCCAGCTGTTGTTCATGGGCTGTACGTAATAGTGTTCAACGCGAATGCGAGCCTGTCTGCCCAGACCAAGTGCCATTTTGAGGAACTCCAGACCTGCAGCCACTAAAAAGGCGGCGAAATGGCAACAAAAGTCTTTGGTTCTTTCAGGCTAGTCCGGGTGCATCCCACGCTTCCCAACCTTGTTGCCTGCAGGTGCCGCCTGCCTTCCGCCGACGGCGCCATCCCACACCGAGGCTTTTCTTTGCGGCATCCCAGGCCCAGCCTGTCGGTGGCGGGGGGGTCGCCTGTGCTTCTCCTGCGACGCCCCCTCCCAGCGGCGGCCGGTCACAAGGTTTCGCGGTGATGTGGGTGGCCGGTGGACAAGACTACCCAGCGCGGTGGTTCCACGTTTGTGGCTGACTTTTAATGTACGAGTACGAGTACAGAGCAACACTGCTTATTTTCTTGGTGGGTGTGCATTTCTTCCACCGCGTGTACACGCGAGTATTGTACTCGTACGACGTCTGACAACGTCATATTTACTGCGTCGCGGTTTCTCTCCGAGCGCCCCCCCCTTCCCCCCCTTCTCCCCCGTCCCCTGTTCGGATCGTTCTTTCCCTTCCCCAGACACTGACATAATACTGGTGACAGGGAAAATATCCAACGGTTGCCGGTGGACTTGGTGTGAGTATATAATATACTAGTGCTCATTCACTCGCACACTACAAAGTGTATTCTACGAAGTAGATATCGCGCAGAAGCAGGAATACGAGCACGGTCGGCTGTGACTACTCACTTGCCGCCCGCTTTTTTCATTCGTGCTTGCCCTTTTCGAACCTCTGCTGATGACCGCCCCAGTCATTCCGCGGTCCCCTCCTTCCTCAATCTTTAGCGGGTCCTCCTAGCTTCAGCAGGGCCATATTAAGACCCCCACACTCGTGCCTTTCCCTCTGCCTCGACAACTTTCCCTGGCCTCCCACTTTCGCAAAAGCGCACCCCCAGACCCAAACCACAAACCCCAGATTGGATTGTGTGCATCGCATCGGGCAAGAAAACATTCCCCATTGCCAGACCGCTCCAACCTGTCATCTTTTGTCGTTGCACTCAGCGGCGCGCACACGGGTACTGGTACGAGCTCCGTTGGATCTGGCACCGTCCACATCAGATCCATGTTGGGGTGAGCCGTCACTTTACCGGCTGTCTGATTTGTCGTCTTGCCTGGTGGTCTTCTGGTCTTCTGGTCTTCTGGTCTCGTTCGCCTCCTCCTCTCTTCTATCCGCCTTCTTCACCCGCCTTCCGCCAACCGTCTTGTCTTTTTCACCACGATTACGTGGTCTCCCGACACTCCATAGTAGCTGCCCGTCTCGGGCCTCCAGCGCCCGTCAGTAGCGTTCACGCCAATCCTACAAAGGCTAAAAAGAAATCGTCGCCAGGCCACCACCATCCTTTGCTGTGAGTTTGCTTCGAGTTGAGCTCGAGTCAAACCCAAGCCGAGCCCTGGTTGAATTCGAGCACGGGTACGTTGTCGTCGGCTGCTTTCTCTTTCAGTGCGATTTCTCCCCGTGCTTCCTCAGCGTGCGCCTTCTTCCGCAAATCATCCCCGATCCTCTTCCCTTGCTCCTTCGAGCAACACACCACAAACGCTCCCCACCAACCCACCAGAGCCGAGTGGATCTCGCACAGTGTGCTGCTTCTCGGCCCTGGACAGTTCGGGCGGAGGTGCCGGGGGGGGGGGGTGTCTGTGAACAGTTCCTCGTGCGCACGCATACTTTATAGTGGCCTCCAAGGACGTTGCTTCCATTGTTCACCCCCCTGTTCGAACGGGCCTCGTCCGTTTTGTCGCTTCCGCACTCCTCTTGTTTCTCATTTTCTCGTCACAATGTCTTATTTCCCTCGTTCCCCTCCTTCTCTGAAACCAATCTTTGCCTCCCCGTATTATCTCGCCTTGGCTTACAATAGCAAAGTCCAGTTTCCTAGCTTCCCAGAACTCCAATACACCACGTTATATTGGTTGGTCCCCCCCCCCCGGTAGCCCTCTTCCCTCCGTCGCAACCATTAATGTGGCCTCGCCTTTCGCTCTCCCTTGCTCTCCCTCAGTCTTCCCCCAGGCCTCACTGCTTTTGATTTTGCCGCAACGGGCGGCACCGCATAACATATCCACCATCAGCCGTCGCTTGCGCCCATTCCCGTCCGCCCGCTTCTAATACCACCTTTTCACATAATTTTTTTTTCTTGCCTTCGCTTTTCCTCTCGCTGCTTTTATTACTTTATTATATGTTGGTCTCTATGGCCGCTGATCATCCAATCCAGGAACGCCAGTTACTATTTTTTACAGGCCTTTGCCCCCCTATCTAAGAATAATACATTCTTGTCCTCCCCTTCATCCGCTTCGTCCCTTCTTCTTTATAGCCTTCGGCTTTATCATCTATCTCTTTTTCCTCACTCACTCCTCCGCCCATTGCCTTTCTATACTACACTTTTCTCCTCGGTTTACCGACGTTACCGGCAAACCCCATTCTTAATTCTTCAGTCATGTTCTCATGAGTCTCGTCCAATTGGTCTGGGGGACGGTTGTTAGAGAACAAGACCCGTCTGCGATTGCCACCATCTTGCAGACTACCTGAATATCGGCCGCCTTGCTTGCATCGCCTCGTCTAGCTCTCGCATCGCAATTGCTATTTTGTCGTCCTGGCTGTTCCACAACCCCGCAAAGACGAAAAGCGCTCTCCGGCTGTTCAAGCGTCTCACTTCTGTCGTGCTACGCTTCGCTACTCTTCTTTCGTCACGCCGTTCATTTCTCGCCTCGAACCGACATACCGGACTGGCTATCTAGCCGTCGCCTTCCATCCGCCTACGTCTGACAGTTCTCCCGCTTCCCGAAAGCTCGGACGGGAGGACTATGACCTCTCTCATATCTCCACCACCGCCGCCTTTTCACCCACACCATTCGGGTGATACCAAACCCTCCCGTCTTGCTGTCTCACACTATATGGCAGGAAGAGTAGGAGTCATGCGTACCTCACTCCAGGAACCGACTCCCCCCGACGTCAAGCTCGAAGAGGAGCAGGGGCGTGGACGGCCACGCAGTCGCTCAAACGACAAGGACAGCAACAGCGACGACCCGGCCGGTGACGGCGATGCAAATGGCGACCTCTCGTCTAATTCAGACGGCCCCGCTCGCAAAAGGCGGCGGAGCCGTAAGGGCCTCGACAAGAAGTTTGAATGCCCCCATGTCGGCTGTGGCAAGAGCTACTCCCGAGCAGAGCATTTGTAGGCTTATCTATCAACGAAACAGTTACACCCGCTGACACCACCATCACTCAGACATCGCCATCAGCTTAATCATACCCCCAAGCAGATCTACGTGTGTGATTACCCCGGCTGCGAGCGCCACTTTGTGCGACTCGACCTGTGCAACCGCCACAAGGACCGACATACAGCGAAAGGCTCATCGCTGAATCGAAAAGATGCCATGGCGACTCAAACATCGCCTATCCAAGACACCCAGCCGATCTTTGGTACTCTTGATTCCGGCTCCCCAGAAGGCAACCGGCCAGGTACCGGATACAACAGCGTGGGGGGCATACCAAGTGGGCATCCTTCTTACTCGTCCAAGGTCCCTGGCACAAGACCATATACCCCCATGCCCACCACATCAAACACCACCTACATCAATGGTACTCCATCAACAAACGGTATCGACTACTCATCTCGTGATCCGTCATCAGCCATGTACGCCCAGTCCTCGAGACAACAAGCTGCATACCAGTCCCCATCTGGACCACAGCACCCTCCTCTCCAAACCAACATGAACGGCTACGGAGTCATGACACCTGTTTCAGCACAGCAAAACTTCAATGGCCAAAACCCCGTCAGCGCATCCCAATCCACTGTATTTGTGCAGTCACAGAATTTCCCCCCCTTCAGCCTACCACCTTCCAACTTCCCATCCGTGACTGCAGGCGGCGTCTCTCGTGAGACTAGTGTACCGGTCACGGCTAGCAACATGGCATACGTGAAAGAGGAAACAGCTGAATATGACCCAGGTCCTGCTCAGTCTGGGAGTGAGATGATGGCGCTCGACCAGCTCTCCATGCCCAATACGATGCCCATGTTTGGCACTGACCTGGGCCTACAAAAGTCACCATATGTCGGCGGTTTACCTGAAGACTTCATGTCTTTTCTGTTCAACAGTTCATCACAGGAGGGATCCCCAATGGGAAATATGGTATATCAAAAGTATAGCATTCAATCAAGTCGTGTCTTTGATTTTTTTTTGTTACTGGTGGTCGCTGACAAGTTTAGTTACTCCGAGTTTCAAAACAACCAATACAGCATGCCCTATTACAACCAAGAAGCGGCCCAGCTCGGCTACCTCCCGGCCGCTCCGCAGCAAGTCATGTCCGTGACGAATCTGCTAGATCAGAATCTTCCCGAGTCCGTCATCTCTGAAGAGAAAAGTTTGGAGCTGTTCGAATTGATCAAGGACCGCTTCTTTGAAAATGGTCAATCTCTTCTCGACCGCCGCAAGGATCTCATCATGGAGGGTGACCGCAACCACGATTCGCACATGCTCAGCCGCAAGATGATGCAAGCTTATATCGTGTCTTATTGGCTGCACTTTAGCGAGCAACTGCCTATCTTGCACAAGCCGACATTTTCACCCGATCGCACTCCAAATTTGCTGCTAATTGCCATCATGACCATTGGCGCTGCCTGTCTCGATAAGCAACACAGCGAAAAGGTCGTGAAGGCCGGCTCCGAACTCTCCAACTTCTTGGCCTCCCATCTACGTTGGGAGCTCTTTATGGACTCAAACTTCCGGCCACCGGCAAAACTTTGGGTCTTCCAGACTCTCCTCCTGCTTGAGCTTTACGAGAAAATGTATTCAACGCGAGAGCTACACGAGCGCGCTCACATTCACCATGCCACTACCATCACGCTGATGCGCCGTGGTCGGTCATTGATTGGAAAGTCTGCGGGCGAGTCGCCGCCTAACCCGCGCAGCAGCGACACTGACCGAGGATCTCGACAGTCTTCGACATCTGGTGTTGCGAGTACAGTCGACCATTGGTGGAACAATTGGATCATGAACGAAGCCACTCGCCGTACCGCTTTTGCCGCCTTCGTGATTGACTCCATCCACGCCACAATGTTTGGCCATTCCACCGTCATGGTAGCACATGAAATGCGCCTCTCACTGCCTTGCGACGAGAAGTTGTGGAATGCCACCAACGGTGCTGAAGTGGGTCGAATCGAAGCGCAATTGGCATCGGAGGAGGTAAAGCCGATTTCCTTCTTGGAAGGTCTCAAGAGAACACTGAGCGGTGTCGAGGTCAAGACCAACTCGTTCGGTCGCACCATTTTGATGTCCGGCTTGCTCAGCGTCACCTGGCATATGCACCAACGAGACTTGCAGGTGAACTCACTTGGTGCATCGCAGGCGCTTGGAGGGCGCGACAAGTGGAGGGGCACCTTGACAAGAGCATTCGACTCTTGGAAGGCTGCCTTTGACAAGTCGCTACAGCGCGGAACCAACGGCGGCGCCAACGTCGATCCATATTCCTACGAATCGGCCGAAAACCATAATGAGACCAACGTCGTCTTCGAGAGCCGGGTTGTGCTTCACCACCTCGCTCATATGGCTATGCATGTGGATGTCGTCGACCTGCAGATCTATGCACGCGCCAAGCGTCTGCTGGGAAGGGCAATCGGAGCACAAGACCTCAGCAGTGCCCAGCGGCGGATGAAGGATTTGTGGGCCCCGTCTGCCAAGGCACGCGACGCCACGTACTATGCCCTGCAATTCCTCTGCTCGGTGATGCTGCGCAACGAAGGCAATAGTCCACAGGGAAGCAGCTTTGGGCGTCCGGAAGAGGAGTCAACATATTCGGCTCGCGACGATTTCCTACTGAACCGGCCGTGGGTTCTCTACTTTGCGGTGCTTGTCGTCTGGTGTTACGGCTACGCCTTGGAAGGGCCGTCACTTGGCGCAGTTTTGCCAACCACGCGGCAAGAGCAAGTGCGACAGATGCGCGAGTATCTGCAGCGTTGCAGTAGCATTGCCTCGCCGGAAGAGCTTAAATCCAAAAAGGGCCTCAACCAGAACAGTGCACTGTTGATGGTGCTCAAAGAAACATTTAGCACTACCCGATGGGAACTCCTTCATGAAGGCGCGACCTTGCTGGGCAATTGCATCCAGCTAAACATTGGACAGCCGGTTTGAATTACCGGACAGCTTTCCCCCTTGTCTTTTTTTTGTTCGCAACGTTTTTTTTGGGTGCTTCATGCCTTTGCCACTTTGAATATCCCTCTATATGATTAGGACTATTTCTTATACATGATCTACTTGGGCGGGCAGACTGGCCTTTGGCAAGATACGAAAAGAGACGGCGCAATCTGGGAGGAACATATACTATACATCTCTTTTTTTTATATCGACGGGAAGCAGGGTTCTGGTGTTCATGTGGTATTTGGCTTTGTATGGCTGCGTGTGTTCATGATCATGTACCGGGATGGAAGGTTACAAAACAACGCCTTTGTTGGCAGTTTTGATTTCACGTTTGGCTTGGCTGTTTATTTGATGACCTGCTTTTTTTGTGTACTTTGCGCATTCCTTGTATCCACGAAATTCATCTTGATGTAAGATACCTATACCTATACCCAGTCCCTTCGGAGGAATTCAGCAGACAGTCAATGGATGAAAAGATGAATGATACGGGCCAAGAGGACAGGGGAACAAACAGACCGCCTGCATTATCACGAGACAGCTTTCTCATCGAGTCTGCTCGGTCACATTCGCAAGTCCAGAGTGGTATGCTAGGCAGGATGGTCTTTTTCAGATTCAGCGTTTGCCCTGTTTAAATGTCCGCAAAGTGGGCAGTTTGCAGGGTGCGAAATAATACGGCTGGCTGTCACCGGTGCCACACTGCGCCTTGTTTCTCACAAACGCGTATTCGTACGAGTACACATACCCGTACGAGTTACAGTGCATCAGGCCAGCGCATTCTGCGTAGTAGAAATAATCTCGGAGAAAGTATCCCGATACGGCGTAGCCTGTTCTTGTTGCCGGCAGCATGACAAGGATTTTGTACGAGTACAAGAGTTGAAGGGCAATTGCGTGACGAAAACCATTCTTTTCCTTCGTTTGGACTTCCATTTGCTTTTTTTTTCGCCCATTTTGCCATGTGGACGGGGCGGGTCCGCCACCCCTTGCAGGCCCAACCAGACATTGGCTATATATCAATACTATGTATGCAACCCTGCGAGAAACCCTGGCGACCAAGGTTCCGTCGAGAAAAAATCGTAACACATGCGGAGTGTGGGGGTCATAAGTTAGGTGACAAGTGGGGGTCTCCCGTTTCACTGGAGCCAAAGAGGCAAAGACCGACCGCAGCGAAACGGTGCGAGCGGAGAGCAAAAGCCCGTTTTCCTTAATGTCGGCTTCGGACACAAACCGACCGTTTTGAGAGATGACCGTTTTCGTTTTGCTCACGAGCTTGGTCATGCACTTTTTTGTGGTTGCGTGTTGGCCGTGGCTTGTTTATCTAACCTGCCTCGCAACGCGGAGCCGGTGGCCAGCTGGCCCGAACAGTGCGCACAGTGCCCCTTTTCCCACGTCCTCACCTCTGTCTGAGATGTCGTCAGAAGGAGGGGCAGACGTGGGTAGCTCCTGCAGATCTGGTGAAGCTCCTTAGAGGCCTTGTCATCCGGGTGTCTTCCTTCTCTCGTGAGAGCTCTGCCCCTCAATATTTTTTTTTCACCTTCCCCGCTTGCAAAGCGCGAGCCTTTCATCTGAGTGTGGCCTCTTTATCTCCACTATGCAGAAGGGGTGCTTTTCGAATTTCTAATCGCAGAAGCGCCAATCACCATACCGGTCGGTTTGGATGTGCCGGCACGAGCGCCCTTAATTCCGAAACAACAGCTATCTTCCGGAGCGAGGCTGCCGGAGGCAATACGAAAGAAGCAGCGGACCGTGATTTGAATGTCTCCGTGTGCGGTTTAGGGTTTCTCTGCTCTCGTTTATTTTTCTTCGGCTGCTTCTCGTTGCGGCCGTGTTGAATCTCAACTTACCCCTCATCGCATTCACCGCCACCCCCGTCGCACGTCGCTGGGCTCGCCCAAAATGATGGCTCTCACACTCACCCAACTGCCGCCCGAGATCGTCAATGCCATCCTCGGCTCGCTCACCCCCGATGATCTTGTCACGCTTAGTCTCGTGAACCACTGGCTCCGTAACTTTGTACAGGACAATGCCGCACTTTGCCGGTCCATATACTTGGGTTACTTTGTGCGTCTGCTGCGAGCCTTGCCCATCCCATCCCCTTGTTTCTTGTGCGAGCTAACAGAGATAGGATGCCCCTCCTACCAAAGTCTTGGACTGGGAACGTGAGATAACCGACTTCCTGCGACTGAAACGCATTTGTGCCAGTGATGACCCTTGCAAGGTACGCCCCGATGCTTCATCATCACTCGAGTCACGTTAGCTGACCGGCCAGAAATCCGAGCTGCCGTTTGTGTACGCAACCGCGAAACGGATTCTAGGCCACTCTGCGCGCTTTGAGGACACCGATGGCGATACGCTGTTCTCACACCGGTCCTTCCGGAATGCTCAGCTCCTGAGCCACCTGCTCGACACCAAGGTTAATCACATGGCCTTTCTCAACCGGTCGTTCCTGTTCGAACGCGCCCGGAACCCACGGAAACCTCCCCGCTTCCCCGTCACACCGGTCGAGGAGCACCAGATGAGCGCTGAGCTGCACAGCCTCTTTGGAAATGTGACGCTGCGCTCTTACAAGGACAGCGGCCGCGTCGTGGACGTCTACCCGTACGCCGCATCCAAGGTGTACGACATGCGCGCCAACACGCCCCAGACGCTCTGGGGTCCCTTCCAGGCCGACGGTTCAGGTCGCGTCGACTGGGAGAAGATCGAGGCCATTCTTGTCGTTCTGCGGTACAACATCCACCGCAAGAACCTGCACAAATTCCCCATTCTCAGCAAGTATTGGGACACTTCATTTATCGGCAGCTGGCCGGCCAGCTACATTCCCATGATGCGGGATGCCAGGCCAAACAAGAGCGATCCCGATCCTCTCGATCTCAAGGACCCTTACGGCGTAACGGGCACCTGGATGCGGGTGCGTGCTCCTGCGGTCCCCTTCTCCCAAGAACATTACTGACACGCTTTTAGATCGTTTGCTTTCTCGACTATAGCGACTTTTTCCGCTTCAACTTCCCCTTCCGGGACATGGTCCCGGAAGACAGCCCGCGCATGCCCCTGGTGGAGGGCGAGGAGCTGCGGCTGATCATCATGAAGCTGCGGATCAAGAGCATCGAGCCGCCTGGCGAAGATGACCACCCCAACTTTCCGGTTGTCCACTTTACGGGCGTATCCCACGCCATGGACAACCCGTGGGACGACAATGCCAACTCCGATTTGCGAGGTACGTCTTGTGCTGGCGTGCCAATGTGCCTTCCTGCATTAATTCTAACCAAGCCACCACATCAGGCGTGTGCCGGACGACAAAAGAAGGCCAAGTGCGATGGACGACATACTCTATTTTCAACGGACAGGACCGCTGGCGCAGCGAGAGCATCCAGCTGGGCGGTGCCAAGTCGGGACGCGGCATCATTGGCAACTGGTTCGATAACAACTACGACCCACAGGGCCCATGGTACGTTTCTGCTCGATATGCTCACCGTATGGATTCTAACATGCACGCAGCGGTCCCACGGCGTTCTGGAAGCTGCATGAGAAGAAGGCCAGCGACGAGGACGGCGCGCCGATTGACACGTTCCCGTATCTGCTGGCGAGCTCCATCAGCAACGGCTTCAACATCGTCCTCAACCTCAACCAGCCGTTTGGTCATTTTCACACGCACGAAGAAGAGGAAGACGACGACGGAAACGATGAAAATGACGAAAACGACAGCGACTATCGCGAAGAGGACGACGACGAAGACATGGAAGACGGCGAGGGGGATCACGGAGAGGAAGACTTGGACTTTGAGGCCCACATAAACGTCGAGGACAACGTGCTGGGCAACCACTTGGACCTGTCCCATTTTGAGATTCTGCCCCTCCTCCGGAGCATGTTTGAAGAAATTGCAGAGCATCCGCAGTTCCATCAGCACGACCACGACCACGAAAACGCAGACGACGCTACAGAAGAGCCAGGAGACGGGGCGTCAGGCTGATATTCGCCATCATAGTCTATCATTGTCTTCTCGTCTATCTCGTCTGCTGTCTGTCTTCCCCCAACAGGTCATATCTTGCTGGGTATGGATTCTGGGATTGCCTTGCCGTGCTCGCACGTGGCAAGCACGGCACCGTCACTGCTTCGCCGCAGCACGCCGCGAAGGCTGATCAGCCGCTTTCCGGCATGCACCAGCTCGTTCTCGATGAGCACTTCCGTGCCTCTGGGTATAGGCCGCACATATGTCACGAGCAGGGTGCGACTGACACCGAGCCGGCGCCACTCCCAGTTGGTGTCGGCCAGCTTACTTTTGTCGGTCGGCGCTAGGACGACGGCCAAGGTGGTCGTGAAGTCGAACAGGGTGGCCGTTGCGCCACCGTGCAGATTGCCTGACCGGTTGCAGTGCTGGGGCTGGACGGTGTAGGAAAAGACGACGCGTGGGTGCTTGTGGTGGCTCTCGCTGTCATCGACTGATACGAGATTGAGGTGCGGCGTGAGATCAGCCATGAAGTCCTGCAGTAGTCAGTATGTAAAGTTTACTATCGCAACAACAGCAGCACGGACGGGCACGCCTCTCTGGTCAAGGTCTTTGAGCGAGTCCACAACATGTTGTACTCGCTGGAGGCTTGTGCTTTTTTTATTGTCTGCCATTCTGAAGATATAAAGTCTGCTTTCTATCGCTTTCCTGAAAAAAAAAAAAGAGAGAATTGCAATGGTTTAAAATGAAATACAGAAAGTCTCTTCTTCTATACAAAGGCTGACAAAGCCGTGGTTGGAGCTCCCCCAAATGCGGGGGCGTGAAAGGTAAGCAGACCGAGGAGATTGGCTGGGCCTCGGTAATTGGTCGCGCCTTCCTAACGTGGTGTTTTTAGCGACCAAGTCCCTAATCATCAACATTGAAAGCATCGAAACTATCGAAACTATCGAAAGCATCGGAACCATCGGAAGCATCGACGTGGAGCCGACGATGACTTGGCGCTGAGCGAGACGGGCGATTCTACGGACACGACATTTCATCTCTTTGGGCGTGCACGATGGACCTGGCGTCGGCGGTGGGCGCGGCGGTGGACGAGCAGAAGCCATCGCTGTTTGAGCTGCTGTCGGAGCAGCAGCTGAACGGCCTGCTGCCGCCGACGCTGCGGTACCTGCTGACGGTGGCGACACAGCGGTATCCGCGGTACCTCTTGCGGGCGCTCAACTCGTTTGACGAGCTGTACGCGCTGGCGATGCTGGCGGTGGAGCACCACTACCTCAAGACGCGCGGCGGCACCTTTACGGAGCACTTTTACGGGCTGAAGCGGGAGCGGGTGTTTTCGGGGAGCGGCGAGATACCGCGGGCGGCGGCGGGGGCGCCGGGGGCGGTGCGGGAGCTGCTGCAGCTGGACACGGCGACGCTCTGGCGCAACCTGGCGGTGGTGGTGGGCGTGCCGTACGTGCAGCGGCGGCTGGAGGCGGCGTACGAGATTGACGCGCCGCGGGCGCGTCTCGGGGCGGCGTACCAGCGGCTGCCGGCGCAGCCGACGTGGCGCGACCGGGTGCGGCACGCGGCGCGCTGGTTCCTGCGCAACGTGTACCCGAGCGTGCATGCGGCCTACGGCTTCGCGGTGCTGGCGTGCCACCTCGGGTACCTCTTTGACGGCACGCGCTTTGCCAGCCCGCTGCTGTGGCTCGTCGGCACGCGCGTGCGCCGCATGGCCGCTGCCGACTACCAGGCGATCGACGCGCTGGAGAAGGCGGCCGCAGAATCGTCGGCGTCGCCGTCGGCATCCCGGGCGGCCCGCCTGCTCTCGGGCCTCTCGCTCGTGCTGCCGACGAGCATCTTTGCGCTCAAGTTCCTCGAGTGGTGGCACGCGTCCGACTTTGCCAAGCAGCTGTCGCGCAAGGCCACGGCCCACCTCGATCTGCCGGCGCCCATCGTCACGGGGCTGCCCGCCGGCGGAGCCGGTGCCGGAGCGCGGCCGACAAGCTCGGCCGGCAGCGTGCACACGCCCGCGGGCGCAGCCGGACGCAAGGGCATCCTCAAGCGGCCCGACGAGGCGCGACCAGTGACGCCACCCGAGCAGACAGATGAGCAGCAACAGCAGCAGAACGAAGAAGACGAAAACGACGAGGAGGCCCGCGCGCGCACAGCGCCCATCGCCAAGCCGTCGCTGCTGCCCATCTTCACGGTGGCGGCGCCGGCCGACTCGGCGCTGTGTCCCATCTGCGGCGACGCGGTCACGACGCCGACGGCGTGCCAGACGGGCGTGGTCTACTGCTACATCTGCATCCACAAGTGGGTGGCGGGCCAGCACGACAAGCAAGAGTCCTTCTTGGCGGACAAGGCAGGCCGCTGGGAGAGCGGCGCCGGGCGGTGTGCGGTGACGGGGCGGCGGGTGCTGGGAGGCACCGAAGGGCTGCGGCGGCTGATGGTGTGAGGGGGGGCAGGCATTGCGGGCGTTCTGGACATGTATTTCTATATATAGCGCATTGTATGATTCCCAAAGATGTACATAGACAAAAAAAAAGGCGTTTTACAGATCCAAAACTTGGACGTTGTGGCCCATGCGGCCAGAGTTGCCGTGCATCTGGGCGGCGTTGACAAAGACGGTGACGTTTGGGGGTCCCTGGACGAAGGGGAAGAGGGCCTGGACGGTGGGCCAGGCGATGATGCCGGCGAGCAGGCGGCCGAGGTTGCAGAGCTGGGCAGGCAGGGCTTCGAGCGCCATCTTGTTCTTCTCGTCGTCGGCGGCCATGAGGGCCTCGTAGGCGCGCTGGCTGGCGTCCCAGCAGACGGCCTCGCGGCCGGCGCCCCAGTGGACGTGTCCAAAGACGTGCAGGCGCGGGCGGACGCGCCAGACCTCGGCGAGCAGGCCGCCGCAGCCGAGGCCGAGGTCGCGGTGGTGGCGGGGCGGCGCGTGGGTGACGAGGACGTCGACGCCGGCCGGCACGGTGTTTTTCCACGCGGGCGACTCGCGGGGGTATTGGAAGCTGCAGAGTCAGACAAAAGAAAAGAAAAGAAAAGAAAAAGAGAAAAAAAAACAAAAAACGCACGCAAAATGGTCCGGGCCGCAGGCCGGAATGTCCGGAGCGCCGTAGACGGAGAGCGAGCGAGCGCCAAAGTCGAGGGTGATGCTGTCGTGCTCGAGGTAGTGCAGGCCCGGGGGGAAGACGGGGTGGTCAAGGTGGTCGGGGAGGTCAGCCGGGAGGCCCTCGCGCGGCACCCGGCGGGCCCGGGGGTCGAACCAGGTGTCGTGGTTGCCGGCGATGACGACTTTGTGGCGGTGCGGCTGGGCGGCCAGCCAGTCGAGCTCCTTTTGCAGCGAGGCGGGCGTGCCGTGGTTGGTGAGGTCGCCGGCGTGGATGAGCAGGTCGCCGGGCGGCACGGCCACCACGTCGTCGTGGGTGTCGCTGACGCAGACGACGCGGATCGGAGCTGCAGGAAGCGAAGACGGCGCCAATCGCCGCGCCAGGCCGCCCCGCAGCCAGCACACCAATTTCCAGGCGTAGTAGGCCAGCGCCTGCAGCGGGGCCGCCAGCAGGCGGTCGAGCACCGTGGGCGGCTCCCAGGGGCTGGCCTGGCGCAGGCCGAGGCGGAACAGCAGAGCCATGGATGGATGCGGGCGTGAATTGTTGTGAGGGGGGGAGGGAGAGGAAGACAGAAGGCGCTCGTCGCTGCTCAGCTCGACGGTCGAGAGCGCTCTTCTTATCCATCGCCTGCCGCCTCACCAATGGTGTTGTTTTTCAGGCCTCGTGGTCTGGCGGTGATGCGCTGTCTCGCTGAAATTACAGCACGCTTACAGCGGTCAGGCCTGACAAGACATGCGGTGTGCTGGCCTCGCTTACGTGCATACGCAACCCCCGGTTATGCGATGGCTTGCATCTGCTGCCAAGCTTTCCCTACGAGCATGCACAGACCGGTTCCGCCCCTGGGAAAAACTCGGGGCCGGCTTTCAGCTGCCATCTCCCACCCTAGCCCTACGCAGCGCAGCAAAAGCGGGGACCACAGCTGAAATAGCTCTGCTACCTGATGACGTTTGCCTGGAAATCTGTTTTTTATTTCCCCCCCCTCAGTGACAAGCCAGAGCAAGGGTTCATGCAGGCTCTGATCCTGATTTCTCCTCTTTGCATTCCCCTCTGTTCCATGCATCTCCTGCATCTCCTGCATCTCCTGCATTTTAGCATTTCTTGCATTTCCAGCTTTTTTTTTTTCTCTATTTCTCCTTTTTCCTTTATTCGACCTCGCTTGGTCCGACAGCTCTTCTCGTCCGAGCTTCTTCAGCTGATCTCGTGATCTCTCTCCCCCTAAACAATGGCGGACAACCTCGCCGGTCAGGGCTCGGCCGACAAGACGGAGCTCCACAGCAACTTCAAGTACCCCCTGCCTCCCCCCTACCCCTCCTCCCTGTCGCTTGTGCTGACCCCCAGCGTCGACTATGTCATCCACTATAGGGCCCCCGAAAAGGAGTCCGATGAGGCCGAGGCCTCGTTTGTCACGCTGATCGAGGCCCTCGTCGGCGCCGGCTTCGAGACCGAGGTGCGCCCCGGCCGCAGCAACGGCAGCGTGCTCGTGTTTGTGCGCGTGGCCTCGGACCAGGTGCTGCAGACGCAGGTCTACCGCTCGCGCATCTACGACTGGATCTACGGCATCCGCCTCACGGCGCCGTCGGGCCAAAAGGGCGGCGACCTGGCCGCCTGCTTTGCCGCCGAGCCCATCACCGAGGCCGAGCGCCTCCGCGTCGTCTACCTGATGCTGACCAAGCCCAAGGCCGAGGGCGGCGCCGCCATCGTGCCGCCCCCCGCCGGCGGCAGCGGCACCGACGCCGCCAGCCGCGCCCAGTGGAAGTACATCATCGGCGTCTTCCCGCTGCACGACCGCGCCTTCAACCGCGCCTGGCTCAAGCAGTGGAGCACCAAGTACATGCTGGCCGCCGCCGACATTGACGCCATCCGCGACAAGTTTGGCGAGCGCGTCGCCTTTTACTTTGCCTTTCTGCAGAGCTACTTTGCCTTTCTGCTCTTCCCCGCCGCCTTTGGCTTCGCCGCCTGGCTCTTCATCGGCCAGTTCTCCTGGTTCTACGCCCTCGTCAACTGCCTCTGGTCCGTCGTCTTCTTCGAGTACTGGAAGAAGAAGGAGGTCGACCTCGCCGTCCAGTGGGGCACCCGCGGCGTCTCCCAGCTGCAGATGCCCCGCCCCGAGTTTCGCTACGACCGCCAGATCCGCGACCCCGACACCGACGAGCTCGTCAAGTTCTACTCCCCCTTCCGCCGCCTCGCCCACCAGCTCTTGCAGCTGCCCTTTGCCGTCGCCTGCGTCCTCGCCCTCGGCAGCCTCATCGCCATGTGCTTCGCCATCGAGATCTTCATCAACGAGGTCTACGGCGGGCCCTTTAAGCAGTACCTGTCCTTCCTGCCCACCGTCCTGCTCACCGTCTTCATGCCCGTCCTCACCGGCCTCCTCACCACCGTCGCCGAGCGCCTGACTGTCCTGGAGAACTATGACACCCAAGACAGTATGTCCAGTCTCTCCCTCCATCGTCCGTTCATGTACTCACCATCCAGCCCACTCCGCTGCCTATGTGCAAAAGATCTTTGTCATCAACTTCATCACCTCCTACCTGCCCGTCTTTCTGACCGCCTTTGTCTACATCCCCTTTGGCAAGGTCCTCGTCCCCTATCTGGATGTCTTCCAGCACGCCGTCAACCGCATCCAGGGCAAGTCCGCCACCGTCGAGCAGGCGCCCCCGATCAACTTCCAGGTCAACCCCGACCGCCTCACCACCCAGGTCATCTACTTCACCGTCACCGCCCAGGTCGTCAACTTTCTGCTCGAGGTCGTCGTGCCCTACATCAAGCGCCGCGTCTTCCGCAAGGTCGAGGAGATCTCTTCCAGCAAGGACGTCACCGTCGAGGATGCCCCCGAAGAAGCTGAATTTCTCGAGCGCGTCCGCGACGAGGCGGAGCTGGACGTCTACGACGTCACCATTGACTACCGCGAGATGGTCGTCCAGTTCGGTATGCTTACTGTCGTTGCTCCACCCGTCCATCCAGCTAACAACCGCCAGGCTATCTCTCCCTCTTCTCGGTCGTCTGGCCCCTGACGGCCGGCTCCTTTGTCGTCAACAATTGGGTCGAGGCCCGCTCCGACGCCATGAAGATTGCCATCGGCAGCCAGCGCCCCATCCCGTGGCGCGCCGACTCCATCGGCCCCTGGCTGACGTCGCTGGGCTTCCTGTCCTGGCTCGGCAGCCTCACCAGTGCTGCCGTCGTCCATCTCTTCCGCGCCAACCCCCACGGCCCCGCCGGCTCGCCCACCAACATCCGCGGCTGGGCCTTGCTGCTGAGCATCCTGCTGGCCGAGCACCTGTACATTGTCGTCCAGCTGGTCATCCGCTACGCTGTCGATAGGGTGGACAGCCCCGGCCTGCGGAAGGAGCGCGCCAACCGCATCACCATGCGCAAGCAGGCCCTCCGCGAGTTTCCAAGCGTCCTCGACACCGCCCCGTCCGCCGCTGCGGCCACGCTCGCGAAAGACGCCCACTTGTCGTCGACTGAAGGACACGGCACTCCAGAGACGCAGTAAGTCCACAAGGCCCTTTTACTCTCGTGTCCCCTAACAAAAAGCAGGTTCTGGCTTCGCCAGCGCAGCGCCGACGAAACGGTCCAGGTTGGCCGGAAGCTGATTGCCGAGGTGCGTCAACCCATTTCCTCATGCACATGTGCTTTGCTAATCAAGCCTAGTCCAGCGAGAGCCACAAGGCTGCGCAGCGGCCTGAAAAGGAGCTCTAAGGTGGAGGTTCTTGCCACCTACGCCTTTCTGCCATGCTCGCAGACTGGCATGGCAGAGGAGGGAATCCCAGACAGTGAGGGCTACTCCCCTTTTTTTATTGTTGCATCTTGGGTCTGAGGTTTTCGGCGGGCACGAAGACGACAAGGCGTTCAAACTGGCAGTGTTGACCACTGCCAGCTGCGAAACCAGCTTGTCGGTCACTTGACCTGCTGTTAACTGGCCGGATGGCCAACACTTTTATCGGTATACTTTGTAGTTATTAGAGAGAGAGAGAGAGGAGAATAGGCAAGAGCTTGGAAAGACGAGGCTTTTTTCCGTCCCCCCCCATTCCAGTGGTCATGGTACCATGGCAATGCCAAGCAGCGTCCTTTTTTTCTCTCGCTTGCTTTGGCGCTACAGAGCATACGAGCACCGAGACGCCCACCGTCTGCCTCGGCGGGTGCCTTGTCGATTGCAAGGTGTGGCTGTACCGATAGGCCGATGGAGCTAGCCAGGCTTTTCCCGCAGGCTTTGGCCGTTTTAGGCTGCGCTTTTGCGGCCAATGGGGTGCAGCCCCTCGCCTGCGTGTCTCCCTGCAGACAACCTTGGTGGGCGATGCTTCAAAGAGGCTGAGCAGGGCAAATTGTGGCTCCTTTGTTTTCCGAGCCGTCTTTGGCGATGCGATGGCCGGCCGAGAGCCATGCAATAAAGAGCTCGGTGAGCTCAATCGTCCGCTTGCACATCCTCGCGTCTCGGATCCCCCCTTTCTCTATAGTATCTTACATTTCAGTTCCAGCCATTTCTAAGCTAGTAAGACGGCGATTACTGGGACACGAGACAGGTGTCCCCCCCAATCACTAGGCACAGCCGCGCTTGCCCGCATTTTGGTTCGCGTGGCGTCGTCTGCCGTAGGACCTTTCGTCTCTGACGGCTAACTGCTATTAACTGTCCTCCGTCTAAATCGACGTTGACACCCGGGGGAACAAACACTGACGTATGGATCCCGCACTCTGCTGTCTGGCTGCTGCTCCACCCACCACAACAGCCGTCGTTCTCGCTAAACTCGTTCCCGCTGTTGTATTGTACGTGCAGATTCGTATTGTTAGTCCCTCATGGCTTTCCGCAAAGAATGGCCAGGTGCTTCAGCTCGACCCACCTGCAGCAGCTCCCAGCTAGACAACGTGGAGGGCCGAGCAGAGCCCCGTCCTCTCTGCCTTCCCCTCTTCCCTCGATAGAGAGCTGGGGCATTCAGACACATCCCTACTTCGTAGACCACCTGCCATGCCCGTGCCCAGTTTCTGCCTGTCGACCTCTTTCTCTGCCCATCCATCTCGAGCTGTACAAAGGCATCACCCCTGTCGTCTGAACAAAGCAGCGCAACGGCCCTCCGTCCACAACCATCGCTACCTTGTCACTCTCTTTCCCGGCGCTCTGTCGCACGTTATTCCTTCCTTTCCCCTCTTCGTCAGCCGCTGTCTCAACCTTGTTCCTTCCTCTCATATCTCGCTGTCGCCCTTCTCATCCTCCGAACACGTTTTGGACCTCTTTCGCTCTCTTTTTTTCATCTTTCTCTCTCCTTCCATATTCAACTCGCCCTGCTGGCTCCTTCTTGGGCTGATCTCCCGCGTCTTAGCGCCTCTGCCTCCACTCGCGCTCTCTGCCCTGTTCAACCGTCCACGATCTCGCTTGCCTGTTTCGTCCGCCCGCTAGCATCCTTCCCGGTATCTCGCGCGCTGTTTGGTGCCCTTTTCCTGGCGCCTTCCCTGGACCTTCCCCGGCACCTTCCTGCTACTCGCATTTCCTCGTGTCTTGGTCCAAGTGTTCTTTTGCATACCCCCCCCCCCCCCCCCCCCTCGATTCTAGAAGGCGCCCCTCGGTCGCTCTTACCGACACAGCACATACCTCGTGCCACGCCTGACAGCTTCTCCTAGGCGCAGTAGTGGCAAAGCGAGGCTGAAAAGCGGTCTGTGACGCATCTGTCTCCGCAGTCCTTGTTCTCCCCCCTCCTCTCTCGTTTCGGCCTGTCTGGTGCCTTGCACGTTTTCCACCACAGCGCTCAACCCTGTAACCTCCCCTGGCGTTCCCTCTCTCTACTTCTTCCAATCTGCACGCAGGTGCCATTTGTATGTCAGCACCTCGTCTCGCTCACTGTTGACCGCCCACCACTCCATTCTTGTCTTCGTGACTCGCCTCCTCTGCTCGTCATGGACGAGGAAGTTGACTTCCTCCTGCTGGGCCCTTTCAACGATCTTCTCGAGAAGGCCCAGGCCGCTGTCGAAACTGCGCAAGATGCAGACAATGCCGAGATGCTCAAGGCGGCGCAGGCTCTCGTCAAGGAGGGCGAGCGCGCGCTCAAGAATACGGAACACATTGCACGTCAGAAGTATGGCCGCTACGGCGCCAACTTTGTCGATGCGCTGAGAGATCATGGTACGTGGCTGCCGTGGGCGCCAACTGGCGCGTGCAGTCCCCTCCGGCATCCTTCCGGGAGAATGGAGGGGGATCCTCTGTGTATCATGACGCTGACCAGGAGGAATGAATGAGTAGAAGTCATTTCTGAGCATGTCGATGCCCTCAACGAGCTCATCTACGTCTTCGACGACTACACCGAGCCCGACACCTTTGATGCCAGCAAGTTTGAGGAGCTTGCTAA
This sequence comes from Harringtonia lauricola, assembly GCA_014183025.1. NCBI lineage: Eukaryota > Fungi > Ascomycota > Sordariomycetes > Ophiostomatales > Ophiostomataceae > Harringtonia > Harringtonia lauricola. Next base: position 1,446,483 of record JACBXF010000067.1, on the reverse strand, counting down.
GCGGTCTAAGCTGGCTGTTGTGCGCATTTTGCCCGTGCTGAAGCGCATGAAGCTGGAAGCCCCTGCGACGCCCGTCTCTGCGCCTCCGACGCCATCGCTGGCTATTGTGTCGCCGCACACCTCTCCCGCCGTGCAGCGGCCCGAGACTGCGCACGCGAGCAATTCTAGCCCGCAGCCGGCTGAAGCACTGCCTGTCATGGGCATCCAAGGCGGTCCCGATCTTGGCTACAATGGCGGCATGCAGCCAACACTCCCGTCACAGCCAACGCAGTCGACACAACCAGCACAACCAGATGCCGGCCCGCTTTCACGGCCCGAGTCTCGTCGGTCTGTAGCATCCACAATCCCGCCGTCGCCAGTACCAGAGACACCGCCTCCAGAGCCGCCTATAAATCCGTGGCAGCTAGGAGTCCGCCCCTCCATTGACACCATACCGGAATCGTTCGAATCCGAAAACGGTGCTGGGCCAGACGAAGAAAGGCCGGCCAACGGGCTGGATAATGCGGCCGCTGGAAATGAAGACGGCGAAATCATGGAACGGCGCCGCTGCGTCTCCACGCGGCCTGACTCGCCAACTCTGCCACCCGTGTCAGGTGCCCGACGCCTCGACGACGGAGTGGATGCATGGCAGCAGCAGGTGGCAATGGAGGGCTCGTCTAACATCTCTCCTCGGACTGACTTTGCTCGTCCTGCATCGACAGCATCCGAATCGCAGTCCCCGAAGCCTCGTGCTTCAACCACCTGGTCATTTTCATCTCAGCAGCAGCAGCGGCAGAATTCATATGGTGCTCCCTCACCACGGCAGTCCCAGAACAGTGCCTTGTCCACAGCAGCCAGCACTGCCAACAATTCTGTCTTCAGCTCGTCTTCACCCAATGAATGGCCAGGCCAGCCGCGCGACTCGGCGCTCGAACCGCCTAGCCCGAATGGATTGCTATCAGCCGTCAGTCCCGTGTCACCATATGGCGAATCTGCGCTGCATTTGTCTGCCACGTTTGCTTCGGCGGGCGTGCCGAAACCCACGCCATCACCGGCAACAGCGGGAGGGCAAGAAAAGCCAAGTCCGCCACCCCAGCCACTACCGATCGGCGAGCAACCAGGTCTCGAAGCGGTGGTGGCCGCTGATGTCGAGTCAGGCCTCATCCCCGTCGAGACACCGGCCGATCACGGGACGTCTCACGGAGACTTTGTTCGTCCGCATCCTGTTGACTGTACCATTGGGACAGGAAGTTCCTTTTATATAATGAAGGGGCTCTGTGAAGGTGCCAGAGAGATTCAGCGTGGAGGGTCTGGTGTCCGACAAACCAAGAAATTGGTACGCTTCCTCCTTTCTCCTGCTCTACTACTCTACTACTCGGTATTTTTTTTTGTTGCTGACACAGCCTACAGACCTACAGCGGCGCCGGAACAATGGCGGCCAAGTGCACAAGCTGTCTTTACGAACTTCAGTGGTCAGAGGTTCAAAATGACCGCAGCAACTTGCGTAGGGTTGTCCTGATCGTCTTGCCTTTGCATCAGCTAACAGCGCAGCGACCGTCAATTACAGGATGCACGGCATCGGCTTCCGGCTGCGCTTCCTGTCCAAAAGCCACCTTCCCGCCAAGCAGGTGGACTGTCCGGTGTATGCATGCCTATTCTGCCTGCAGGAAGGCCACACCATCGAGGAGAGCGACGCCACTGTATTCTTCAGCCAGGGCCAGCTCTTCGCTCACCTTTCTCGGCACCCGCGACCGCTGCCTCATGTGCCCGGGGTCACGGTGATTGACGGCCCAGAACGGTCGCCGGAGCTCCAGAACGACTACGACCTGCACTTCATCCTGCCGCCGCAAAAGTCGGAGATGGACGGCATCCAACGCGAGCTGATGCAGCTGCCGAACGGCACGACAACCGAGACCTTCCGCAAGTACCACGGCATCCTTCGGCGGCCCTACGACAACATCCCGCCGCTGCAGTTCCCACCGGGCGCGCGGATTGTGGGCATCGAGTTTCCGGCCAGGTACAAGGGCGAATGGGGCGTGGGCTGGTATGACAATGTCCGGGGGCCATTCCTGGCAGAGTCGGTGCGCCTGGATCCGCCCCGCAAAGACGAGGTGCCAGAGCAGAGAGCGAGCAACATGCGCGCGATTGCGCGATGGCGGTGGGGGCACAGCAGTGCTTACAAGAACAGCGGGTGGCTGCGGATAGACAAGGGCGACATCATCACCAACGTCGTGTGTAAGTGATTTTGCACGTGTTCTCGGCGTCTTTTTCGCATCTCGCTAACCGGCTTGCCAGACACCCACGCCGACAGCTGGTGCTGGGCTGGGACGAACCCGCGAGGCAAATGGGGCTACTTCCCGCAGTCGCACATGGAGCCAGACTCGCTGATGGCGTTGACGATCAGCGACAAGGTCAGCATCTCCAGCCGAGAGCGCGTGGCTGCCGCTGCCACCACCGGCCGCAGCGGCGGCCTGCTGTCGAGATTCCGCGGGCATGGCAACGGCAACGGCAACGGCGGCGGCAACGTCAAGTCCAACCGGCCTGTCAGCGTGGCCAGCACATCGACGTCATCCAGCCGATAGCGAGTTCCGCCAGGCCCTCCATTTTTTATTATTTTCTGGTATGGCGATGTTTGGACGTGTCTGGAAACATGTTTGTTTTGGGTTTAGCTGGCTTATCTGCTTGACGGCGCGCACATTATACCCTTTTGTATATTTATAACATTACGGCGCTTTTTGGACGGCATTCACGAAATATGTGCCACATTCCGCTCTCTCGTGCAGCGTTATCCCGAGGCAGTGGGGTGTGGAGATTACAGGGCAAGCTTGTTAGCTCCAGGCTGGCGGGGCGGCGGGATTGGCTGGGCTTGCTCCTGTCGGCCGGCGCCAAACTGGTTCGGGAAAGCTTACTGAATGCGGAACGAACTGGGTTGCCAATCCGCACAGCATGGCTGGTCAGCGCCCTGCGCAGGAGATGCCTGTCACCCCACAGAGCGTCCCAGCGCCCCCCATAGGCACCACGGCGCCGAATAGGCCGATTCTGGGGCATCTGAGATGATGGGGAAAGGCGAGATGATGCGACCGCACGATATCTAGCATTGGCTCGTCCTCGGTTTCTGTCCGGTCCTCTCGTCTCTTCTTCTTGTCTTCTCTTCTCGTCACCTCTTCTCTTTTTCCTCTTCTTCAGTTCCTTCATCCACCTCAATTGGTCTTGGCTTCTCCGCGTCTCGTCGTCTACTTTTCTCTCTTTCGTCTCGTCTCCATTTCTCCGCCTTCTGCTTTCCTCGATCCGCCACCGACTCTGTCGCCACCTCTCTTCTCCTCTCTCCCCCTTTCCCCCCTCTCCTCCTCGACACAATGGGCGTGACCGCTGCAGAGGTCAGCAAGCACAAGACGCGCGAGTCGTGCTGGGTCATCGTGCACGGCAATGCCTACGACGTTACCGAGTTTTTGCCGGAGCACCCTGGCGGCACAAAGATCATCCTGAAATATGCCGGCCGCGACGCCACCTCCGCGTTCGACCCGGTGCACCCACCGGACACGCTCGACAAGTACCTGGCCAAGGAGAAGCACCTGGGTGCCGTCGCCGACATGAGCGCGGTCCACGCGGCCGAGAAGCAGCGCAAGCGCACGCCCGAAGAGGAGGCTGAGGCTGCGGAAGACGCAGCCGTGGCCGAGGCCCGCAAGCGCATGCCGCCGCTGGACCAGTGCTACAACCTGCTCGACTTTGAGGCGGTGGCCCGGCGGGTGATGAAGCGCGGGGCCTGGGCCTACTACTCGAGCGCGGCCGACGACGAGATCTCGCTGCGGGAGAACCGGGCGGCCTTCCAGCGGGTGTGGTTCCGGCCGCGGGTGCTCGTGGACGTGACGCGGGTGGACCTGTCGACGCGGATGCTGGGCAGCCGGGTGGCGGCGCCATTCTACGTGACGGCAACGGCGCTGGGACGGCTGGGCCACCCCGAGGGCGAGACGGTGCTGACGCGGGCAGCCAGCCGCCACAGCGTGGTGCAGATGATCCCGACGCTGGCGTCGTGCTCGTTTGACGAGATCGTGGACGCGGCGCAGGGGCCCGGCAACCCGTTCCAGTGGCTGCAGCTGTACGTCAACCAGGACCGCGAGATCACGCGCCGCATCATCCAGCACGCCGAGGCTCGCGGCTGCCGCGCCCTCTTCATCACCGTGGACGCGCCGCAGCTGGGCCGCCGCGAGAAGGACATGCGCGCCAAGGCGACAGCCCTCGGCGACGGCGGCAGCGCCGTGCAGGCGGCTGAGGGCCAGTCGACCGACAACAGCCAAGGCGCCGCGCGGGCCATCAGCGCCTTTATCGACCCGGGGCTGTCGTGGGACGACCTGCCGTGGTTCCGCTCCGTGACGCGGCTGCCCATTGTGCTCAAGGGCGTCCAGCGGGTCGAGGACGTTGTGCGCGCCGCCGAGACGGGCCTCGTCGACGGCGTCGTGCTGTCCAACCACGGCGGTCGCCAGCTGGACTTTGCCCGCAGCGCCCTCGAGGTCCTCGCCGAGACCATGCCCGTGCTGCGCGCCCGCGGGCTCGACCATCGCATCGAGGTCTACATTGACGGCGGCCTGCGCCGCGCCACCGACATCCTCAAGGCCCTCTGTCTGGGCGCCAAGGGCGTCGGCATCGGCCGCCCCTTTCTCTACGCCATGTCGGCCTACGGCCTCGACGGCGTCGACCGCGCCATGGCCCTGCTCAAGGACGAGCTCGAGATGGACATGCGTCTGCTCGGCGCCCCCGCCATCCGCGACCTCACCCCGGACCTCCTCGACATCCGCTCCCTCACCAGCCACCCCAACGGCGTGCCCGACGACTTCCTCTCCCGCGAGACATACGACCCGCTGGCCACGCCCCAGCAGAAGAGCAAACTGTAGCTGTGGGCGCGCAGATTATTCCATGACAGGGAATGTTTCGAGCTTGTCTTTGATTTGTCGCAATAGGCGTCCAGGAAATCCATCTTACATCCAATAAATAGTTTGTCGTATATTAAAACTAGCCACAATGCCTCTGCATTGCAAGAAAAGAAGCCTCCCCCAAAATCCAGCCCAGCTGTGCACCCTACAAGTCCAAGGGGAACCGCTTCCGCAGCCAGCCGCCGTAGCGGTAGGCCAGCAGCGGAATCGGAATCATGGCAATGCATAAAAAGCCCAGAACGCTGTTGCCCCAGCCCACGCCCAGGGTGTCGTACATGTCCGGCCCCGCCAGAGGCAGGAACGCGGCCACGATCGATCGCAGCACCGCAAAGGCGGCCAGGCCGCTGGCCGAGTAATAGCCGTAGCCGTCGATGATGTACGCCTGAAGCGGCTGCCAGAGGCCGATGATGGCAAACCCGTAGGGGAACAGCCCGAGCACCGGCACAATCCACTGGTGGTCATTAGAAAAGAGACAACAAAGAAAAAGAAGGGAAAGGGACTTGCATGAACCTGGTAGTAGGCCGACCACCCGTACCAGAAAAATGTGATTGGCAGACAGCAAGCAAAGTAGATGCAGTCGACAAGACGCATCTCGGGCTCAACTACGCCATTGTTCTTCTTGGCCAGGCGCACAACCGTTCGGTCGGACATGCTGGCAAACACAAGCAGGCCAATGGCGTATCTGGACGGTCAATACTGAAAAAGAGAAAAAGAAAAGAAAAAAAGAAAAAAGGCATACCCAAGACCGAGCGGAATGTAGACGAGGCCGACGATGCCGATGCTCCAGCCATATCCTTCTTGAAAGACCATGGAGACGGTGTTGAAGAGCAGGTAGAGCACACCATAGGCAAAGGCAAAGTACAGAGACAGGGTCAGCAGCATGGGCGACAGGAAGAGCATCTTGAGCGGCCGCGTCAGGTTGCGGAGCAGGATGGTGTGCAAGGGTACGGGCGGTGCGTTGATGTCGTCGTAGCAGCTGTAGAGGTCGGTGCGGCCGAGCTGCTTGGAGAGCCGCTTGACCTTGCGCTTGATCAAGACGCGGTGGCTGGTCTCGGTGCTGAACACGGCAATGACAATGGTGCAGATGGATCCGGGAATCAGCACCACCCAGAAGCCCCATCTCCAGCCGATCGTTTGGGCCAGCCAAGCACCGGCAATGGGGCCGATCGACGGCCCGATACTGCGGCTGTCAGCAGCTGTTCCGGCAAAGACCGGCCATGGCACTTACAGGGATCCGAGAGACCACACAGACAGAGCCGTGCCGCGCTCTTCGATGGGAAACTGCACGGTTGGGTTAGGAGCTTGCTTCGTTGGCCGTCGGCATGAAATGAATGCCTACCAGGTCACCGATGTATGCTCCCCCGAGGGTCATGCTGCCGCTTCCGCCGACGCCGGCCAGGAAGCGAAAGGCAGTGAGGGCCTGGATGGAGGGGGCAAGGGCACATCCGACCTGCCACGCGCAAAAGAAGACGTTGGAGGCGTTGAGAACGATGTGGCGGCCGTAGATCTCGGACAGGCCGGCGAGGACTGGAGTGTCAGGAACAGGCTCAACAATCAACCAAGGGGAACAGGGGACAATACGGACAGAGTGGCCCTACGGCATAGCCCCTGCAACACGACTTCCGTTAGCCAAGCACACTGAATGGCTCGTTGTCTCGCACGTACAGCAGATAGATGCTGACGGCCAGCGATGCCACCGTCACGCTCTCGTGGAAATCCTCGTGGATGAGATTGATGGAGGGGGAGAGCATGGAGGAGGAAAAGGGCGTGACGAGGGTGATGGCGGCGAGGAAGACGATGATGGTGTATTTTCGCCGGACCGAGAAATTCAAAGGCATGGCCGGGTCGTCGGGGCTGTCCCAGCCAACCATGCCTCGGCCGAGATCGGTCAGGGGAAGCGGTGCTGTGGGCAGGCGCGCGAGAGGCTCGCCGCGTCCATCGTGGTACCGGTGGAGGGCCGAGCCGGCATGGCTGGCAATGCGCGAAAACGTCGCCGACAGGCGGCCGCGGTTGTCGCCGCCATCATAGCACGCTTCGACATCTTCCTGGCTCTTGTCTTCGGCTACCACCACACAATCTGCGGCATCGTCAGTGTCGCCAGCGTCGATCTGCTTTTCCTGGATGTTGTCACCCTGCTTGGCCCCTTTCTTCTCATCTCCCAACTGCGTTGGGCGGGAGGATGTAGAGGATCGTCTGTCGACATCTTCGGCGTTGACCAAGGCAACTGTTGTTCCATGGTGTGCAGCCTCGGCGGCCTTTTCATCTCTTGGCGCCATCGCTTGGCGGACAGATCGAGGGGAGTGAGGGAGGGAGGGAGGGGGGGGGGGGGAGTAAAAAAAAAGGAACGGGGGGGAGAGAAGGTGCGGAATTAGGTGGTATGTTCCTTCCTGCAGGAACGAGCCGTAATGGGAAAGAGCGAGTGAATAAGTAAACTTTAAATTAATAGTAAAACGACATCAAACTCGGCCGGTTGACGAGCAGAGATCAAGAGAACGGCTGCAGCTGAAGAGCAGAACGAAGAGAACTGCTGTCAGCCTTGTATATAAACCCAGTCTCCACAGCTCAATCGCATTCGTTGCAAAGCCCGGAAGCATTGACAAGGTTCCCGGTTGCTGCTGCCGCGGTTGCTCCGGTCTCCTCCAGGCTGTGAACCGGCTCAGCCTGGTTGTCCACGTCTCTTTTCCTTTCTCGCGGCCGCGCTGCCGTTCTCCCCTTTTTTTTTTCTTGGCTTTTTTTTCTCTCTTTTTTTTTTTTCTCTCTTTTCGCGTGCCCGGCTGTCTCCCTCCTCTTCGGTAGTCGGCCCTCCGCGGGCGCCGCTGTCCACCAAGGCGCAGCTTCGGCGCCAAGTCTTGGATCCACGGTAGAACACGAAGTCGTTCATTTGAGCTAAACTGGGCCGTCCGCCCTGTTCCAGCCAATGAGACGCGAGAAACAGGGCAGAAGAGTCATTGGCAGCCCTACTATGACAAAGTATGAGTTCTGCAGCCCGATTTATTGTTCTGGACCCCCACCGCTTGCTGACAAAGAAGGTACCAACACTCTCCACAGCCTGACCGTTGCAGCTAGCGCCCAAGTGGATTCTGCAACCTCGGACAGGCTAAAAAAAAAAGAGCTATTCTTGTCGTCTAGGTGTCATCATCGTCGTCTTGACAAGCTTCGCGCAGAAAACGCAGCCTCCACAGCCCTTCGCACCCACTCGACGCGCGCAAATGGACGCGAGGCGCAGCAAGGCCTAGGAACCGTATCGAAAACACGCCTCTTCTTGGAGGGTTTGCTGCTGCTGCTGCTCCTGCTGCCATGGCTCCCACCACTCGATCTTCAACGGCAAACGGCAGCGCCCATGCCGACCCTGGCAACTCTGGCAGCCCTGGCGGCGCCAGCAAGCCGGCCGACGGACGAAGCGCGCTGGCCGCGGCAGCAGCGGGGGTGCCCAGCGCGCTCTCGCGCACCGAGTCGCGGTCGCTCTCGGCTCTGACGGTCGCCTGTGCCGCCGTCTTGGCCAACACGGTGCGGCGCGACGACGGGGCGCCGCTGACGGCGTCGCTGGCCCTGAGCGGCATCGCCTTTGCCGCCAGCTACGCCATGATTCGGTGGCTGGGCCCCACCTTTGTCAAGGCCGGCATCAAGGGCGTCGATCTCAGCAAGGCCCAGCGCCGCACCCTGCCCGAGTGCATGGGCGCCGTCTGCGCCGCCGTCTACCTGCTCGTCGTCATCGTCTTCATCCCCATGCCCTTTTACAAGGACATTGTCGCCGCCACCAGCGGCGGCGGCAACCGCGATGTCGTCCAGCCCCAGGCCGCCTACGTCCAGCGCGGCCGCCTGCTGCACCTGTTTCCCCATTCCAAGGTGCGTCTCTCTCTCTCTCTCTCTCTCTATTTCCATCTATATCTCACTGACTCTCAGCTCGCTTCGTTCCTCTCGGCCATCATCTCGCTCCAGTCCATCACCCTCCTCGGCATCGGCGACGACCTGTTCGACATCCGCTGGCGCCACAAGCTCTTCATCCCCGCCTTTGCCGTCATCCCCCTGCTCGTCGTCTACTTTGTCGACTTTGGCGTCACCTCCGTCGTCGTCCCCACCCCGCTGCAGCCCTACCTCGGCGAGCTCGTCAACCTGGGCCCCCTCTACTACCTCTACATGATCGCCGTTGCCATCTTCTCCCCCAACAGCATCAACATCCTCGCCGGCATCAACGGCATCGAGGTCGCCCAGTCCGTCGTCATCGCCGCCCTGCTCGTCTTCAACGACGTCCTCTACCTGCTCGCCGACCCCTACCCCCACCCGGCCACCGACAGCCACCTCTTCAGCCTCTACTTTCTGCTGCCCTTTCTCGGCGTCTCCCTCGCCCTGCTCGCCCACAACTGGTACCCGGCCCGCGTCTTCGTCGGCGACACCTACTGCTACTTTGCCGGCATGGTCTTTGTCGTCGTTAGCATCCTCGGCCACTTCTCAAAGACGCTCATTCTCCTGCTGCTGCCCCAGATCGCCAACTTTGTCTACTCCGCGCCCCAGATCTTTGGCATCGTCCCCTGCCCCCGCCACCGCCTGCCTCAGTTCCACGCCCGCACCGGCCTGCTCGAGCCCTCCGTCACCGTCTGGTCCCCCGACCGCCAGCCCGCCCCCCCCGTCGCCGCCGCCCTGCACCTGCTCGCCCGCCTGCGCCTCGTCCGTCTCGTCGCCGACCCCCACACCGGCGCCATTCAGGAGACCTCCAACCTCACCCTGCTCAACCTCTGGCTCGTCTGGCGCGGGCCGCTGCGCGAAGACCGTCTCGCCCTCGAGGTCCTCGCCATGCAGACCGCCGTCGGCCTCTTTGGCCTGTTCGTCCGCCACCGGCTAGCCCTGCTGGTCTTTAAGGAAGACAACTGGGGGTCGCACTAAACGAGACGCGCCCGTTCTTCATCTGTATACTCTAGTTTCCCTTGTTTTTTTTTCTTCTTTTTTTTTTCCTATCTGTATCAAACAAACTATGGAGTAGGTGTGGCTCTCTGGAGTCCGGAACGTGTGCTTTTTTTTTTCTTTTTTTTCTTTTTTTACGGGCGGATAGAGTTTCAAGTACACCCTGCGTTGTACTGGCAAATATATACCCGAGGAATACAAAATTTCGTTTGCTTTAAATCTTAATGTACTGCTATAGGACATATTGACCACACATTCAAGTAGAACAGAAATGCATAAATCTTTCTTGAAGCTGTTCGGCTTCTCTTTTTCAGTAACTAATACAAAAGCAGAGCCAAGAAAAGTGGCGTCGCCGATCCCTTGTCTCAATATTGAGCCAAAAAACCCTGTTGTAAGATACCGAAGCCCGTTTCCTTTTCACCATCCCAATCAGGTCCTGTGGTGCTTCCCTTTTCTCACAGCTCATCAACCCCAACGCCGTGGCAGCACTTGCCTCGTCAAAACCCAGTCGATAGCCCTTGTTTTCAAAATAATATAAGAAAAAGAAAGAAAGAAAGACGCCTTTGCACAGGCAGAGCACATTTCAACGTGTCAGAACATGGAAACATGGAAACATAGAACGAAGACAGAAATCTGCTGAGAGCAGCAGACGCAAAAGTATACTGTAACAAAAACAGTTCATTTCCCAATCCCTCTTAGGACTTGACCTGTTCAGCTCAATCCCGATCCTGGCGCTGGCCCAGCGGACAGTACTGTTATTGTCGCATGGACGTTTGTTATCTTATCATTGCTCGTTGGAGAATCGCCCGCACCCGTGTCATCGGCACTTGTTGCGGACTTCGGCTCGTTGCCGCTGGAGGCCAATGGCTTCAGTGGAGTCCCAGCTGAAGGCCGGCTCGCTGCCGCTTTCCGGCTCTTGGTGTAGTCGCTCAGGCTCATCTTCTTCTTGATCGGACTTGGTGTCACGGGCGTCCCATTCGTGCTTAGTGCAGCAAGTGGTGATTGAGAAATAGATGACGGTGTAGCCAAAAGCGTCATGGCATCCGCAATAGATGGCACCTTCGGCAGCTGCACATGGAGGTCTGGCGATTTCTTTACTGGGGTGTCCTGGCCAGGGGCATCTTGAGTAGGGGCCACCATCGCGTTCGCTGGTTCGGAAGTGGCTGGGCTTCGGGGAGCATCGATCATCGGTACGTCGCTGGTTGATATCTCGTTCAGCAAAGACTTTTCAGGTGCTGTCTTCGCTTGCGAGGCGTCCGCACTTGGCATGTCGATCTGTGTGGTAGATGAAACTCCTGACTGGACGCTCAACTGTTGTCCATCAGTGTTCTCCGTGAGGCGCATATGGTGGCGGCTGCTGAGGAGGCGCTTCGCCAAAGAGATCACCCTGCGCCGCTTGCAAGGTGCTGGACTCTGGGTATACCACTCTCCTTCGGTAGGGTCGGTCTGCACGCTGGCGTCGCAGTAACTGGGGCGAGGCCCAGTTGATGTAGGCCGTGGCAGAAAGTTGCGGTTTCCATTGCCAGTCGCTACGCGAGGAGATGTCGCACTAAAAGGCGAACCTGATTTGCTCCGAGAAGCAGTCCCGGCATCAATATAATGATGTCCGGTAACCCCGTTCCCCAAATCCGGATGGTCACTGTTCATGACCGAATGGTTTGCTGAGCTTTTCGATTTCGATTTGCTGTGGTTAGGCGTGTGCCTGTCAGAGGCGATTGTGCCGTCAGATGTCCGCTTCTTCTTTCGAGGTGGCTGTTGTTCCAAGCGGCGGAACGAATCTTCGACCATTGCCACCTTACGCTTGTCTCGATCGGTCGGCTCGGTCAATATGCCAAGGGTGTCAAATGATCCTTGGTGAGGGGTGGGTGTCAGGTCCCGGCTAGGAGGCTTGCTGCGGGACGACGTTGATGCCTTGTCATTCTCGAGGAACTCATCGACACGGCCCTCACTTGCCGCACGGCTGTTAGTCGCATGGCCAGTGCTTGTTGGTGACATAGTGTGGCCTTTCGGCTTCCGCGAGGCCTTCTTCTTGCTGTGATTGTTGGCGCTATTGGGGCCGTTCCGGATCTGATGCGTCCTGTTGCCGTACGTGCGATGGAAGCGAGCAAATGCGCATTCGTTTGCCAATTCGCATGCACAACCGCCGTACTCTGATAAAATCTGGTACACCCACCGCGCTATGCTGTTGTATTCTTCCTCGGACACGTTCATGTCATCGGTCCGTTCATCATCGCCCAGTCCGAGGAGACGCAGCATTCGCGATTTTTCCTTGTGGGGCAACCGGAAATCCCAAGGAATCGTGATCTGTTCGTCTTTGCCGATGTGACGATCGCTCACCAACCAGAAGTGGTACTCAGACCCACCGGACAGAAATGTGTCAAGCACCGCATTTGGCTGACAGCTCCTCCGCACGTATCGAGCCAAAGACCCTTCTCTTCTGGTGTCGATGCAGAGAGGAAGAAGAGGGTGGAAGAAGACAAAGGGTAGCGGACAAGACAATTCGTCGTACCGGTTTGCGGGGCCAACACAATATTCATTTTGGAAGCCAATATGACCATTCAGTTCCATGAGAGGGACGTCCTTATCAATAGCCGCTGGCGTAGCCAGGTATCTCCAACGAACTGCTGTGTCGTGACCCAGGATGCGCTTCTTCACTGCCAAATGCGGTGAGTGTTTGATGGTATCAATGTTATGAGGCAGTGTCTGAAAAACATCGGCAAAGGTGTGGCCCGTCTCCTTGAGCATTCGTTCTGGCTGCCGCAGCCAGATTGATATTGCATTCGACACTGCGAGACTCGCAAACGAATTCGTTTGCACAGTTTGCACAGTATTCTGTTCTTTGCATAGAGAAAGAAATTCGCTCGTGTAGTTGTGAATCTCAACACCATCTGGCAGATCGGGCGGTGTCGTTGCAGGGCTTAACGGGTGGCCATTCTGGACGCCATTCCGTGAAGCGCTGTATGAAGGACTCCTTTTCGAGTGGGATCCTCCAACAGAATGACTTGACTTATGAGCGCTTTTCGGTTTTTTCGCAGGGGGGTGGGAGGGATGGCGGCTGTCGTGAGCCGATGTAGAGTGTTTTGGAACATCACCAGCCGGTGACGCGTGACCGTTAAGCAGCAGGTCAGTTGGCTTCGTCTTCTTCTTATGGCTTTGGGCGTGGCTCTTTGACGGAGGCCGTTTCGGTTTCTGGTTAAGAAGAGTTTCAGCCGAAGCAGCCTCCAATCGTTGTCGCTGGTATGAAATCGCGTGTGCGATATCAAGTGCTCGAGGTTTGCATTCGTGACACGCGTGGGCAAACTCTTCGCGGGTTGCCTCTTCGCTATTGTTGGGATAAAAACACTCTATATGCTGCCAAGAATCGCAAATCTCGCAGTAGATCGTGTTTCCATCGTCTCCTTGGAAACCACATATGCACTTTATGGTATAGGGTTCCTCCTCTGCAACCGGCTCCTCATCCGGAAACGGTTCAATGTGGATGTTAGTGGGGGAAGCCAAGATACCGGCAGCGACGATGCCATCGGTAGGAGCGGCGGTAGCAGAGGAGACTTGGGGAGCGGTAGGGGCGGAGGATGAGGCGTTGGAAAAAGAGGGAGTTTGTGGTTGATTCAGAGGGGAGAGGCTCTGGTTCGGAGTCGCAGTCTGTGTCGACGGCGGTGGTAGGTTTTCTGTCATAATCTAAAAAAAGCCCTGTGATTGGGAGGGTGCCAAAAGGAGAACAGAGGCTGAATCTATCTGTTCGGTCGTGGTGTCATGACTGAATGGACGCGATTGAGATACAGGTGATAGGCAAAAGACCACCGGCCGCTTGAATGGTCATCTGAAGGGACGGATCGCGTCACGGAAATAGATGAAATCGTGTTCAAGTCGAAGGGCGACCAGCCCACGAACACGCGACGACAGGATAGCGACAGTGGAGGGTTGACGTCGTCAAAAAAGAGACAAGAATTGCGAGGTGCAGGATGCGAAGCGCGACGACGATTTGTCTACGAAAGAGTGGGAAAATTGCCGAAGAGATGCGATTTATCGAAATGAGCGGATCGCAAAGCAGTCGTGGTGTTTGATCGGGACGTCTCGATCGCTGTTGAACACGAACGTGAAATCGGTCAACAATGCGCGATGAAGACAACAATCTGTCGCGTCCCGGGGAGGAGAGAGGGAGAGAGAAGTCGCGAAACAGTCCTCCGTTTTGGGGATTCGCTGTAGGAAAATCGACGACTCGGAAAAGGCGAGGGCGACACGGAAAGAACGGGGTGTCGAGGAAGCCGGTGCCCGCGGCGTGCAACGAAGCCGTGACGGAAGGGCTCAAAGTTTTTTTTTCGGATGGGAACTTCGATCGGTGTGGTCGCGAAGTGGAAGAGGATAAGGAAGTCGAAGAGAATTGAGTCGGGAAGAAAGGAACCAAAAAGAAGAGACGGGGAGGCAAGAAGACCGAAGGATGGGAAAGGTTAGGGAGGAAAGCGGGAGAGGGGAGAAGAAGAAAAAGAGAAAGGAAAGAGCGACCCAAGTGTGTCCTTGGGGAGAAGTATGAGAGGGGGGCCACAACGAGACGGTAGACAGGTGCACTGAGGAGGAACAGCAGGGGACTGCTGTCGGGGAAGAAAGAAAAGAGGAGCGGCCAATAAGCTGGCGCCGAGCATGGCAAAAAAAAAAAGAGAGCCAGAAAGCAGCAGAATTCTTGGGCTAGCGTGGCTCCGGCCTCTCGCTCCTGCTCCTGGTCTCAATCCCGTTGTTTTTTTCCACTGCAAGTACGAGGGCGAGAGTCATAGGTAGGGGCTGATACCTTGTACCAGTACATGGGGGAGGGCGGGTTCAGTCAATGCCTGAGGCATTGGCTGGGGGGAAAGGAAAAGCGGGTAAGCAAAGGCCGAATGGGCGTTGTCACCAGACAATGCCACAGAGTGAGAAGGGGTGAAAGATGGGAGGATGAAAAAGGCGGCTCCCAGCTGAGGGACACTGAGAGAAGACAAGAGAGAGGCGTACTCGTACTCACACAGACAAAACTTATCTGAAGATGGCGTGAGACTTATACTCGATGCCTTTTCTTTTTCTTTTTGTCTCTCGACGCAGCTGCCAGCTGACAGATGCAGGTGGTTGGAACTGTTTGAAGCATCACTGCTTGAGAAAGCTGGCGACGATGGTGTTTAGGGAGAAGTGCTGGAAGAAGGGAGCAGAATGAAAATGGCTGGGAAGATAAAAAAATGATGCCTGGGAGGCATTTGTTGGCATTTTCTCGTTTGTTGCCTGAGGAGAATTGCACCACTTTGTGTCTTAGGGTGTGCACCTGCATAACGTTATGCATGGAAAGCACGAGACCGTAGCAAGTGAACCGTAACACTATGTACCGGTACGTGCGCTGCCTGCATTAGCCTAGCTTCCGTGTGCTCCTGACGTCGTACTTTTTAGCGCATGAGCCGGGGCCAATATAACGTCTCATCTAACTATTGGGGGGACGTTTTGTTATTTTTCAGCGCAAAAGCAGCTGGTAAAATTATTATCAGCCGTCCCAGGTACGCTGGCTGTTGCCTGAGCTGGCTGGGCAGGGACCAGGGGGTAGCCGTTAAAACCTGTTCAATTCGAAAAGTATTTCGTAGGCCAATAGTAGTAAGGGACTTTGGCGCCTTTCGCAACACGACGCGCCTTCTTAGCTTGACCTGGACAATCTTTTTGTTTATTGTCGCTGCGCCATGGCGTGAATAAACTTGTATCTGACATGTAAAGATACCACAGGCGAGAATGTCTGTGTGGCGCTTGGATGTGGCGTCAACTTGGAGGGAGGCAAATGCGATTCTTTGTTCCTGTACTCCGTACCGCAATCGCTATCCCTCCACTGCTTTCCCTAAAACTGCGATGCCGCATGATTGGCTCAACCGCTGCACATGGAGAACGGAGTTTGCGCTCGGCATAAATCGAGAGCACAGCTGCGCCTCTCGTTGGCTGTCCGGATCTGATCCAATCAGCCTGCCAGCGGCCTTTCGGTTCTACCATTCGCCGTCCGCACAAATATGGAAGCCAAATCTGATGCAACCCTTGAATGTCGGTCAAGTACGAAACACTTGGCCTCGCTGATGAGTCAACGTAGCATGGGAGCTTGCACTTGCGTTCTAGGTCTCGTATGCCGCAGCCATCCGGCCGATACAAAACATCCACACTTTGCAGTCTGCACGCTAAAACTAGTGCGACAGCTTTGGACAGCAAACCTGCAGTGTAAGATCGGGATTCGCAAGCCGACAGCCCATTTCTTCAATGTTCACGCCTTGCGTGTGCAACTGCTATCTCTCTCGCTTTCCTCGCATATGAAACACACCAGCAATTGCATGTACACGTGGACGGGATAGCGCAATCACCGACTGCTTTACATGGTTCGTCTAGTGCCTCGACACATAGATTGATTCAAGAGGATCTGGGCAGAGAAGGCTGGCGACTAGTTTTTGCATACGCAATTGCATTGCTGCCCTGGAGCTCATCATCACAGATAACTAGTCAGCTGACGCAACATCTTAAAGCGACAAGCACGTAGTCATCCACTGGCTGTTGGGGCTGCCCAGAACCCAATCCACCAATTGGAGGCCGGGCTGGAGGCCCTCATGACGCCAACCTCTCACGCCTAGCACTTGTCCCCGCCTATTATCGCTCGCTTCCTCATTCTCGCCCGAATTGCCTCAACACATTCTCTCTTCATTATCAATCTGCACAACGCACACGGCTCGTTCCAGCCAGCACGCAGGTTCTATTTCTTCTCAGTCTATCTTCAGACTTAAGCCGAAACAGATTTTATTCGGCCGCTTTTTTCAGAAGACTTAGCCAGCTGCTCTCGCCTCTCATTCTCTCTGCTTCGTTCCAAACCTGCGACCCCCGATACCGCCTCTTCGGAGCCCTCCCCCCAGCTACAACCATGCGGACCGCCACCGTCTTCGCTGCCTTTGTATCGGCGGCTGCTGCTGCGGGCCTGAGCTTCTTCGGCAGTGACTCTGTTGGCATCAACGAGGATCTCAAGGTTCCTGGCAAGTCGCCGCTGGAGCTCTGCCCCAAGGATCATGCCGACGACATCCTGATCATCCAGAACGTTGACCTGGTCCCCAACCCGCCCCAGGCGTACGTTCTTTTTCCCTTGCTTTCCATTTTTTACGGTCGTATCTAACTCCTCTAGTGGCACCAACCTTGTTATCAAGGCCGTCGGCACTGTCCACCAGGAAATTTCCGAGGGTGCCTACGTCAACCTGCAAGTCAAGTACGGCCTGATCCGCCTGATCAGCACGACAGCGGACTTGTGCGAGCAGATCCAGAATGTCGACCTCAGCTGCCCCATCAAGAAGGGTGTCCTCTCCATCACCAAAGCAGTCGAGCTGCCGAACGAGATCCCCCCTGTATGCCTTTCCCTTCGCGTTCTTCTCCCATCTGACGCCGGCTAACAATACCAGGGCAAATACACCGTTCTAGCTGACGTCTTTACTGTTGATGATGTCCCCATCACCTGCCTGACTGCGACGGTGGTCTTCAACCGCGACGGTTCGGCCACCGCCGAGCTCGGCGAGCTGTAAAGCGGCAAACGATATACACCATGTGATAGTTAATGACGGGGTATGCTGCGGAGATGTTAAATGGTCAGCATGATAGTTGCATTCGGCCCTGCTTCTTGGGTCGTAATCGTGTTATTTGGCTGATTTTGCACTTATGGGCTCCTTTGGGCTCCTTCTCTTTTTGGTTTCATTCGGGGGTTTGTTCACCACAGTCTGCTCTTGACGTTTGCCTAGATGTCTGTTTTATATTCTGCCGTGTATAGCATAGTTAGCTTGTCCCGCGAACTCTGATTTACTGGTCTCATTAGTCCTCGTGAAACACCGTTTGATGTCTATATTTGAAAACAGCAGTACGCCTCTTCCCGGCGTCAATACGAAAAAAAAATCACATCCAAAAAGCATCGTCGCAGATCCTTCCCGTACGCAGTCGCCCTGCAAGCCATCCTACCGATGGATTGTCTTTGTAGAAATGCAAGTGCAATGTCTGCTCCGAGCCTCTGGTTTCCTCGAGGCCATCTTTTCTCTTCCGCCGTCACCCACCGAGCCGCATCACTCGCCAAACAACCGCCTCACGCGGCGCAGAACACTGTCCTTCTCTGGGTCGTAGGGGTGGTCTTTGCTAGGAATCTCGAGCACGGTCGGGAACGCTGCCGTATACGTATCGATGCGGTGCCGTATCCGGTCGGCAATCTGCACGACAGCATCAGCCTCTGCCCTGCTCAGTCACATCCCATGGGTACGCACATGTTGGTTGATCAGGATAATGCCAATATCCTTGCGCTCTGTGGTGAAGCGATCAAAGGTCGCCTCAATGGTAGAGTTCTCCGTCTTGTTATCCACCACGAGGAAGTTCTTCTCGCCATCGGCGCCTTGCGTCACGTGCTACGTCGTCAAAAGCCTCGTTAGCAGTCACGGAACAAAAGAAGTTGCAGCAGTCAGTCAGGCTTACGCCAATGCCAGCTAGCAGCAGTCCTGTCACGGAGTCCTGTCGCCACGGTTAGAACGTCGGTTGATGCTTCTCCGTCTGCGGATTCTTTACCTCGTCGCCAATGACGGCGAGAAGCTGCCGGTCTTTAAATTCCGCCTGAGTCGCCATGATTGCAGGTGGTCCTCTTCTCCTTGTCGTCGGCGTGATTCGTTGATCGAGACTCGGCGCAGGCTGCAGCTGCGCTTCGGGGGTGTATGTCGACGGGGTGGTATTTAATAGCTCAGACTGAATAGCTGCCAGGAGTTTGCTAGCGACGGTCGCTCAACCCCACTGCAGCCTGCTTAGGTAAAATTGTCAGCCTACGCCAAAAACGGTACTGTCATTGTAAACATAGCAAACTATTTCTTTCGCATCCCTGGTTTTCTTTTCCTCGGCGAGCGACGACATCTGGCGGCGTCAAAATCGTCTCAGAAGCAGTCGACAGCGAGTGAATACAAAAACATTTGACTCCGTCTGTTCTGCGACTATGGTGTGAATCAGGCGGGTCCTGGAGCATACTTCGAGCACTACATTCTCGACCTTTTCCCACCCTCCGAAGAACAAAGGAGCGATGCCTCGCCTCGTGCGCCGCCAGTCGCTATTTCAGCGCATCTCGACCGCCATCAATCCGTGGGATTTTCTTTTGTGGCTTTCGGAAGAAATCGAGACGCGCGAGCTCGACTCACAGTCAGTCGGCACTCGCGTCGGCCTCGTTGCCAATTTCCTGTTCCTTCTCGCCCGAGCCAACCTCGGCCCGTCCAACGATGCAGACGATGATGTTTTCGGCGATGGGTCGAGTTCGGGATGGCTCTCTTACCTGGTGCGCTTATGGGAGAATATGGCGGCGTACACCAAGCAACTTTGATAGCTAACATCATCCAGATGCAACTGCTAGTATGGACTGGGTTTTCGCTCTCAGTAGCTAACGCCATCTTCGTCTTTACGCGCAAGCGCTACTACCGTCTCTTCGAGGCCAACATCGACAAAGGCCCCAGCACGCCTTCGGCGCAGCGCGTTCGCGTGCAATCCTCGCCGTCTGCCTCAACACCCCTCAGACTTCTGTCCGACTTTATGAGCTTTGAGACCGCCGAATCGCGTGCCCACCCTGACGGCACCCGGGATGTGTGGGAGCTGGCGATCTGGGACCCGCGCCCTGCGTCGCTGGAGCTGCTCTCTTTCTTCAGCCCCCTGCATGTTCTGATCTACTTGTTCGAGCTGCCGCTAGATCCGCTCGAGGCCCGGCCAAGTGTGGCGGTGTTCAAGTGCCTGGTGCTTCAGGTCGGTCTCTCGGCTGTTATGAAACTCGTGCAGTCAAAGAACGACCAGCGGGCAAAGGACAATGCAATCATTCAGAGAGAGGTCTTCCACGAATACGACACCAAATTCGTGCAGCCCAGGCTTCACCCCGTGATTCGTGATGTGGGAACGCAAGTGACGATGAACGATATTCTTGGAGCTGGAGCTGGCGTCACAAGCAGCCAAATCCCGGTAGAGTCTGGCAGACCGACAACGCTCATCCGCCGCAGTTTCCAGACGCACCCCAATGCCAACTATCTTAAGCACATCGATCCCGACTATGTCCGGCCTTCGGCATCGAGCCACCGAACCGGCACAGCGAACAGCTCAGCCCGCGAGCATCTGATCACCCCGGCCAGCAAGCCAGCTAGGTATTCCGACTCGTTTACGCCGGGGTACAGCAGCGTCGCACAGTCGCGGCAGGGTCTAACAGTGGGCGTCACGTCTGGCTACTCCACAGCAGACACAACCCCGGGTACAGTTGGAAGCGGTGCAACAGGTATGGCAGCCAGCGCCACTCGCCAGACAATGACATCGAGCGGCACCAACACGGGTCATGGTGGGAACCTGGGCGTCTTCAGTCACGTTAATTCGCCCCTGAAAAAGGCCATCAGTATGAGTGATATCACAGGTCCCAGCGGTACCTTCTCGCCCAGGAATTCGCGAGAGCTGGCGGCAGCCGAGCAGCGTGAGTCTGCCGAGCGGATGCAGCGGAAAGCCAGTCCCATCAAGGAGGATCGCACACAACAATCCCCTGCCGCTCCAAACCCCTTTGCAAGGGCGAGAACAAACCCCTACAAGTATGAAAGGTTCCCGTCAAGGCGCTAAGGTTATTAGGGTGTACTTTCACAAAGAAATGTTTTTTTTCTTGGGTTTCCTTTGGTTTTGGTGTTACTTTCTTGTGCCCAACACAAGACACGGAAAGGCGTTTTCATAGCTGCCTGTCACACTTGAAATCACTCCTTGGTTTCTAATAATACTGCATGCCTCTATACCAATCTATCCTAGCTCACAAGCTGGGAACTGTTTGTTCTTGCCCATTTTTTTCCGGATACTCGATTGCTATTGCGCCGACTGCTCCTTCCCGATATCACTCGTCACGAATCAGGAAATAGCAACACGCAGTTCAGTAAAAGCTTGTCTTGATATATAGACGTCCTAGAAAATGTATTCGTCTGCACAACATCTCTACACGATCACCTAGCACGCATGACAATCATCGCCGTCATATCCTATTCGCCTATCGCATCATTCCTCGGTCATTTCATCGGTTGGCTTATAAAAATATCACTCTTCCAACCTTCTCCGCCCTGATGACAACTGGTATTTGACCGGATCTATGCAGGATTTTATCTTTAGGGATCGCCGATCCCTTGCCTACGCAGGCCAATGGTAAAGGCAACTCATTTTTGCGCAGATTCATCTGCCCCTGCCTCAGCTCCCCGTATTACGACCGAGCCCGGTGTCCCAAAAGCCAAGGTAGCCAACCCGGAAAAGACGTCCGAGAGTGGCCACAAGAAAGGCCCGTCCATTGCTGGCTTCATCACAAAACTGTTTCCCAGCAACAAGCCGGAACGTGGTGGCACTCTTCGCACGCAAGGCACATAGAATGTACAGACCGATGGCGTCGGCAAGAGAGCCGAGCTTTCGGAACGCAAAGCTGAGGGGACAGTGGATTCAAACCATCTAGTGAGCTGGAATTCGCCTCACGACTTACCAGTGGACGAATCATTTTCTGCTCGGAGGTGTCAGCGCGTTCGATCCGGAGGCTCTTCTCGCAAGACACCAACCTCGCCGCCTCCATCTTCATTTCACTTGGACAACACATGCATAGAAATGCACAATGGTGCCTCCGAGGAATCATGCAGGGACACGTCTACCAGACCAGAGAAGCTTGTCGTGAAAGCTTACAGCCGAGGAGGCAAATCTCGACCTTTGACTAAAGAAGGTCTACAAAAAAGCTCAGATGACTCCAGCTCCGTTGTCCCAACGCCCTCCCAAAACACCCAGTCTCACACTCAGGCTCTCTATCTATCGAAGAAGGAATCACGCCGCCAGCGGCAGAGCCTCAAGGAAAGCGGAGACTTCCTTGGCGTTCAAGGAGTCAACCCTGAGACGGGCGAGATGGACGTCTTAACACCCACTACCAGCTCAAACAGCACAGTTGCTTCTCCCATACTTAAAAGCCTAGCACAGAAGGTCAAGGAGACCAAGACAAGCTATCAGAATGCCAGAAGAATGCACGCCGAGGAACTACAAAAGGCACAGTTTAAGCAGGAGCAGGCTCTGAAGAAAAGTGAAGGAGAAAAGAATGTTATCCGAGCCGAGCAAAGCCAGGTCAGATGGCGAAAGGATGCCCAACAATGGTCCTCTATGGCAGAGCCGACATTGAGCACAATCACTCAGTCAAGAAGCGCGACACCAAGTATGGATTTTACTGCATATTTATTGGCATGATGTGATGAAGCTCTACTAACATTAACCAGGCACAGCCCGAGACACGAGTCCTCATCGGCAGCCATTTGTTCAAGGACAGCTTCCTCCTGACAGCCTAGACACATCAGCTGATAAAAAACTATCTCCTCCACGGAGCACTGTCCGCTTCTCTACTTCTGTGAGAGAGGCAAGCCAGGCATCTTCTGGTACCATCATTCACGTCCCTTCTCCTCTAAACCGCGATCCAACACTGGCGCCGATTTCAAGCGGTTCAATGTCTCGCCCACCTGCCAATACCGGAAACAAAGTCGCAGCCGATGCAGGGCAACCGACACCAAGTTCACAAACAAATGCACAGATCCCTCCCGCCTTGGCTGAGATCTCACCGTCGATCCCTGGAAGGTTCTCTGCATCTCCTACTTTTCAAGAACGGTCAAATACAAAAAGTCATACACTTCTTCCGCCGAAAGGACGACCCACGATAACAAGGCCAACGGATCAAGATCATATCGTCAAGCCTTACCGTGATATTGTTAATATGAAAGGTAGGGTGCGAAACTACGACCAGGTAAAAAAAAGACAAATTGAAGTTGCTTTAAGCCACCCACTTCATTCGTTAACTGTTTGCTCTGTGTAGCTCAGACGGCCTCCTCGGCTGAAGGGAACAAGATCGATGCCACTACAACAGACGTCTCCGATCTCCAGACCGTGGGAGTTGCCGAATCCAGTCAAGGGTGCTCTATGGGAACCACGGGACAGTCTAGCCAGCGAGATAACCAGAACCCTGGAACACAGGGTCGCTATGTCGATGATGCCAGAGAACAAGACAACAAACAGAAGCGAGAATATATCCGGAGCTCTCGTGAAGCCAAAAGAAGATGCGAATATTTCGGATCTCGAAACCAAGGCAAAATCTGCCTGCACACCCACCACCACCACTACTGGATTCGACCCGAGTTTATCGATGAGCAGTTTAGCCTGGGGTCTCGACGGCACGACCGACCAGAGGGAAAGCCACAGCATCACAGCATCATCAACACGGCGAGAAAGCAAACAAGAGCGAGAAGCGAAGGTATACAGCCTGCAGGACCGCAGCATGAGAACCTCTTCAAGACATTTCCTGCCGAATCCAAGACCGAGCAGCTGGCCGAGCACTGTAGGCCTTCGTCCCGCCACACACACCACCGTTACTACGTCGTCAAGGCAGCTGATGATGCGTATGGAAAGGATACCATCCAAGGCGCGGCCGGGCATGCCGACTCCAATGCACGGCAATCCGCCGCACCTTTTGGCACATCGTCAACCTTCTACGAACCACCGGCGACCACAAAATATGACTTCTGTACCCCACTGGGCGCCAGGACCGCGGCGGCCAGCGAGCTCAAGTCCCATGGCGGAGTCGATGGCGCGGGAAGCAGCACATGCGGCACTAGCCCGGTCTGGTGGAATGGCATTTCCGCAGGGCCGCCCGTCCATAACCGGCCAGGGAGCGCAGCGATGCGCGATGAAGGCAATGCAGTGGAGCAGTCCGCAGCAGCATCAGGTACCGCCTCTACCTCTACCTCCACACCCGAGCTTTCAGAACGGCCAACAACTCCACCACCCCGCCGCAAACGGCGGCACCGGAGGTCATTTCACAGCAAGCAATAACCGAGTCAGCACGCCACCCAACGCCCGCCATAATATTCCGGGCTTATGCCTTGAGCTTGGCAGGAATATTATAGCAATGCTGTTCACATTGCTGCTGAGATACTGGGAAATGGTGATGCCCGTGTTCGACTGCAGATCTCAGCTACGGGCGCGGTTCCGAGCAGGGCAGATGACGATTTCGGACGCAACGCTTTGTATGTTCGCCGCAGGCTTCATTGTGGCTTTGCTGTTCTTGGGGATGTGGAGCTTTCGGGTTCTCGTGGCGTTCGGTGTGGTTTTGCAATTTGCTTTTGGGGTTGCGTGCATGCTCTTTGGCCTGTAGGGCATTTTATATCTAGACCAGCATTGTTACCGGAAATGTTCTACATGGCATTGCACATTTTCCCTTGACATAAGGCGGCTCTTCGGGGAGCGAATCGGCAATTTGGCCGACGCCAGTGGCACCCTTGGCGGCCGATCGGAGTTGGGGAAGCTGGTACTTTGTACGTCTCGAAAAGTGTGTCCTGGTCGCACAAGAGCTCGATGGTCCGATATTCGCTCGTGAGACAAGAGGGTCCGTTTAAACTTGGCAGAGAACCGCAGCCAAACATATGGATACGGCCAATGATATACGCATAGTTTATCATTGCCTTGTTGCTGCAAGAGGGGGCAGGTAGCTCGTCATAGCGGTCTTGCGGCATTGTGGGGCCCAGCCGATACCGCGGATGCGGCTTCTGAGAGCAAGACAGGCAAGTAGTATCCCGCAATTCAGCGAATACTCGTAAGATTGTGCACGGTGTGACGGTGAATTTGATGTTGCCGGGGGTGACTCGAGTGGGATAAATTGGGGAAGGGCCATCCGAGACAAGGGGAATTCCAGACCGCAACTACATGTCGTACGGCAAGAAACCAAGAGAAGCAACAGGAGCCGAAGTTGGTCCCCCCAATCGGTGTCGTGATTATGTGGGGACCGCTGCTGCATAAGTGTACGAGTACAAGTATTAGGATATCTCCGAATTGTTGTTTGGCTGGTGGACGGATCACGTGGTGAAGTGCCTTTCTCAATTACGTCACTAGCTGACAGAGTCTTCAAGAGAACGCCACAAGTGAGCACACGACCGCGGTTGAGGGGTGGACAGCGGTAAATGGGACGAACGACATAGCTGGGATGGATGGGACGGATAGGACAAGAGCGAGGCAAATCGGGCACGCATTACGAGTACTCCAGGCGACATCTCGCAGATGACGACTGGAAACAGAGGGAATGCAACCAGAGCGCAAGACCTGGCGGCAGCAGGAAAGGGCGGACAGCAGCCAGCCAATCTGGACAGGCCAATTCTAATGGCAGCAGTCACAGCCAACCCCGCGTTTTAGTTTTTTTTTTCTCAGCGTGCGTCAAGCAGAAAATAGCAGCGCCCATCGTAGTTTCCCCCTAAGTTCCGGCTACCGGAGATGGCCACAGTCTCCGATGATCGGCCACAGCTCTTTTCTAGACCCAAAAAGTGTGAAAATAAAAGAGAACATGACAGGAAGAGGCGAAAGATGTTTTGTTCTTTGTTTTCATATTTGAATTGTCTTTCCTCTTCTTGATTTCCCTCCTCTTCTCCTTTCCATTTCCTCTGCTCTTCTCTTGGAAACCCTCCTCCCCCTGGCCTGAGCACGTCCCCCGCTCCTGGAAGACCCAAGGCAGATCTCTCGTTGGAAGCCGAAGGCAAATCAAAGACGGCGTTTTCCTCCCAGTCTTGGAGTCGCTTTTTTTTTCTCTTCCGGTCCATCTTCTTTAGCTTCTGCTCTCCCGTCCGTCCCTCCGCCTTTTCTCCTCTTGGCTTCCTGCTCCTCATATTTCTCTCCTTCTTCTCTCCCTCTCTCCATCTCTTCCTCTCTCTCTCTCCTCTCCCTGCCAAGCTCTTTCGCCACCAAAGCATCGCCTCTCTTCAATTCACCTCCCTACTCCCTACACCACCTCTTCACACGTCCTCCCAGCCACAGTCACCATGCCGGCGGCCGAGAGCACCCCGCAAACGCTCTACGACAAGGTCCTCGCGGCCCACATTGTCGATCAGAAGCTGGACGGCACTATTCTGTTGTACATTGGTAAGAGCCCAACAGCGATCCGAAGCACAGAGAGAACATGCGAGACTAACAATTGGCAGACCGGCATCTGGTACATGAGGTCACCTCACCTGTAAGTGAAGCTGCTGTTTTTGAGTTGTGGATGTGGTGCTTGTGTGGGTTGGGTGTGAAATGGCTGTGCTGCTACTGGTCCGACAACGGCCGATGCTCAGGAACCTGCACACACAGCTGGGCCCACACCCTGTCCATGTCCTGCACGCTGCCTTCCCGACTTGTGATATGTCTCTGACCGGTTTCCCAGCAAGCCTTTGAGGGCCTGAAGAACGCCGGCCGGAAAGTCCGGAGACCTGACTGCACTCTGGCCACCACCGATCACGTAGGTGTTCCCCCAAGCCTTTCCCCCCCCCCCCCCCTTTTTTTTTTTCCCATGCCGCCCGCTTTGGCCGTCGCTCACACACAATTGCAGAACATCCCCACGACGTCGCGGAAAACGCTCAAGGACATTGGCAGCTTCATCCAGGAAGATGACTCGCGCACGCAGTGCGTCACCCTGGAGGCGAACGTCAAGGACTTTGGCGTGACATACTTTGGCCTGGGCGACAAGCGCCAGGGCATCGTACACGTCATCGGCCCCGAGCAGGGCTTCACGCTGCCGGGCACGACGGTGGTGTGCGGCGACAGCCACACGTCCACCCATGGCGCCTTTGGCGCGCTGGCCTTTGGCATCGGCACCAGCGAGGTGGAGCACGTGCTCGCCACGCAGTGCCTGATCACGAAGCGCAGCAAGAACATGCGCGTGCAGGTCGACGGCGAGCTGACGCCCGGCGTGAGCTCCAAGGACGTGGTGCTGCACGTGATTGGGAAGATCGGCACTGCCGGCGGCACGGGCGCTGTGATCGAGTTCTGTGGCTCGGTGATCCGCAGCCTCAGCATGGAGGCGCGCATGTCCATCTGCAACATGTCCATCGAGGGCGGCGCGCGCGCCGGCATGGTGGCGCCGGACGAGATCACGTTTGAGTACCTCAAGGGGCGGCCGCTGGCGCCGCGCTACGACTCGGACGAGTGGCACCGTGCGGTGGCGTACTGGAAGAGCCTGCAGTCGGACAAGCGGGCCACGTACGACATTGACGTCTTCATCGACGCCAAGGACATCGTGCCGACGGTGACGTGGGGCACGAGCCCCGAGGACGTGGTGCCGATCACGGGCACTGTGCCGGACCCGGAGAGCTTCAAGAGCGACACCAAGAAGGCGGCGGCGCGCCGCAAGATCGAGTACATGGGCCTCAAGGCGGGCACGCCGATGGAGGACATTACCGTGGACAAGGTGTTCATCGGGTCGTGCACGAACTCACGCATCGAGGACCTGCGGGCTGCGGCGTCGGTGGTGCGCGGCCGCTCGATCGCGGCCAACATCAAGCGGGCCATGGTCGTGCCGGGGTCCGGGCTCGTGAAGCGGCAAGCCGAGGCGGAGGGCCTGGACAAGATCTTCGTGGCGGCCGGCTTCGAGTGGCGGGAGGCCGGCTGCAGCATGTGCCTGGGCATGAACCCAGACATCCTGGCGCCCAAGGAGCGCTGCGCCAGCACGAGCAACCGCAACTTTGAGGGCCGCCAAGGCGCGGGCAGCCGCACGCACCTGGTGAGCCCCGTGATGGCGGCGGCGGCGGCGATTGTGGGCAAGCTGGCGGACGTGCGCAAGATCACCGAGTTTACAAACAGCCCGCACGTGGGCGCGTTCCAGGCGCGGCCCGACCCGCCGATCAGCGTCGGCAAGGCGCATGTGGACGAGCGGGTGGCCGAAGACGACCTGGAGAAGGACCTGATCGCGGACCAGCCGGAGGACATCTCGCCGCACGTGAACACATCGGTGGCCGGGCACGGGACGGCGGCGGGCCTGCCGTCGTTCCGGGTGCACCGGGGCATTGCGGCGGTGATGGACCGGACCAACGTGGACACGGACGCGATCATCCCGAAGCAGTTTCTCAAGACGATCAAGCGGACGGGGCTGGGAAAGGCGCTGTTTAACGAGTGGCGGTACCTGGCGGACGGCACCGACAACCCCGACTTTGAGCTCAACAAGCCGCCGTACCGGCAGTCCAAGATCCTGGTGGTAACGGGCGGCAACTTTGGCTGCGGCAGCTCGCGCGAGCACGCGCCGTGGGCGCTCAACGACTTTGGCATCCGCAGCGTCATCGCGCCGTCCTTTGCCGACATCTTCTTCAACAACTCGTTTAAGAACGGTATGCTGATGATCCCGGTGACGGACAAGAATAACCTGGACGCGATTGCCAACGAAGGACGGGCGGGCCGGGAGATCGAGATCGACCTGCCGAACCAGCTGATCAAGGACGCCAGCGGCAAGACGATCTGCGCGTTCGAGGTGGACGAGTTCCGCAAGCACTGCCTGATCAACGGGCTGGACGACATTGGCCTGACCATGCAGATGGAGGACAAGATTGCCGACTTTGAGAAGAAGATGACGCGCGACACGCCGTGGCTGGACGGCCGGGCGTACCTGAAGCGCGGCCGCAACGGTCAGCTGCTGGCCAAGGCGGTGCCGGTGCCCAAGACGAACCGGGGCGAGACGTTGAAGGAGCCTCTGGAGTGGTAGCTTTTTTTTCCTTGTTTTTTTTCTTTTCCTTTTTGTCTTTTGCTGGAAGAATCGAGGTGTTCCCGGTGTTCAGAGACCCAGCAGGGGAGAACGACAGTGCGTCTGCCTCTCCTTGTCTGGTCTTCTTGTCTGGAAAAAAAGGGGGCTGTGTGTGCTTGCCCTTGTGGCATATGCGTGCATCTGCTTTCGCATGTCATCATGACTTTTGCATTTGTGGTCCGCCATAGAAAGCGCGGTCACGCCAGAGGCTGTCTTGGATACGATACGGTCTGATGTCAGTTTCTCTTTTTTGTTTACTAGCAACAAAGCCGAAAGGCTATGTCCCATCACAGAATGGGATAGACAATGCAATCTCATCGCATATGTATCTGGCAACACTTGACAATTCAGTCCCACCAGAAGCTGACGCTGAAGCTGACGCTGAGTCCACGCACGTAGTGCCACCAGCCTTTGGGAATATAAAGCGTGTCGCCCGGCTCGAGGATGCAGTCCACGTAGGGGATGGCCCGGAACTGTGATTGCTTCTCGTCCTCGTCCTCGTCTTCGTCCTCGTCTGGGTCCGGACCATCCCACCCCTCGGCCACACCAACATCGACGGCGCTCGTGTTGCCCATGTCGACGCCGCCCTCGCGCCCGCGCGGATGCAGCGCTGCCGTCTGCGCCGGGCTGTAGAGCCGCACGTACTTGCAGCCGACCACCTGCGCCAGCAGGTTGTGGTGCGGGTCCGTGTGCAGCGGCGTGATCGTGCCAGTCGGGCCGAGCCATGCATTGATCAGGGGATAGTCATTGTCATCGTCGTCGTCATCGTCGCTCTCCTCTTCGCCAGTCACGGTATAGCAGGCGTCCGGCAAGCGAATGTCGTCGCGCAGGCCGGGCATCTGCTCAAACAAGGTGTGCTGGGCCAGATAGACCGTCTCGCCCGCTGCTCCGCCTCCGCCGCCTCCCGCCCGCAAGCGGTCCAGCACGTCCTGAAACGGCACCACGGCCTGCGTCCAGCCCGCGTCCACGTAGCTGCGGCCCACCTCGACGGGCACCCGCCGCCGCCCGCCCAGCGTGCGCCACCAGAGGTACGCCGGTGCCGCCCACGGGTGCTCATCGGGTCGGCACGCCGGCCAGTCGTCTTGGAGGCCGCCGAGAATGAGCGGCAGAGGGCCCGCCTCCTCGTGCTGCTCGGCGTCCGCTTTGGGCCAGCGGCCCCGCCGCCGCCGCCGCCGCCAGCGGTCCAAGTACGCCTGGAAGCCCTCGAGCCCGAGCGGGCCGGTGCGGGGAACCGGATGGGCCACGGGCGGGACAAAGGCGGCAGGGTCGACACGAGCAAAGGTGGGACAGGCGGACCAGTCTGGCGGATAGGAGAGGTCGGGGTCGTCGTCGACGCTGCTCGGGCGCTTCCGCTTCTGCTTCCGCTGCCGCTGCCGCTCGTCCCACACCTGGTGCAGCGCGTCCAGGGCTGCATGCAGCCACGGCCGACGGGAGGCGCCACCGGCGAGGATGAGGGCCATGTCGAGGGGGCGCACGAGGCTGTCCAGCGTTTCCAGGGTGTCGACGGTGTCGCTGTCGCTGTCGTCGCCGATGACGAGATAGCGCTGCGCAAACTGCAGGATGCAGGCATCGGTGTAGAGCTGGCGCCAGCAGGCGGGCACGTCGCTGGGAACGTAGGCGTAGAAGCGGGCGTGGGCGAGGCTGGCGAGGTCCTCGAGACGGCGGGCAAGCGCTGGCGGTGCGGCAGCAGCAGCAGCACTACCACTACCAGCGCGTCCGTCGGCGAGACGCAGCACCTGCGCGGCCTGGCGCCCCAGAAGCTGCACGAGCGCGGCGCCGCAGCCCGACAGGCTGGCATCGCTGTCTCGACAGGCGTCGGCGATCTGGCGCGCAGCCGTGAGGCTCAGCGTCCGGAGCTCTTCATCAGGAGTGTTATCCATTATCAGGAGAGCGGGGATTGTCTGCGAAAAAAAGAAGAAAAAAAATAAAGACGCCCTAAACAATACCCCGCAAAGCCTAATAACTAATAATACAAAGTACCCGCACACAGCAATACAACTGGAGCCTGTCCACGGTTCGGCCCGGGTGATCTTGGTCTCCAACCTGGTGTTGGCGAGCGACAAGCATTCGTGAGCCGGGAGCTGGTCCAGAAACAAACATAGGCTTATGGTCTAATGCGGCACCACCCACAGCCGTCACGGTGCGCCGTCGTGGTTGTCCGAGGAGAGCCCAGGGTGGTGCTGGACAGCTGGTCGGACAGCCATTCTCTTCCTGCCAGCTTTGGCACGATAGAACTGTGCTGCGATATGGTTCAGCCAATAGGGTGTCTCCCGTAGGACCTGCCAAGGGAACGTACCATGGGCGTCCCATTGGGTGGTAAATGTTCCAATCATACGTGCGGCATAATATATTGCTGTGAGAAGACCAAGAAACACAATGGCTGTGCCCTGTCACACCCTTCGCTTCCTCCAATGCCACAGCCTGGTGCCATGGTCCGTTCCCTCTGCACCAGGGTCGTGCTGGTGACCTGTCATTGTTTATGGGCACGCGAGAGACAGAAGAAAGAGAAATAGCTGGATCACACCGTATTCTCGTTCTCGCACGGCCAGTCACTTCCTGCTGTCATTGGCTTGTCCAGCCAGGCTATTGGATACAGTCCAAAAAGCCAAGCCGTGACGCTGAGACAACACATTATCACCCAACGACTGTATTTACACTCTGCACTCTGCAAGAGCAAGCAGGCACATCCCTGTCATGGCCAATTGATGGGAAACGTACGGACTACATAGTATGTAGTCAGCCACCCGTCCCAACAAAAAGGCTATATGTTTCACCTGCCTCGCTCCTTCCTTCGTTGCACAGAACAATACACCTCCTTTCCCTCAACTGCCAGCATCTCTTTTCGACACCCTTTTCCAACAAACTCCGTACTGTAGCTCACTGCATCTTACATTGGCACCAGACTGTCACTACGTCTGTCCCTCGTCTTGCGGCCTTCTGCCCCTTTTCTTGTCCTTCTCTCTTCTCAAGCTTTGACAAATACGAAAACAAGCTCAGGAGCGCGGAGCATCGTCATTGGCAATGCACGACAAAACCTCGTCTACTTTTCGGTTTCCTGAGACACCAACCGATCTTCCTCCAGAGCGACCATGGAGACGATGACTCGGCTCTAAGAGACGTGAATACCTAGCTGCAGTTTGTTTTCTTGGCACCAGGTATGCTGACGCAGATAGGAGGTGTTGATTACTCCTCTACAGCCCTCCGGTCCAGTATTCTTTCAAACGGCAAATACGTCTTGCCCACCGACGAGATATGAACAAGCATCGCTACCAACCCTCTCGCAAAGCTAGCCAACATCCGCAGAGGATGAAGCGTCAATATTGTCTGTCAGTCGTTGGTTTGTTACCTGAGGCAAGCCTGCTGATGTTGTCCGATGTCCCAGGGTACCACCCTGCTAAGAATACTGGCTGTTAAATGCAGCCGATGCTTATCCAGAAGCCCGAGTAAGCTGTTTTGATTTCTATGATTGCTCAGAAGCTGACAATACCCCGGCACATGCTAAGTCTTGTCTCACCGATTCGCTTAACACACCCTCGCGCAATGTCAGCTTTGAGATCGACGACCTGGAGGAGCCCTGGAACTTCACCCTCAACTACGACTACATCCACCTACCGATGATGACCGGGGTCTTCCTGACTGGCCGGTATTTCACAATTAGGCCTTTCAAGAAGCTACCAAGTACTCTTTCGATGTAACTGCTCTGAAAATAAACTTCCAGGGTCCTCCACAAGGGCGGTTGGGATGAGTTCTGCAACCGCCGCCACCATACACATTTCGATCTGTTCATGACATATGGCCCCAAGACATGATCAGATCAAAAACAGAATTAACAGGTTTTTGGAAAAGAATGCTTTCTAGAGCAGTCCGCAGCAGCAACATTATTACGGGGAATTTTATTTTCTGCTTGGTTTGATACTACTACCGACGTCTTTCTCCAGAACGGCAATGTCAACTAAAGAAATATGGCTCAACATAATTTCTCAGCAGCTGGCTTGTCAATATCAATGACGTGGAAGACGACATGGTATCAAATATCCCTGTCGCACTCACAGGCACCGCAGACGCCAAACCGCAGGTTGGTCAGCCAGACGGGTACAAATCCAGTTCGGTGCCTCCGTTTTCAACTCGACAACGTGACCGACCGGCGCTATGTTCTGTGGTCGGAAATGAACTGCGTGTCGGACAGCTTACTCGCATAAAACGGTCACGGCTTGTCGCTTATGATAGGCTAGAATGAGCGAGCCGCTGTAGTAGTGGCTCTGCTGTGTAACCGACGTTCTATGGACCGCATCCATTGTCGGAAGCAGACGCCGGCAGGTTGAAAACGGAAAACAAAAAGTCCGGCGAAACATGGTCAAAGGCGGGCGGTTCAGCCTGGAGTCAGGGGTTTCTGGGCCCAGATAAAGTGTATCGAGACGAAAGCATGGACACGCTTGTTGCTGAGGGCAGTGCGGACGTCGGAGAAAAGCTCGTCGAGTTCTCTGGGCGGCAGGCCGGTGTGGTTGTTGGTGAAGGGCTTGGCCTGCAGAGCGGGGAGGAGCTCGGTGAGGATCTCGCGGAAGAGAAAGGCGTGATGCATGCGCTTCTTGTCCTTGGACCAAAAGCCGATCGGGACGTGGCAGACCTTGCGCTGGATGTTGGTGAAGCCGAGGCGGGCAAGTTCGGCGGGCAGCTGCTCGCCCACGAAAACATCCCAGCCGTAGTAGTCGCGGAAGACGGACTCCATCAGGTGGAAGAAGCGCACCATGACATAGTCGTCGGGCATGGTGTTGTCGTTGCAGCAGACGCGCGGGACCAGCTCTTGAAACTCGATCCAGCCGCCTGGCTGGAGATGGCTGGAGGGGTTGGTCAACTTGATTTCAATGTCGAGCGCCCGTGAACGGCTGACTTACCTGAAAGCGGTAGCCGTGACGCGGAGTGGGTTCTTGAGGGCGACGGCAACGGCGCGGAAGTGGATGAAGTCGAAGTCGTCGCCGTGGATCCAGCTATCATCTTCCACGTCCTCGACGATGAATTCGACGTTGGGAGGGACCCAGACGGGCTGGATGGGAGAGAGGTCCAGGCCGATGACCTTGGCACTAGGGTATCTGTCGCCCACTGTGTGGCAAAGTGCGTGCAAAGCGAATGTCTTAGCCGTCTGGGTCTTTTCTCGCTCCTCACCGTTTTTTGTATACTTCGTTGTGAATCCAGTTTGGTGTCTCTACCTACTTTCAGTTGCCCAGTCGCCAAAGCCAGTGCCGACGTCAAGTATCTTCTGCGGGGCGTCCCCGATGGAAGCTAAGTGGTGCTTGCCACCGAGCAACTCTAAGAAGAGCGCATGGCTAAGGATCTCACGAGCAAATTCTTTATCGTCGTTGGGAAGGGGGTAGATTCCCTGCCGATACATATGATACCGGCTGTTTGGAACGGGTTAGTCAGCTATTTTTTTTTCTTGGGTGCTTGGTGCCGGTGTGCTGGGAATGCGGAGAAAGTGTGGCTGTTTTAGGGGGGGAGGGGGGGGTTCAAGGGTTCAAGCTTAGTTCAAAAAAATACGCAAGACACTCACCGACCGTTCTCGTAGACATGGGCGTAGACGCTAGAGGTGATGGATCCAAGCTGGGAGTCGTTGACGGACGGGTCATAGTCGGAGGTGACAGCGGCGAAATCAGCCGTGTGGATGGATGCTTCCTCTGACGCAGGCTCTATGAAGTCGGACGAATCGTCGAGATCAGACATGGCGGGAGAGGACAGGCGGCGGAAGGGAGGCAAAAGACGGGAAAGGGAAAAATAGAAGAAGGGAAGAAAGAAAGAGGGCGAGACTAAGAAAAAGAGGCGAGGGAAGTGGGCCAAGCCGTTTTATACACTAGGGACAGGAGAGCAGCTAAATAACGGGTAGCCGCAAAGTCTAGGGCTTTCCCAACTCCCTGGCGCATTTGCTTTTTGCGGGAGAGAATGGGCTGAGGATGATGCAAAAAGCAGCAGTAGCTTCATCTATGTGTGCGCGCGCAAGCGTTTGTGTGCATTTTATTATTATTATTATTATTATTTTAAAGGAGGGGTGGTGGGCGCGTGCTGTCTTGGGGGACCGCTTGAAGTCATGCGGGCCAGGACGATAGAAGCCATAGAAGAACGAAACGAAATTTAGAGTGAAAAAAAAAAGGATACGAAAGGGGACAGGACCCAGGGAAAAAAAAAAGCAAGCCACTTTTTTGCTATAATAATGAGCTGGGGGCTATAGACTGGTAATCAGTTGGGTTTTAATGGGTTGTGTTAATATTCTGGGCAAACTTTATATATCCCCCATTGGAAATGGGTCCTGTGGTTGCGAGAATGAAACGAGAGGGAGGGGGAAGACAGAAACAGAAAACAGAGAAACAGGAGAAAGCAACCGACATCAGCTGGATTTGTTTGGCCTGCCTCTCGTTCAGCATCGTTTCTCTGGCAGAAGCAGCTGAGTGGGTTTTGGAGTGGAACAGCAAAAGGAGATAGGTCGTAAAGGGTCCCCCCCTCCCTGATGACGGAAGAGTGCTTTCGCAGTGGCCATGCGTAGAATAATGCAAGAGTGTCCCAGTGGCCAGGACAAGAACGGGACGGAACCAGGACCAACCGACGAAGCGGCAAGGAACAAAGGTAGCAGATGGAGGAAAATAGAGCGAATGTCCCTGCGGATGTGGGGCGAGAATGACAAAAGTCGACAAAGTCACCAAATGGCGAACCGCGAAAGGAAAGCGGAACGGGAACCACCAACAGCGACCCAACGGCCCCAACGGCCCCCAGCGACCCCAGCGACCCAGCGACCCAGCGACCCAGCGACCCAGCGACCCAGCGACCCAGCGACCCAGAAAACTATGCGGATCCTCTGCGCGGCCGGTCGGCAAATACCCTGCCGGACCGCCAGTGCCGCATTCCTTGCCCCTCGGCAGGACTGTTTGGTCCGCAGTGCTGGCGGTCTGCACAAGTCGTGGGTGTGCCATCCCCAAAGCGCCCGATGCTAATATGAGAGAGAGAGAGAATCTTAAAGGCAATCTTATTTCTATTTGCCGGCTCTGGTTTCACCCCATTGCTCTCTCCTTCTCTTCTCGGCGAATAGTTCGCCGGCGCCCCTAAAAAATGATAGGCAAGGCTACTCCTTCCCTAGAGAAGGAAACTGACCCGACAGTGTGGGACAATAGCGCATTATTGGAGGCCATCGGCCGGGAAATTTCTGTTTTTTTCTTTTTTTCTTTTTTTGCCTTCTTTCTGATTTCTTGGGTTTCTCTGCTTGCTCGGCGCTGCCTCGCAGACTTTCCCCGTTCCCGCTTCCCTGGGTTCCGGCCGTGGACATGAGGGTCCTCATCCGTCGCGGAAAGTTGCCTGAAGCAGTGGCCTGCATGCATTATTTATACATAAGCACCGGAAATGGACTGGCCCGCGGCCCAGATATGCATCACCGCAAAGGGCTGTGTAGATTTTGCATAGCAAACAGAAAATCGTACACAGCTCACGAAAACACAAAGATCACCCCCATCCGGTCCACCGACACCGTCGCCGTGTACGGGCTCTCCAGCAGCGCCGCATCCAAGATCGCGTCCAGATGGCTCCGCAGCAGCTGTTGTTGCTGCATGGCAATCACGGCAGAGCGTGACGGGCGGCTTGTGCTGGAACTGCTGCTGCTGCTGCCGCCACCGCCGCCCGAAGACCGTCTCTTGGAGGCCGCAGCACTCTTCTTGCCCGAAGACGCCCCAGCATCGCTGCCGCTGCCGCCGCTCCCCGCCCGCGGCAGCCGCTCTATGTTGAGCGCCATGGCCGTCGTGACCTGCTGCGCCGAAAACGTCGGCCGCGGCTCGTCTGGCAGCAGCCCGCTGTAGACGACGCTGTTCTCGATGCGCGCCAGGTCCCAGAACCGCAGCTTCTTGTCGCTGCCGCCCGTCACGATGAATGCATGCCGCACGTCGCGCTGCTCGTCCACCGGCGACGATCCCACCACCATGGCCCGCACGCCCTTGTCGCCGCTGCCGCTGCCGCCCGCCGCTGCCAGCGCCGGATCGACGTTTGTGGCAAACCGCCCTAGCATGCCCTCCGGCCGGTCTTCGTCGACGTCCCACGGCTCGTAGCTTTTGATGTCCTTTGCGACCAGTGGGGTGTTGTTGCTGCTGCCGCTGCTGCCGCTGCTGCTTCCCCCAACCCGGTACACCTCCCGACAGAGCGTCTTCTCCAAGTCCCAGACCGTCACCTCGCCATGCCCGGTGCCCCCCGCCACGCACAGCCACTTGCCGCGGCCCTTGGACGGGTGGATGGCCAGCCGGTAGATGGGCGCCCCGCCCGGGATGCCCCAGCCCTTGAGCCGCATCTTGAACCGCAGGTCCCACAGGTCCAGCACCCCGTGCGACGTCGCCACCACCAGCCAGTTGCGCTTGCGGTCCACGGCAAAGCACGTCGGCGTGCCGTGGTGCACCGGGTTGGCCAGCGCAAACAGCAGCGTCATCGTCCGCAGGTCGATCCCCAGCACCCGCGACCGGTTCGTCGCCAGCACCAGCACCGAGCTGACTTCCTGCTTGAAGTGCTCGCACCACACCGCCCACTCGTCCCGCGGCAGCTGGTACTCGCGCAGCAGCCGCAGCCGGTTGTACCGCGGCATCCCCCCCGCCACCGCCACGTAGTCCACCTTGACCACGTGCACGCTGCCGTCGCTCGCGCAGCTGATGAAGCAGTGCGTGTTCTCGATGAAGCACAGCGCCAGCACCCGCACCCCCTCTGCGTGCCGGTGCGCCTGTCGCGACCGGTGCGAGATGTTGCGCTCCAGTCGCTGCGTGTCCCACACCCGCACCGTGCCGTCGTCGCCTCCTGTCAGAAAGAATGCGTGGTCCGGCGACACCACCACCCGGTTGATCGCCCCCGTGTGCTCCGAAAACGTCGCCACCATCTGTCCTCCGGGCCGCCAGCCTTCGTGCAGTCCTTGGCTCCCGCCGGCGCCGCTGCTGCTGCTGCTGCCTGCCGCCGCACCGCTGGCTGCAATGGCCGCCTTTCTCCGCGCGATCGGTGTCACCATCGGGCTGAACTCAGCCACGTCGTGCGGGTAGTTTTCCACAAACATCGTATCGAGCATCTTGAGCACGTTTGGGTCGTTGCCCGTGTACGTGTGGTATGCCCGGAACCGCGTGCGAGCGCCATGAATTCCGCCGCCGCCACCTGCCCCGTCAGCATCGCTGTCAATGTCAGACAGCGCTGGCGACCGCGAGGGGATGTTGCCGGTCAGCGCAGAGCGTCCTTCGACCTGCCCAAAAGCATTGGTTTCTGTGGTCGCCGTCTCCGCCCCGGACTTGGTGCTGTCCTTGCGGTTGAGGAGGCTCATGACGCTCTGGCGATGGCGCAGCGGCCCGGCACCGCGCTTGCTGCCAGCTGGCGACGTGGACGCGGACGCGGACGTGGGCGTCAGCATCAGCGTTGGCGTGGCCGGCTCCTCTGCTGTCGGTGTTGGCGTGCCGCCACGCGCAATGCGAGGCGACGCTGGGCTGTCGTCTGTAGGCGAGCCTGCCAGCGATGACGACATTGCGCCAGACGCCGGCACGAGATAGCCGTCGCGCAGGGCGGGTGAGAGCGAGCCGCTGCTGCGGTGGCCGAGCCGCGATCTGTGAATGTTGAGCGCCGCCCGCCGCCGCTTTGAGATGGGATCGTCTATCGTCATCGACGCATCGTGCAGCGCGTCCTCGATCGACCGCGGCGCGCTGCTGTCCAACCCGATCGCCCCCGCTGCCAGGCTTGCCGGAAGCGCAGGCGGCTGCGCCTGCTTCTGCGGCTCTTCGTCAAAGAGAACCGTCTGCGGCGTGATCCCCAGCGTGCGGAGGTGGACGATGGTGTCGAAGGAGGGCGTGGCCAACTGCTGCCCGCTGCTTTGGCCGTTTTGGCCGTTTTGGCTGTTTTGGTAGCCTGCATTGCTGATGCTGTTGCCGTATCCGTTGCTGCTCTCATGCTGGGATGCCGTCTCGGAATCATGCAGTTTGATCCGGCTCAGCCGCCAGATAAACTCGCGCAGCGCCAACAGCTTGAACTCGTCCTCGGCCGTCAGCCCGAGGTTGCGCAGGCGGCTGATCCACTGCTCGTCCTCTTCGTTGCGCGCCACCTTGCTGAGCGCCCGCGGGATGCTTTCACGTGCCGACCGGCCCGACGGTCCCGACGACATGCCAAAGGGGAACCCGCGCAGCTTCTGTATCGGCGTCCAAAAGGCGCCCCGGTCCGCTTTGATGGCCCACGTCAGCGCCTGCTCGAACACGGGTCGCGACAGCGGCTTGCGCAGGTGGTCGAGAAAATCCAGCTCCGAGCAGCGCAGAGCCGACATCCCCGGTTTCAGGTACGGCTCCACGAGCGGCATAAACATGCACCGCACCTGCGCCGGCGACAGGAACTTGGTCGATGCCGACAGAAACCGGGCTGCTGCCTCGCGGATCCAGATGTTGGGGTGCACCACAAACCGCGCCACCACCTCCACCAGCTCCCAGACCACTTGCTTGGAGAACAGGCCGACATCCGCCAGCTCGGCCAGTGCCTGCAGCACCGCCTGTACCACGTGCTCTTCAGGATCCGTCAGCGCTTGAATCATCAGCGGCAGGATGAACTCCTCAAGGCTGACGCTGCCCAGGAACGTCGCCACACCAACAATCGTGTCGAAAAAGGCGCACTTGAGCATCCAGTCGCGGTCGTTGAGGTACGTGTTGAGGTGCGTCACGATAATGTCGTTGGCATCGGCCGCCCCGAAGAACAGACACAGCTCTGGCACCGACGTGAGAAACGCGCGCCGAACAAAGGGGTCGGCATCCTCGATCAGCGCCTTGGTGTGCTGCTCAAACAGCTCGACGAGCTCTCCTTGCGCGGCGTCAAATAGACCGTCCAAGCCGCCAGCCGTTATATCGGCTCCTGTGGCGCCGGCCGTGCCGGCCTCCAGATCGGCATCTTCGGCAGCGCTCGAAAGGCGGTCGACCCGAGCCGCCATCTCGAGGAAGCGGCTGGCCGTCGAGGCCAGCGTGCCGAGGCAAGCCGCATACGTGGCCCGCACAATCGGACTCGTTTCTCGCCCGCCGCTGCCCAGGCCGCCACCACCACCAGCACCTAAGCCGCTGCTCCCATTAAGGAGGGCCATCTGCATGCGAGGCAGGACGTACTCGAGAAACACGTGGGCGTTCACCGGACTGACCGTCTGCACCAGCGCCAGCAGCTGCGTGATCGACCGCACGGCTGCCACCACAACCATGTCCGACTGGTCGTTCAGCAGCGCCATCAGATAGGGAAGCACCCGGTCCAGTCGGGCCTCGTCCGTGAGACGCTCCGCGAACGCCAGCAGCACATCGCATGCGCGTATCTTGGATGCTGCCCGCGCCGTGTTGCGGATCGAGGCCACAATGAGCGTCAGGAAGATCAGAGCCCCATTGTCCACCGTCGGCTGTGCCCCAGACTGCACATAGTGTTCTTTCCCCGGTATGCTAAGCCGTACCGGAAACAGCCCGAGTCCCAACCGCGCTGGAGGCGGCAGCCGTGTAGTTGCCTTCTCGACGAGGCTCTGATGTGCATGCTGATGCTTGTCCACTTTATTATTACCGTTGCTGCTGCTGCTGCTGCTGCCGTTTGTCTCGCCCACGGCCCCAAAGTCCTGGAAGCCCAGAAAGTACGAAATCTTGTCAAAGTCATAGTACACCCGGTCGATCCGTTCGTCGGCCTCGCCAAAGTTGCGCGAGGCCCCTGATGCTGGGTATTGACCGGACGCCGGGTCCGTAATCACCTCCATGTACTGGTGCAAGAAGCTGTAAAAGTAATCGGGAAACACCTTGCCGCGATAAAAGTCCAGATACTCTTGCGCCGCGTACCGCTTCTGTGGGTCGAGCTGGATCATGTGGCCAATCATGTCTGCCAGGTCTCGATCGGGGATCCTGCTGAGGTGCGAAATGGCCGGGTCGTATTCGCCCCGGCGGTACCGATACAGCTGACTGAGGCTAAATATGGGTGCCTCCAGCACGAGCTCCGCAATCACGCAGCCGGCGCTGAACACGTCCATGGCCCAGGTGACATGGCGGGGCGGTGACGATGACGACGATGACGCTGTGTGCCGGCTGCGGCTGCGCCCCGCGACTGGTCGCTTCGCTTTTCCCTTTTTGCTTCCCTTGCCGCGGCTGCCGAGCGCATCATCGCCATCGTCCGCGACGCCGTCATCCTCGACTTCGTTGTCATTGCCCAAGTCCGAGTCCGAGTCCGAGTCGCGGTCCATGGATGCGGCAGCCACCGCTGCCGACACAAACCGCTCGGGTGCGAGGTAGCAGGTCCGCCGTCCTGAGGTGTCGAAAAAGTAGGAAAAGTCGGACGGGTTGTCGTCTGGCAGCAGCACAGGCTTGAAAGCGGCCGAGAAGTCCGACAGGTACAGCCAGTTCCACGACGTGACCAACACGTTCTCCGTCTTGATATCGCCGTGGTAGACATCGCGTGCGTGGCAGTCGCGCAGCGCACACAGCAGTTGGAACGCCAGCCACTTCTTCTCTATGTCTTCGAGGAACGGGCGCGTGCTGAGCCGGTCGTAGAGTGAGTTGTACAGGAACTGTCGCACCAGGTAGCCGTTGGTCTCCGTCTCGATAATGCGCTGGTATCCCAAAGCGTTGGGCACATCT
Source organism: Harringtonia lauricola (assembly GCA_014183025.1). Lineage (NCBI taxonomy): Eukaryota > Fungi > Ascomycota > Sordariomycetes > Ophiostomatales > Ophiostomataceae > Harringtonia > Harringtonia lauricola. Next base: position 1,405,504 of record JACBXF010000067.1, on the reverse strand, counting down.
GCCAGTATCCGGCGCTCACCTAGAAGACAGTCAGCCAACAGTCAGCCAACAGAAAATGGCAAAAGCCGCCATTCCAGGACACGCACGGTGAATCTTGTCCCGGTAGCTTTCCAGCTTCATGGGCAGATACGGCTTCACCAGCACCTTGACAAGCGCTACGCCGTCATGATGGCGCGCTCGTATGCTTTTCATAAATCGCGCGCTGCCAATCGACTTCTCGTACACCAGGTCACCCAGCTCGGGTACATCAATGCCCGCCGACCCCGCCAACGGCGTCGTCAGAGAATACCCCTGACCCATGCCGGGCGTATTCGGCAGCCGTGTCCGTGTCCGTGTCCGTGTATGTCGTGTTTTTGGTGTTTGCGCCCAAGGTGAACGAAGGGAGATTTCGAGGAATGGGTTGAAGAGTCACGGACAAAGGAGGAGCTCTCCTTTAGCGTATTGGATCACCAAGGAGCATATTGGGGGGAAGGCTCGGCTCAGTTAGTGGTTGTAGAGAGACGCCTTATCTGGCGCGCATGATATGCCACAATTTTCGCGTAAGCAAGTCCCGTGTGCGAGTTGTAGATAGAAGGTTGGCACAGCCTGTGCAGTTGTAAAACGAAGTTGAGGTTCATGTTGACGTCTAGCTCGGGACGTACTTTACTAGGCAGGAAGCACAGGCACTGACCGCGATAAGATAGCATAATCCACGTGTGTCTTCACGTGACCTTTTACTAGATACTTTTATTTACTTTTTCGCTCACAAGTCCAGAGGCTCGGTCCATGTTGTATGACGAATTTGAATCCAACGGTTGCTACAAACAAGGAATATTGATTTAATTTTATGACGGATAGATGCTACTAGACACGCACGGCGATACCAGATGCCAAAAAGTAGGAGAGGCCATTCGCTCAACTCTTAAAGACAAAAGGTGGTCTTCCTTTCAGTACATCCCCCGTGTCTCTTCTGCCGAGCATACCAATCCACGAAGAATCCAGGCACATAAACAAGACCACGGACACAAAAGCACAAAACTTGGTAAAATGGGTCAAATACATAGCAAAAGCCCCCCCTCCTCTCCCAGCCCCAAACCATCCGCGCTAGAAACACCTGGCGCCCCTTCCTGCATGCCCAGGTGAAGAGGTGTAATTGAAACGAACCAGAGGGTATATGCAATGCAGTTATAAAGGTAGGGTAGGTAGATATTAGACATTGAGCAGCCGGGGTAATCATGCCCACAGAAGATCGGCAATCAACCAGTACTAGCCAATAGATGGCTCCGGCTGAGGCTGGAGATGTCGCGTACATCGGTCCGTCTCGTGTTTGTTGTAGGATGCATAGATAGAGGAGGGTATGTTGTGAAATGAATTAGAACAAAGTCGTCGGAGAAGACATTAAGCTTTTATCATAGCAAAAATGCAGGAAAATAGGAGCTCGGTTCATGTCTATGCGCTGCATCCGGCAAGGTGTAAGATGGGAGAAATGCAAAAGGTTGGAAACGCTGTAAGGAGTGGACAGCATGTTGAAGGGTGATTTTCGGTGTCCTTCGCTGAATGGGTATGATAGTCGTAGAAGAATCGAAACAGGAAAAAAGAAACAAAGGAAAAAGATGGAGAAAGGTCAAATCAAAAGCGGCGCCGAACTCCAAACAGATGGGTACCAAAGCAAAACAGCCGCAGGCCACTTCATGAGACGTTATTTAATACTTGAGAGAAGCAAATCGTTCTTCGTCAAGGCCCATCTAGGGTATCTAAACGGGTAGTCTCATAATCCGTGTGCGCCTGGGTGTGCGCTTGAAGCAGTCTCGGTGGAGCTGTCGCCTTCTATCGTCTTCCTCCAGTGTTCTGGAAGACAGACACAGACGAGTGGGAATGCTTTGATCTCCCCGCTGACCGCCGGGGAAATGTCGCGGCCACGTCCAGATGTGTTCGAAACACCACTGTCCCGTTGCGCTTGTCGTCTGGCTTCCCACTCGTTGGCATGCTCGTCCATCATCACGCCAGTCGCCCATCCATCATCCCAAATGCCCACAACCTTGAGCATATCTCCGCGCTCCAACGTAAACTCGTCAGCCGCCCGGGGCTGGTAAGCCCACAACACAGCGACGCGGTCGCCGGGGTGGATGTCGTCCTGCGAATAGTAGTCTTTGAAGAAAGGCAGTTGCTCTGACTGTTGGCTGGCCAGGGCCTGCGGTGAAGACATCCCTGCACTGGATGGAGACTGCGGATCCTCACCAGCCAAAACGGAGCCACTTGAAAGAGACCCATTCCTCCGCATTGTGGTTGGAGGAGGCCGAAGGATGCCGGTTCGGGTTTCTGAGTCTGGGCTGTCGTTGAAGCCGTCAGATGATGAATGATCGTCACCCCGTCGCCTGCTTCCATTACGGGCCGTAAAAGCCGCAACAGGACCAGTCGTGGTAGTAGTACCCGCAGACAGCCCACGACTATGGGGTGCAGGCGTGCTGCCTGTATCACCTTCGAGTGCTGACATCCTTGCAATGCGACCACCAGGGAGAACCTCAAAAGGCTTGTTTCCATGAGATGATGGCGCTGCGGGTTGCGACATGGATGGACCCTTCCGACTCGGCGAAGGCTGGTTAAAAATGCTGCCGTTCTGGCTGCCTTGCCGCCTCCGTCTCAGTGCCATGACTGCGAGGAACAGGAGACCAGCCAACAAAGCAACGCCGACGACAGAGCCGATAACAATTCCAGCAATGGCACCACCGGACAATTTGTTGCCTGCCGCGGCGCTAGCAGCTTCAGTAGCACTGCCAGATGCCGTGGCTGACGGTGTGATCGTAGTGAAGGACATTGTCGTTGTGATGGTTGGCAAAACAACGCCGGCACAGCGAGACTCGGCTTTCGAGTTGTAGCAGCACGTGTCTGTTGAGTTGATGCCGCCAGAAGAGCAGTATGAGCAAAGGCCGATGGTGCTGTTGCCATAGCCGCAGTTGTTGGGCTCATTGGTGCTGCCAGAGACGCACTGGCCGCTAGAGAGCGAATTGTCCGGAAGCGCACAAGTCGTGAAATCAGATCTTATCAACTTCTGTGAATCATTGCTCGGATTGGAACACAGGGCGCTATCAGCGACGATATAAGCCTCGCTCTCGGCATACTCGGCCTAGGCAATGGTGAGCACAAAAGCAGCAAAAGACAATTCTGCTGAAGACGGGATACATACGCATGTGTCCGCACACAGTGGCCGGGAGGCTGTGGATCCCAAACTGCATGCCGAGATAGACGATTGAACGATGCCATTGCAAATGGTGGAAGTCAGAAACCGAGGGTATATCTCGGTCGTGTTTGTGAGGTCGATATTTTGACAGCCGATGCGTGCTTGGAATCTACAAAGGTTAGAGGCAGAGCGGGTGAGAAAGGAATGTAGAACGCGACATACTGCTCTTGAATGTATGTTGTCCGCACATATGACGAGAGTTGTGAGTCGAAACTCGAGAGGTCTGAGACGTATTTGAGAAAATCACTTGAATTGTTAGTGACGGACAACTGGGTGAGGGATTCGTGGTACGCACAATTGGCCAACAGCAGCGGAAGTCGATATGGAGGCCGACGCAAATGCAGGGCACTGGGACGAGCCCTTGAGAGAAATACACCCCGACATGGTGACGGAGGCTTTGACGGATTGTGAGCTGGCTGCGTCTTGCACCGAGTTCGCGTTCGGCAGGGTCCAATGGGCCGTGATGTCGATGTCGCGTTTGTTCAGAACACTACAGCAGCGGCACGCTCATTGTTGCTTTGGTTGAGACGGTATGCTTTAATCGAGAGTACCAGCAAAACGATCTCAGCCGGACGCGTCAAAATTGCGAGAATTAGATGCTGTTCGCGATGTCCGGCTCAGCTCGGCAAACTTTTCAGAAGTTGCAGTAACCTATGCAATGTCAATAGGTTGGCTCGTCTAGCATTGAAAAACTCGAAACAGGAAGAGGTGAGCGGAGGATGGTGAGAAAGAAAGAAATAAGCCCAATCGGATGGGGTTGAAGGTAGTAGGTAAAAAAACGCACACAGCAATGGCACAAGGTCGTTACCGCCCAAATTATTTCTGTGCATATGGCAAGTGGAAAGGCAGTATGTCGACACAAAAAGAATTATAAATAAAAATAAAATAAAAATGACAGAGAGCTGAATGAAAAGGAAAGCTGTCCGACGCGGGAGCGGAACGGTACAGTCCTGGAAGTGGGAGTGTGTACCTGCGTGGGTGTTGTTTGTCTATTAAGTGCGCAGATTCAGGTCAGTCGCAATGGCAAGCGGGTGCTTGACTGCGGTGTCACAACTGACGTGCCTGGCCGTTGGCGGATGCGGCTCAAATCGAAACGAGCCAGAAACGAAAGGAGAGAAAGACAGATGACGAGAAGAAATATCGACGGCGGATCGTAAGCGCGAGAGAAAAGGAGGCTGGCGATGCGGTTTTTGCGTCGATCGGTCCGGAATTCGGTATGCTTGCAATTTGAGGAATTCGTGGACGAAAAAGGGGGAGTTTGGTGGCCGTAAGGGGAAAGGGCAAATACAATATTAAGTTAAAAAAAGTATGAGGTAGCTCCCAAACTGAGGGGGAAGAAAACGGAAACAAAAGAGTGTGTGATGTCTCCCAGAAAGGGAATGACAAAGGGCGACAACAAACAAACAGAATGCTGTTTGGGAAGGATGAGGAAAGCACGGCAAAGAGTGGGAGGGAGAAGGAGCGAAAGAGACAAAGAGAGGCGGGCGCGCAGCGGAAGTGCCAGAGACTGCCCAGAAGAGCAGCTTGCGCAGGACCCATACAGGGGTGACCGTTGTCAGAGACGGGCGCTAGCCGGATGCAGCAAAGACTTTAGCGATTAGCCAGGGACGGTGTGTCGCAGAAGACAATACAATGCGTGTTTGAAGTACCTGTACGAGGCACAATTTTGCAAATAGTATGCTTGTCCGGCAGGAAGCCACGCACTAAAGACAAAGCGAGGCACTATTTTAGCGCCGTTGCAGCAGTTCGGGGGTTGTGCACGAACGTATTAGTGCACCATCATCAGGTACACCTACTTTTTCGGGTTCTTCCAAACCTCCATCCGATCTTCCTTGCTCGTATCGTGAACGGGTCAAGGCCCGAGACACGCGCTTCAAGGCCTGTCTTGGCCCGTGCTTGCGCGTTCCAGCCGCTGGCAGCTTTTCTGGGTCCCGAAAAGGCTCTGATGGTTCTTCCCGTGCTTGTATGACGATGCATCTGTCGTTTCTTGCAAAATACAGAGCACAAAAGGCAGAGCGCCTTTCAGATATTCCACTTGCGAGTGGTGAAAAGGTGCTAAAACACCAAAAAGCCAGGCAAGAGTCCGAGCTCGCACTACTGCACAGCTGTGAGGGTCATCCTGTGGCCTGGCTGCAGGCCTGCAGCCCCGAAAGCACATCCTGCAAGATGTCATGCAGTGTTTGCTTGTTGGCGCAAATTGCCTCCTGCGATTTGTTCCACACGCTCCCTCAGCTGCAACCGCGACATACGAGTATGCGTACGCGTATCTCAGTGAGTATGCAATACGAGGCGAGCTCCTACAAGAAGGATGTCTTGGTGAGCAACACGGTACTGTTGGTTTCAGACCGCGAAACGAGCAATATCTTACTTTGTCCACAGGGTGAATGCCACAGCAAGCGCATTCATGGTACGGAATATTGTCGAGCATTCGTGCAACTCTGTTGCTCGCTCATACGATGCATGCGCATCTTCACCTTGAAAAGCACAAAATACCACGCTTCGTATCTGTCTGCTCAACTGGCTTCATCCTCATCGAGGCAAGCTCTTCCCTTTTGCTCTGCAGATGGGGTTTGCACAATCTCATATATGGCGCTAATCCTCTCAAAGTCTAGCCTGCTGTCTTGCGTTCCGTTAGAAGGTGAGACCCAGGCCTCACCTTTGCCAGGCCCTCTCCAAACCACCCCGGCAACGACCAGGGCTTCTATCCTGACGTAAAATGACTTGTGGTCCCGTCTGCAACCACAGCCGTGCCCCATTGGTCAGCCGGAAATGAGAGCACCTATTTTTTGCTTTTTCTCTAACGGCCTTGGGCAACCTGCAGCTCGGATATTGGCACGTCACGGCGACAAGCTCTCCTTGTCTGCCTTTCCTTGCCCTTCGTTTGTCACCTTCTCCAAACGAAACACCACCCCGACGGCAATAATACCCAATATATAGAGGCACAGCGCAGCAGTTAAACGTATCCCCAGAGTACCATCGTGTCTTCGTCTACGAGACTGCGAGTAATATGTCGCCATGACGCGTATCGAGAGCCCACCAACAACATCCGAGAGAAAGGAGACGCTGATCTGCCCTCACATGGTGACCCTCATCCAACACGACCCGGAGCACAAGTTACGAGCGGGCACGCCCGGCCGTCACTGACGTGCTCGTGCCGCAGCCCTGGTATTAGCGTATTCCGACTGTGCTGGCGAGGATGCTGCTGAAGCTGTTTATCGCTGTCCTCCACAGCCTAAATGTAGCATGCCAAGCGAGCACAAATCTGCAAGCTGCTGGCCGGAAAATGGCACGTATCTTACAATGTAAGTTCCTGAAAAAGAAACAAGGTACTCATAAGATATAAGCGGGACCGAAGAAGAAAAAAAGAAGAAAAAAGAAAAGAGAAAGTAAGAAAGAAAGAAAACGGCAACCGGGTAAGCCCCCTGCAAATCCATTTCGCAATTGTAGGGCCGTGTTCATTCAAAGTAAGCGCCCTACTATGTATAGCGTGTAAGAAACGACTGGATGGCTAGGCATTCTCTCTCGACATCTATACAGGGTATTGGACACGCACCACATTCTACGTATTTTCGGCCTGGCGACACAGTCTTGATTGCACAGCCGCCGGTAGTGGGTGGCTGCAGGTGCATCTCGTGGGGAGTGGGACACGAACACAAACAACGGGTGGTTGCAGACGGGACGCTCGGCAGCAATGAGCCCGTTCGCTGATGGTTCGCAAGGCTCGGAAGGACAGGGAGAGAATATCAACGTTCATTAATTTTCTATTCCGGGACCGCCTTTGGGGGGGACGGAAGAGGGCCTGTAAGCAACCCTTGTTCTTTATGGCTCAGGCACGCACTTTCGTGCATATGCGTGAATGCACGATAACACGACAGCATGCATGGGCCATTGACGATTCAGATAACCAAGCCAAGGCAGCCGGAGATGCTTTCGTTGATTAATAACGATGTCTTGCGTTCCCTGAGCAGAAGAGGTTGAGGTAGAGACGGCAGTTCACGTATACAAATAACTCAACTTTGACCAAGCTCCTTTTTTTCACTTCGGCTGTTTGTTCTGCGGCCTTCGGTCATAGAAAACCTAGGAGTCTGACGGGCATCGCTGTTATTCTTCAAGATATGCCAAAGATAATACTTCCGAATGTAGCAGCCAGCTGGGCGAGAAAATCGTACGACCCTTCAAATCAGCACCCAGATGACAACGCCATAAGCCCATACAAGTGAACCAGGTTGGCCTTTTAAAACCCCCCGAACGAATTTCATTGCTTTCTTGCATCTCCGGTGTATGCTCTGAACTACCGTGGGAACATTTAAACTGGTTCCCTGTCACTCTCTGGATGACGATCTGTCATTTGAAACAAGTATTCGATGATTGAAAGGATACCAAATAGGTTGTATATGGACACCTAATAAAGCATGCTCTACGCCACAAATTGCCCCTGGTCATCAAAGCGACCATCATCTGTAGCGACCCAATGGTAAGGGGGCAGGGCTTTGCGGTATGTTTATGCCTTCGCTCGCGGGAGAAGGTTTCAAGATCAAAGCATAAGTATGGGCCTGGTTATTTTCTTGGATTAGCAACAGATCCGTAGCGTGGGGTCGCCGAGGTCCTTGATCTTGATCGACAAATGCATGACGATGCACGTGAAGGCGGCCTCGACTCTTCGAAACATCTTTGCCACGGGCATAACACAATCAAAGTCTGCATATGCACTGGGACTGCGGGGTTGAGAGGCAACTGCCGAGTGAACCAGAAACCGCGTTCGAGACTCACCCCTTTGCAGGGAAGTGGCGATCATTTATGCACAGCAACAGCGCCTCGTGATCCACAGCCAAATGGCTGATAAGCATGCAGCAGATTCAAGTGGTCTTGGAGATGTTTTGATAGATATAATGAACTTCTGCTCCCGTTTGGAATCTGTCAACGATGGTATTCTTGGCGCAGAAATGAAGTCTACAAGAGCTTGACCTGGCAGTATTTGATCTAACATTTACCATCGGCAAACGCACATCGTTTCATAATGTATGAATATTTGCCTCATCTCTGTGGACATGTGGAATGATTGATTGACGATTTCGTTGGAGTTCTCACTAATGCATCCTTTCGATACGTTTATTTCGACACTTCCCTTTTGCCCGTCCCTTAACATCTGTACGAACGTTTATCAATAGAAGTTATATTTTTGTATATACCAAGATGTCAAGAATTCAACTCGTAAATAGTCTTTATATGACCGACTCTAGTTGTATTCTCACTGCAAACTGCAGCTCCGTGGTACGACGATAGGAACAAGTTCTAGTAAAAATGGAAGTGCTCATCAGATTTTCAACTTTTTGAATTGCAGAAAGTTGCGCGTTTCAAACCCGAACAAGATTTGTGGCTGCTACATGACCATGTTCCACGTAGTTGTCCTCAAGACGGTATGATAGTACCATCCCGGTCCAACTTCCATGACATGCTGTTGAAATCACCCCTGTTACTAATGTGACGGAGCGTTTACATTTAAACAGAGATGAACAGCATATAAATGAGTTGTCGTTTTTTCTGATATTTGACAGACGTGACGTTCTGCTTCGGCTTCTGCCGATACATTTAGTTAGACCGAAGCCGTGTTTCGGGATTGCTGCGCTGGATGCCACGTTTACACTGAGAGCCCGAGAATCCGGTCTTCGGGTCGGTCTAGGTGGTTGTGGAGGAAAAGTGCATGTGTAAGAACCATAGAAAAACCATACTCGTACACGTTCTTATTGGGCCTCGATGCAGATGTCTTTTCGTGTGGGGGAAAGCCCAAAGAAAGACGGGTATCGATGATGTTGATTAGTAGCAATCTAAGCGACAGAGTGCAGAGATCGTGGTTGATTCCTCATTGCGCTAGCAGAGACCAAAAGAAACGGTGCTGCCTTGGCCGATCGGAGGTTCGCGACTTAAAGGCCGAGTAAGCACCAAGGCAATCCGGCAGTTACTAGCGCCGAGCTGTGGCGCTGCCTGTAAAATCACGGGACGCTTACGGTCGGATTTGGCAGCGATGCCGTCTGTAGCAGGCAACTGACAAGAGAATCCGGCTAGGAGTGGGGCCGACGGCAGGAAAGCTTACCCAGGCGCAGCCCAAACATGGCGTTCGCAGGCCATGTCGTGTATCTGGATGTGCGCGTCGGACCACCAGGCAACGCCGAAAGCGAGTTTCTTTTTCGTGCCCGTCCTTCCTCCCGTAGCACTCCTTTTTCGTGTCCATCCTTCCTCGTAGCACTCTATATATACCAGGAGGCCATCCTGACTGTGTATCCATACACCATAATCATACCTGTTGAGCACAGAGACGATTCGACTTACACCGAGATCACAGGCCGCGCACTACGTAATCAGCAGAGCCTTACCGTCTGGCATCGTGACACTTGCTGTGCAGCTGGAACACAGCTTTGGGGGAACAGAGACACAAGACCACAACCATGTCTGCATCATCAAGCGCGGTACGTTGAAACACATGCACTTCCAGCCAGTCACTTGATGTCGCTTGCTGACCGGGTGCAGAAGCCCGTGTCTGGGCCGCCCTATGCACCACAGGCTGCACAGATCGGCGGCATCCCGACGCCCGGCGTGGACGACCCGATCTGCGCCGTTCTGCTCCTCTTCTTTGTGGCCTCGGCCGCGACCAACATGACCATCTTCCGCATCAACCTGCGACGCGACCACCGGTTCCTCTTCTCGGCCATGCTCTTTGGCTTCTCCATGCTGCGCATCCTCGCGCTGGTCATGCGCATCGTCTGGGCCTCGCGCCCGCACAACGTCAGCATCGCCATCGCCGCCAACATTTTCACCCTCGCCGGCGTCGTCATCCTCTTCATGATCAACCTCATCTTTGCGCAGCGCATGCTGCGCGCCTACCGCCCGCGCATCGGCTGGATGCGGCCCGTCACCTACGTCTTCCGCTTCTTCTTTTTTTCCGTCATCGGCGTCCTCGTCATGATGATCCCCGTCACCGTCAACGGCTACTACACCCTCAGCGCCCACGTCCTGTCCATCACCCACACCGTCCAGCGCGTCGGCAGCACCTACATGGCCAGCCTCGCCTTTCTGCCCCTGCCCATCATGCTCCTCACCCTCTGCTGCCCGCCCCGGCCCCCCTACCACGGGCCCGTCGAAAACTTTGGCAAGGGCCAGCTCGTCACCAAGCTGTGGCTGCTCCTCGGCACCAGCACGCTGCTGTCGCTGGGCGCTGGCCTGCGCGCCGGCGCGAGCTATGCCCCCCGCCCCCTCAACAACCCGGCCTGGTACCACAGCCGTGCGTCGTACTACTGCTTCAACTTTGTCATTGAGATCACCGTCGTCTACGTCTACACCCTCACCCGCTTCGACCGCCGCTTCCACGTCCCCAACGGCGCCTCCGCCCCCGGCCACTACTCCGCCGGCAGCTCGGCCGCCTCGCTCGAAGCCGGCACCGGCACCGGCGTGGGCACCGGCGGCATCGGCCTTGGCGAAAAACTCCAGCGCAAGCGCTCGCTGGCCGACCGCATCAATGCCGAGAACGACGTCTTTGGCTACGAGACAGAGCCGCCCGCCAGCAGCAACAACAACTACGACCACAACAGCACCCATGACAATAACACGGCGAACAGGGCCAAAAATTGGGATGCTCAGGCCCAGGAGGAGCTCAGGATGGCGAGCCGGGGACAAGCAGCATGAATCTAAGAAATAGAGGGGACCGTCGGTATTGGGAAGCGTTTTTCTTTTTTTTCTTGTCTGTTTTGTTGCATAGAGTCGGAAAAAGGATGGGTTTAGACTTGCGCTGTCAGGAAGGAAAGGTGTTGATATCCTAGGCGTTGTAGCTTGCACATATATTGTACAGATTATAGTTTCTGTATTTCGTAATACCTAATAACACATGATAGACCACACTTGTTGCGATACGTGGACATGGGGTATCTGAAATAAGCAGCACAATGGATTGATTCATTAAACATGGTTGCTCTTTTTGGTCAGGTTCTATGAAGCCGCGCCAAGTGACGTCTAATGTAAAAATATCCATTCCCGCCCCTGGCAAGGCATCTTGCACAAACCCCTCCGTCTGTCCTCTCTCTGGCCCCTGCAGCGGGTGTCGTGGGCAGCCGCAGGAAAGAGAGAGACAAAAAAGGGTATAACCTGCACAGAGCTCGCACCCCTCTGTTCCTGACAACAGCGCAACGTCAATCTTTGATTCATTACAATCGTCTCTCCATTTACAGGAAATAGTCCGGTGTGCCTGTGGCGTGTTAGTCTGTGGCATTCCCCATGCCCGTCTAGGACACTTACGTCGAGAAACCATTGGCTCGCCGGCACGAGGGCAGGGGTCAAACTGCAGGCTGTGGTTGTTAGCATGGTGCATCGAGCTGCAGGCGGTGCCACTGACAATGTGTATTTGAGGTGCTCGTCGATCTCCATGATCGCCGCTTGGTTGCCGCAGCGGTAGCAGTAATTTGGCGCTGGAAGATGGTTAGCATTCGCCTGGCCGCTTCTTGCGTCGCGATCCTGTTCAGCCTACCGGAGAAGATGGTCACCACGTTCCGATCTTGCGACCAGTTGTAGCCCTCCATGACGAGCTGATGGGCGCGAGCCACCAGCGTCAGCCCGTTGTTGTGGTTGAAGGCCTCCGAGATGTCTTGGCCAAAAGTGTAGCCAGCACCGCGCGGCGAGATTCCCCAGCCGCAGCGGTCGTCGGGGTCCGACCACAGCAGATCGCACATCGGGCCTTCGTGCGGCACCTCCTGAATGCGATCGAGGGCGCGGATGTTATCGAGTGTGTCGATGCTCGGCGACAGGCCGCCGTGAAGACAGAAGATCTGGTTGTCGATGAGGGCGGTGAGGGGCAGGTAGTCGAACAGGTCGGTAAAGTACTTCCACACGTTGGCATTGCCGTACTTGCGAAGGCACTCGTCATAAAAACCGTACACCTGCGTGATCTGGCGCGACTCGTGGTTGCCGCGCAGGATGGTGATGCGCTGCGGGTAGCGGATTTTGAGGGCTACCAGAAGCGTCACCGTCTCCACCGAATAGTAGCCCCGATCAACATAATCACCTGTTGCCCCTCTTGTCAGTCTGGACACGCCCGGCGCGCAGAGGCAGACGCGGGGATCTCTTACCCATGAAGAGGTAGTTGGTGTCGGGATTGGGCCCGCCAATCTTGAACAGCTCCATCAGATCGTGGAACTGGCCGTGGATGTCACCGCAGACGGTCACGGGGCATTTCTGTATGCGGAACCAACGGTAAGAATACGCGACGCAGAGGGGGGACCAGGCCCGGCCAAGCGAGGGGGAAGACAGCAAACATACCACTGGTTGAACGTTGGACTCTTCTTGGAGCACCTCTCGCGCCTGTCATGGTTATTTTGTCGCATCAGCACGGTCTATTTTCCCCATCCACTGCGGTGCCCGCGTGCGTCTCGCCTTTCTCGCACGGCACCTCCGCACCTCCGCCCCGTCCGCGCCAGACGCACCTTTTCGCACAGCCGCTGCACGTCGAGCTCGCTCAGCTGCTTGCAGTCCATCAAGCTCTCGATCCAGCCATCGAGTGTGGGGGTGGTGGTGGGCTCGAGGATTGGCGGGGGTGTCATGTCTACGGGACCGCGCCCGACGTCTTCCATGTTTGTGTCCATTCTCGCGGTTCGTCACTGCACAAGGATGGGGAAGGGATGGGGGGAAAGGAGGCGGCCTTTGTCGTGATGTTTCGATGAGGGTCCGTCGCGGGATATTTTTGATCGAGGTGAAGAATGGCGCGCAAAAAAGAAAGCAGGTGGTCAGATGAGCTGCCGACCGCAGGAGTCGCGTGGAATGCAGGCAATGGGTGAGCAGTGATGGATGGCCAGAGGGCTCGTCTTAGGGGGGGGCTCTCTCTCTCGTCGAAGAAGAAGAAGAATCGCGGTGTCGTCACGGTTCGGAAAAAAGGGAAGAAAAAAAAACACACCAAAAAACAAAAGGCTCCGCAATCAAAGCTGAATAAAATAACAAAATCAAGACTACAGATCGTTTGGGGGGAGCGCTGATGTGATGTCGCGTGTTGCAAGAATTCTTTTGTTTGTCGTTTAATTTTGTTGCAACTGGCGAGACAGGAGGGGCGGAGATGCAAAACAGGGGGGCCAGTGCGTGGCGGTAGGACTTTTGACGTATCTGACTATGAGATGAAATCTCACGGCTGGAAACGCCCTCACCCCACCACAACCGGCTCTCAACAACACTGTATCACGTGACACCACGCATACATACGAGCCACTCGTCATATTCGCTTGCTAGATACACAAGAGTAAAAAAAGGGGGAAAAAAAAAGAAAAAAAGAAAAAAAGAAAAAAAGCCGCTGGTAAACAAATGCAAAGGGAACGCTACAACAGGAATAAAGAAACCGTTCCATGCCGCGCTCATGACAGGCCCAGCCCGACAGGCCCGGTTGGCAGCCGCGTCCCGTTTGAGCGCTCTAGGGGATCATTGCCTACGAGGTTGCGGAAGTCAAGGCTGACGTCGGACAGCATCTGGGTGTGCTCCTTGGCCTGGCTCATGCACTTGCGCCAGGCTTCGCCGCCGCGATCTGTGCTGCTCAGCTGGCGGGCCAGGATGAGGTTGAAGGCCTCGACCTCCTCCTTGGCCCACTTGACGCAGGCGCTCATCATGGCGGGCGGGAAGCAGCTCTGGAAGCAGCTGACGGTGTTGCGGATGATGGAGAAGTAGACAAACGACAGCTCCCAGATGTACAGGTGCAGGTCGCCCTGGAAGATGCATTGCCTAAACGGTCAGCGCCTGTTTACCGTCTGTGTACGCGTTTGCGCTCGGGGACTTACCTGGTTCGCTTCTGGATGATGTCGCTGCGCGCCTCGAGATAGGCCTCGCGGGCGCGGTCCTCAAAGCCCAGCCGCGTCAGCCAGTGGACGTTGCGGCGGGTCTTGCGCTGCTCGTTGTGGGTGTCGATCAGCTCGCGGATGATGAGGGCGGCCAGGCGGGCCGAGCGCTCCTCGACCTTGAACTCGATAAAGTCCTGGGCGACGGCGTTGTTCTTGAGCCCGCGGGCCAGCCCCTGCATCTTCTCGACGCGGGCGACGGCCGGCTCGAACTGCTGCAGCGCCACGTCAATGTCCAGCTCGTCCATCTGGCTCTCGACCCAGCGCAGGTTCTGCTGCTTGCCGTCCACCTCGATCAGCATGTCCTTGATGTCCGACAGCGTCTCCAGCAGGTCCGTCTTCTGCAGCAGGCCCGGGTCGCGCGACGCAAAGTAGTTGATCGTCTCCTTGGCCTTGTTGTTGGCCTCCATCTCCGACTGGATGCCCCGCCGCAGCTCCTCCACCACCTTGCGGATGTTGAGCAGCAGCGCCGCCTTTTCCGGGTCCTCCGCCTTCTCCGTCCGGTAGATGACTGTTTCCTGGCCGACGCCGCGGACCATGATCGCATCCGCCAGCTTCGACCGGCCGGCCCCGCCGCCCGCGCTGCTGCCGCCCGCTGCCGACGATGCCGACTCGCTGGCACCGGCCATGTCGATGACCTCAATGTCCAGCAGCGGCCAGCAGCGGTCCGCCACCAGCTTCAGCATGGGCCCGCTGCTGCTGCCGCCGGGGGCGTCGGCCTTGCGCTTCTTGCGCGAGGCCACCAGCAGGTGGTCGTTGAGCAGAAAGATCTGCATGGCGCGCCGCGACTTGTACGTGGCGTTGTCCAGCTCGATCCACGGCCCGGCGTTCTGCACAACGTGGCGGCCCAGCGCCATGGGCAGGAACCGCTGCGAGCCCTCGACGTTCTTGTACAGCGCCTGCATCTGCGAGTTCCACAGCGCCGTGCGGTCAGCCACCGAGCTGCGCTTGTCGCGCTTGCTCAGGGCGGTCGAGAAGCCGCCTGGCCCCAGACCGCTGGCCGCCATGGTATCGCTGCTCTTGTGGGCCGCAGACGACGCCGCGCGCAGCGCCGTCGTGTTCGTCTTGAGGTCCGCCATCAGATTACGCAGCGTCCGCATCTCGCCCTTGAGCTTCTCCGCCTCTTTGCTGATCTTGATGAACTGCGTCCGGTTCTGGTAGATGTTCTGCTGCAGATCTGCCGACGCCCGCGCCTTCAGCTTCCGCAGCGCATCCTCGTACCGCCGGATCTCCTCGTCCGACGCGTCGCTGAGCATGGCAGCAACATACTGGCCCGGCGCCAGGGACGGGTCGCGCAAGGCCTTGACGTCCACGGGGATCGGCGCGCTGCTGCCGCCGCCGCCGCCGCCACCACCGCCACCGGTGCTTGGCCCCCGTCCGGATGCTCCGCCGCCGCTGCCGCCGGCTCGATCACGTCCCCTGTCCTCGCCCCGCGAGGGTGGCGGACCGCCGCCGCCTTGTCTCCGGTCTCGGGTGGACGACTCGTATCGGTCAAAGGACGGCAGCGAAGGCACGGGAGGTGCAAACTCGTTGTTGGGGAGGTCGTTGAATCGGGTGGAGTAGCGGCGCTTCACCAGGTCGGAAGTCTGTCGCCATCGCGTGAGCAAGGTGGATTGCGTGGCTCAGGAACGGCAAGCTCAATACGTTACCTTGCCTCCAGATTGCGGTGGTGGCCGCGGCTTGGGCAGCGGCTGCGAGTCCATGCCCGGCCTCGACCCGCCGCCACCGCCAGGGCCAGGCAGACGTGGCACCGGGCCAGGAAGAGCATTATTGACGATTGGGGCAGAAATCTGCCGAGGCGCACTGATGACTGGCCGGCTCTTGCGCTTGGAGCCGACGCGCAGCGATATCTTGCGTTTTTCCTCCGACATGGCAGCTGCGTTGTCTTGGTGCCGGGACCCTTCTCAAAGAGCTGCCTGACGAGTGTTGTTCGGTCGTTGGGTGACAGACAGGTGGCAAGCTTCACGGCCGGGCGTATCTGGCATCTGTGTCGTGGCGTTGTCTCTGTATCGTACGTCCCAGCGCAGCTGCGGCTCGCCGACAATGCGTGCTGTCCAGACCCCGTTGGTGCGTATAATACGTTGGTGCGGGCTCGAACAACGTGCAAATGGCCCTTTCTCCGCTTCCTTCTCCAGACACGTCGACATGTCACGTGCATTCATGTTTCAGTCGAAAACCATCCCCTGTTGATAGCTGGGATGGTGATTGGCCAATCACGGCATAACGCCGCATAGCTCAGCGAGGTGGGCTGAGGTGGTTTTTTTGGGGGTTTTTTTTTTTTTCCTTTCCTTTCCGGTAATAGGAGGCGGAAGGCGGTATGATTACCTTGCAAAGCACTATAATGCTGGGTGCTGTGCATGCTATAGAGCGAATTATAGGCCCGCGTTTGGCAACCGTCCAAATTTTTAATTGGAGAAAAAACGCTGGCAGGTTTATCGCGAGGCAGCGCAGTGTGGGCCGAAAAAAAATAGAACACAAACAACGAACGTCACTTCAGGAAAGCAATTCCGACCCAAGGCAGCCCAGGCGAAGCAAACGAGGCATTGACGAGCTTGTGCGCAAAGGCAAGTCTCCATCGGAACGAACAGGGAGAGATCATTCGACAAAAGTCGCAATCTGCGAAAGGCGCTGCAGTCAGCTGTTCAGCGTGTAATTTTTTGGGCTCTTCTTTTTCCCAGCGAGAGCGACCAAGAATTTTTTCCAATCTTCCTTGTGCGGCTCGTCCGATTCGACTCACGGCTCTCCGGCGACTTCCCATCACCGCCCGTCCGCCTCCCCCCCCCCTGTCCACCGGCCTGCGAGCTCCTCTGTGTTTCTGTCTGTTGAGAACTCTCGTTTTTCTGCACAAATACACAGTTCAAACGGAACACCATGTCGCAGCCGTCGCAGTCGTCCGTTCTGACGACGGCCTCCATCGCCGCCGTGGCCACCGGTCTTGTTGGTGAGCACGCGATGCCACCCCATCTTCTACGCTTCTGGTTTCTGCGCGCACTCGCTGACACCTAATTCCCTCTCCCCCTCCCCTAGCCTACGCCGTCTACTTTGACTATCGCAGACGGTCGAACCCCGAGTTCCGCCGGTTGCTGCGGCGAAACGAGCGGCGACAGGCGCGCGTCGAGAAGGAGCAGGCGCAGCAGGAGCTCGTCAAGCAGCGCGAGGTCATCAAGCTGGCTGTCGACCTGGCCAAAGCGGAGGGCTTCCCGACAAGCGTGGAGGACAAGGAAGCCTACTTCCTGGACCAGGTATCCAAGGGCGAGGCATTGAGCTCGGATCGTGAGTGTCGTCCTCTTGATCATGCGACAGACCTGTTTGTGCTGACCAGACAGCCACCAAAAACATCGAGGCCGCCCTCCACTTCTACAAGGCCCTCAAGGTCTACCCGACGCCGGGCGACCTCATCCGGATCTACGACCAGACCGTGTCCAAGGTGAGCGCACGTGTAGAGCACAGTAACTGTTGTATTGTTGGACCCGAGTCTAATTAGTTCCCCCCTCTAGGCTATTCTTGATGTCCTCGCCGAGATGATTGCCGTCGACCCGGAGCTCAACATCCGGGATCTCGGCTCGGCCGCCCCGGTCAGCGTGAATGTCAACGACCTGTTCCCGCCAACGGTGGGCCTCGACTAAGGAGAGAGAGGAGATCACAACCCACCCCGGCACAGACCCCCCCCTCTTTCCTCTCCACCCACATCCTCCCTCACTCTCCTTCCACCCCCATCCCCCTGTTTGTTGCCGTTCGTCTTTTCGACGCTCTCTCGCCAGAGGCCGTCTGCACAAATCCAGCGTATCTGCGTTGCCTTTCGGGGTCATCGCCCACCGGCGTCGGCTTGCCGACCCCCCACAACAACTCCACTCCCTATATTCTTGCGTGTGTTTGCAACAAATCCCCCCCCAACAGAGATGATGTATTGTACCCTGTGACGAAACGGATCCTGCCACGAAAAGCAGAAATCCTTTTAAGGAAAGAAACGAGGCACGAGAAGGTCTGGATCGGCCTGGTATGTCACGTTTTCTATATCTCTGTATGGATCCTCTGCCCTTTATTTTTTTGCAGGCTGGGACCATTTATGTTTTCCGTGATCGCCCAGATGCGACGGGTTTTTTTTATTTTATGTTTTTGGAACCAGGTGCATGGAAGCGGGTATATATATAGATTGGGGGAAAAAACACGAATTGACAATGCTCCTGCAGAGAGCATCTTACTTTTCTATGTTTTTTTTTGTTGACCTCCCGTGGGAATGGTTGTGGTCTTGTTCATAGTCACGAAATATATATAAAAAAAAAAAAAGTTTCTCAAAATGCGAGTACCCTAAACACCGGTGAGGCTGACTTTTTCTTTTTGTCTCCCTTGCACATCCCATCCCAGCCGAAACACCTGGTAGATTACCTCCCTGTCTCCGTTGCGATCGGCCGCCCCTTGCGATCGACCCGCTGATCCCGGGGATCGAATCCGCCGTGGCCCCAGTTTGCCCACTCGGGCGTGGGCGCACCCATGTATTCCTCGGGCGAGAAGTCGCCGTCGGGGCCCTTTTCGCGCAGCAGGGCAAAGAACTTGTCGTAGTCGATGAGCGTGTGCCAGCGGCCGTCGACCTTGAAGCGCTCGCTGGCGATGAGCACGCAGCAGCTGTGGGCGTGCTCGGCGGCGAGGCCGTAGGCCAGCCCGCGGCCCTGCAGCTCTTGCTCGAGGGCCACGACAAACTCGGACACCTCGTGGTAGAACGGCACGTTGGCCATGGTGAGGCCGACGCCCGCCGACGTCGACGTGCCGCAGTACGTGACGCCCTTGATCTCGATGAAGCACGGCAGCGCCTTCTCGACCAGGTCCGCGTAGCCGCGCACCTCATCCTCGACGTTGAAGCCCTTGACCAGCGTGAGCCGGAACACGGTGCGCTGGCGGAAGCGCTGCTCGCGCAGGATGGCCAGGCAGCGCTGGAAGCGCTCCCAGAAGTCGCGGTGCAGCGGCCGGTCGATCTTGCGCAGCGACTCGCGGTTCGTCGCGTCGATGGACACGTATAGCTGCGTGACATGCTGCAGCGCCGCCAGCTGGTCCGGGTGCTGCGCGTTGCACACGAGGAACGACGAGATGTTGTCGGCGTGCAGCATGCCCAGGAACGCGTTGATGTGCGGGTAAAATATGGGCTCGCCCACCAGCGACAGCGCGCAGTGTCGGATCTGCATCGCCTCGGCGAAGCGCTCCGCCCGCACGCCCGGCACGCCGCGCAGGTTCTTGATCTTCTGGTAGTGGTTGTGCTTGACGCCCTTGAAGATGAGCTCCGGTGGATCCACCACCCACCGCCACGTCGTGCCCACCGGGTTGGTGCCGTGCCGCCAGCAGAAGACGCACTTGTTGGAGCACGACAGCGACGGCGTCGTCTCCATGCACTGGTGCGAGTTGATCCCGTAAAACGAGAACTTGTAGCACGACCCGCGCCCGCGCAGCGCCGACTTGGTCCACCGGCAGATCTTCACGCCCGAGTGCGACCCGACAATGGCGTAGCCTTGCTTCGTCAGCGACTTGTACGTGGGCGTGTTCTTGGCCACCATCTCCTTCAAGGCTGGCGCGGGCGCTGACGCTGGTGCAGCTGCAGTGGCAGTGGCGCTCCGTCCTGGCCGGCCTTGCCGGCTGTTGCCGTTTCCATTATAGGTCGTGAAGTCGATGGCAATGGGCGCAAGCGCCTTCTTCTCCACCTCTTCGTTTGACGAGTCCCGCAGCATCCGGCCCAAGTCTTCGACGTCGTCAATGGTGCCCGTCTTCTTTAACCGCTTCATGTTGCCGTTGGTGACGACGTCCTCGCTGAACAGAACCTCATCGTCCTCGTACTCCTCATCGTTGCCATCTGCTTCTTCGTCGTCGCTCTCAACCGGATCCCCAGAACCTGGAACGCCCTCACCGAGGTGGCCAGTTCGCGCCAAGAGACCGAGAACGTCCACCACGCCATCCGACCACTCATTCAGTCGAACCATGGCGTCGGACTTGATGTCGCCGCAGCCCACAGGAAAGGCGCGCTTGCGGCCAGTCAGCTTGGCCATCCACTTGTCAATCTCCTTGGCTTGGAAACAGAAGCCCTGGTCCTCCGTGGGCCAGCCCTCTCGGTCGCCAAAGCCAAACACAGAGTAGCCGAGCAGGGGCATCAGAGGCGCGGTGTCGATCCGGAAATCATGGTGCGTCTCCTTGAGATGTTCCAAAAAGGTGTCATTGATCGAGTCAATGTTGTAGCTCGGAATAAGCAATAGGTAGAAGTAGTCAACCGGCGCACTGTCGTCACCTCGCGGTGGAGGGGTGATAAAGTATTCGTCCAGGTCAACCTCGGCCAGGTCCAGAACTTGAGGGTCGGCAAAGACATGTTCGCCGGCCTGCTCTGCCACATGGAGGGCCTCTCCCAGCTTGTCGGCGTACCCTTGGACGGTCTTGGCCGTGGCACCCGTCAGGGACGAGAAGAAGATGAGCGTCTGTATCCGAGAAGGCAGCGAGCGTGTCGCCGCTGCGCCGTTCTGCTTCGGCAACTCCCCTTTTATCCGGCGCGGCCCGGTCGCCACTACCGCCGACTTTTTTGGCACTTTTTCTTCTGTTGTGGTGGTTGCATGACCATTCCGACTAACTGATCTCTTTTCGCTGCCAAGCGCTTCTATGAGCGGCTGCCGTTCGCCTTTCTCGCCTATCTCGCCTGGAAGCTGCTTTCTTGGTTGTGGGTCCTGGTCGTAGACCTTTCGTAATGCAGGGAGCGTGTCTTCATCCTCGGATGTGTCTGTCAGGTGGAGATATATGCGCAAGACGAGCAAGGCTACGAAGACAGAGAGGAGGATGGGTACCCGATGGATGTGCCAGAGTTCTGTGACAGCTGGTGCCGGTTAGCCCACAGAAAAGCGCTATAAGTTTCAGCAAGACTCACAATCCATCAAGCCGCCAAGTGACAGGCCATCGACCCGTGATAGCGCCTCCATGGCTCGCAGTCCCTCGTCGTGATGCGTGCTGCTACTTTGTGAAGCTGTTAATTTTTTCTGTGGAGAAATGACCGAGTCCGAAATGCAGAACCCCTCATTCGCTATGACACAGAGGTGACTAAGTGACATTTAGCAGCCGAAACGGCAGTCTGATACGCACTAATAATTTGCGGTGATTTAGGGATCGAATTTATCAGAAACCGGTGTCGTGCATATTGAATGCGACGCAACACGGGAGATGCCTTAGATTTAGCTATATATAACATTGCCAGATGCCTTGACACCGAATGTTGAATTCAAATCTTAGAAAAAAAAAAAGAGAAAAAAAAAACTTGCTGAAAATTTTGGTTACTGCCACAAATATGCATCTCTATACCGTCCTGTCTCCTCCAGCCTGGGCTGTCTTAGAACGCAGGTCTTTCAAGCAGGGAGCGTAAAATATTTCTCCAGTCGTGGCCAGGTGAATGGTTTTGGCGGCCACAACGAGCCAAAGAGTGACGACCGAGATGGCGAAAATCTAGAGTCAACGTCAGCGGTGTAGCCAACAAGCGAGGTCAACACGTTTATGCTCACCTCGGTCAGGACTTTGAAAAACGTGCTTGACAGCTCAGTCGCCATGAGCCCGGTACAGGTTGTGAACACGCCCAGCGGGAACGTGAATCCCCACCAGCCCATGTTAAATGGGAACGACTTCGTGGTCGCGATGGAGAAGAGCGCAAAGGTAAGCCAGCCCAACGCTGTTCCCCACATGACAAACGCCGCCAGGATGCCCACCATGTACAGCACGACGCCGCCGTTCATGGCGCTGGCAGCGATCGCGCTCGGACTCATACCGCTGATGCTGTCGCTGCTGAAAACGCCTGCGATAGGCAGCAGATTGATGGCCACTTTTCCCAGCTGCTGGATGGCGAAGCCGCCTTGGCCCAGTGGGCCAATGGGCAGGAAGACCGACACGATGACCTCTCGGGGCGGTAGGTCGTGGACCTGCAGGCGCAAGAAGTATATGCACATTATGAACAAGGAAAAGGCCTGGCCAAGCCCCCATATAATGTACGACACCACGACGGTCATCACAGCATAATCATCGTTGGGAAGCACCTCGGCCACGATGCCGCCCGAAGCCGCGGCGACAATAACGGGCACAATGGGCAGAAGCAGAGCCGCGGTCATGTTGGATAGCTGGTTCCGATGGTGGTGAACACTGGAGAACCGCATTAGCAGGGACACATCCAACCCGTTTTTCGCTGGTGTCGGGCCTTACACGATGAATGGAAGGATCAAGCAGGAGGCGCAGGACACAGCCGCGTCAACCCACCACAACGCCCAAGCAAGGTATATAACCCAGTCTCCCCATGGCGCGCACACAAAGACAAGCATATTAATGATTGCTGCGTCGGTCAGCACATAAAAGGGGCAGGAAATGGGGAAGCACACGCACTGGCAAAGCCCATGGGGATGCAACCAAGGAAGAGAGACTGTGCTGGATGCTTAATCATGACCATCCAGATCTCCGGGTAGAGCACATATCGTGCTATGGTGATGGACATGAAGATCGAGAAGAGAACAATGTTGAGCCCAAAGACGCCCCAGGAGATGTACCGCACCCATTGGGCATTGTACGGCAGGTTGTGCAGCAGGATGGACACGATGCCTGTGCCCATGTTGACGGAGAACCATCTGTGTAGTCAGCCTCTGTCAAAGTCTTTTTTTGCGTGGAACAAGGCAACATACGATGGCGTAAAGTTGCGCACAATACGCCGCCAACCGGAATTTTCTATGTCCTTCTGGCTGGCACTGCAGGGTGAGCTGTCGCTGTCTAAGACGCTCGGGTTCTTAGAAAGAGATAGGTTGGCTGCAACTGGGTTGATTTCTGGCGAAGAACCCTCAATGACAGCCATATCTCTTAACGACGCCTTTCCCTGGCAGGTGCAAATGGGGACGCTAGGCGTTGTTGTGGTAGTGGTCGCAGTTGCCATCGAGTCGAACCTGCCGACATGATTTTCCTCACAAAGAAACCCCGAAATTTTTGCTAGGGCTGTTTAACTACGTATTCACAGAAAGGGCGAGACAGGTATTTTACAGTTTCCTCATTTCGACCTTTCAGAGTCTGAGTCACCGCACCCGGTCCCACCGCTGCCAACGACCGTGTTCCGTGCCGTCGATGCCGCTTTTTCGTCTAGCTTTGCCGGGCATCGTTACCCCGACTCCTTCGGCATCTCAAGTAAGGAAAGCGGCTGTCGGTGCCGTCTTTGGTGGGTCTCTACATAAACTTTATTGCCTGTGCCAACGTGGAGCCTAGTCCAAAAAGATGTGACTGGGATAATAATGGACGATTTGACCCGAAGAAGTCTTCGAGTCATTCCATAGTAACCAAAGAGTCGCGTCGCCATCCTCAGAAGCTCTGAAGGTAGATAAAAGGTAAATCTAAGGATGGATTCAAGGCTCAATGGAGTTCCGTCGTTTTTTTCCTCTTTTCCTTTTTCGGTTTTCTTGAAAAATGCATTGCATGGTGAGGCTGAATACTCAAAGTTGATTGGCTCAAACTAGCCCGCTCTTCACGAACCATTCCATGACTAACATAATGGTTCCAAGGCAAGTCGCCGAATGAAGATTGCGGTATCGGTATCCTCACTGTTCCTCTAAGCCGTCTTGGGGTTCGGCGGCCGCTAAAAAGCCCATTCATCACCCATACGTCAATGCTTTTGCCACCAATTTAACTTTTTGGGGGGGGTATCGTTATCATAGCATTTCGAATGCAGAGTTATGTAGTACAACTCAGCAGTGTCTGTTTATCATACGCATGTTCCTCGAAGAAGCCAAAACAACCCAAGACGACCAAGCACCTGTTTGAGCGGTGACAAAAACAACGGCGGCCTACTCCTGAGATTGGACGCGAAGAGATTGGACGCAAATCCAGAAAGAAAGAAGACGACCAGCATAGAGATAGCGCCAGGCATAGCCGGAGCCAAGGGTCGACTGGTCATATGACACCGCCTCCCGCCTGGAACCTCGAAAAAAAAACCTTCTCACAGAGCAAGGGCCAAACATAGAGAAAGTCACAACACCCGGTCTTATCCGACGCTCCCCCACCGCCATCTTGAATGCCAACGTGTCCCCTCATCTCCTGAGGCATTGCTAGCGTTCTCCGCCATCTGTCGTCCATCCATATCATCAACCATTCGCTCCCAAGTATACACCGCTTCATCATTGATCTTGACCATCCTTCCCATCAACTTCATAGCAACCATGGCTGTTGGTATTCTCTTGCCCGTGTCGAACGATCTGTCGGCGTCGTCCCATCTGGACAAGGCGGATGACGTGTCTCGGTTTGAGCATCTCGTGCAAGCGTTGAAGCAGGCCCTGGGGCCGTCGTCGGGTCTGACTTCGGACGATGTTGATGTCGAATATCTCAAGCGTCTGATGGAGCAGTATGATGGCGGCGAGGAGGGCTGGCTGCCGTACTATTTTGGTGATGCCAGCCGTGGATACACTCGAAACCTTGTCGATGAAGGCAATGGCAAGAGCAACCTGGTAAGATTGATCCCCTTTCCTTATTGTTTCCATTGCCCCTTGTAGTGTCCTTTCCAAACGACTGCGTTTGTATATCTTTCAAATAATAACACGCGGCACAGCTTGTGCTCGTGTGGTCGCCGGGGAACGGTAGTCCAATCCACGACCATGGCAAGGCTCATTGCCTGATGAAGATCCTGCGCGGCAATTTGACCGAGACGCGGTATGCCTTCCCCGAGGAAGGCACCGAAGGTGCCATGCGGGTCATCTCCGAGAGGACGCATCCCGAGAATGCCGTGGCCTATATGGCCGATGAGCTTGGTGTCCACAAAGTCTGGAACAAGGGCAGCGAATTTGCAGTGTCCCTCCACTGTAAGTGTCTGTCCCATGAGAACAACAGCGACATCAACAAGGCTGACATGCCCGCTTGACAGTATATACCCCACCCAACGTGGCCAAGGGAGGTTGCAACATCTTCAACGAGAAGACGGGCAAAAGCTCCCATGTCAGCAAGTGCGGCTACTACACCGCATATGGGAAGAAGATCAAGAACAACTGAGTGAGGAGATATGAATGTGACGACGTTATGACCAAGAAGGAGGAAGGACAAGAAAGATATGTGTTCAGGAAACAGTGGGAAGGACTTTAGGTGTGCTGGGAGGCTTTGGAAAGGGCAAGACAATGAAAATGAGACTGCAAACCTCTCGCTCTCGCTGTCGTTTCTCGTCGTTGCCGGGTCCGTCTGGCGTTATTTGGGGGTGTGTGGCAGACCATGGCAGGGGCAAGTCCAAACTCTTGTTCTTAGGTATCTCCATAGCCGAAACGTCCGAGTATATGGACGAACAACAGCGAATAGTCGTCTTCAACAGCACGAAACACAGAGAAATAAAGCAATGAAGTTGGAAAGTGCGAAAGAGGCGGCCAGCCCAGACTTTAAACAGCAGGGGAGAGCAATGCTTCCTGTGATGTGATTGGCACGAGGCGATTGCGTGCTTTTTAGGCTCATTTTGGCGTGTGGGGCCAACCAATAGAAAGCTACGTCTCCATTATAAGTCGGAAACCGTGTATTGAGGCAGAAGTACATTTTTTAAGAATACAAATAAGTCGAAAAGAAATCAAATCCCGAGAGGCTCAGAAGGCCTGGGATATCGGCTCTGCCAACTACCGCGAACCACGAACCGCGAACGACCCGCCGACTCAAGCCACCCAGGAGCGAATGCGCCGCAGGCTCCGGCGGGTGGCGGCTGCTGGAATCGGCCCTGGCACATCGGTCTCGACCTGGGCCAGCTTTTGGCCGGCGTTGGGTGGGCCGTTGAAGTTGCCGGAGGAGCACTCGGTTTGGAGCGCGGTGCACTTGGCCTCCCAGACGTCGCAGTTGGCATGGCCCGAGGGCGGTGCGGCGTTGCGGCAGGCCTCGTCCTGCTTGAAGCAGTTGTCTGAGGCAGCCCAGCAGCCGGCCTCGTTCGTGTAGGAGGGGACCTCGACGCCGCACCAGTTGGCGTTGACAATGAGGCAGTCGGACGGCTTGAGGGTGGCGCCGGCCGCGTCCGCCACGGCCGCCACGGCCGCGCTGTTGCTGCTTGCTCCTGAAGCCCTCTTGGCGCTGTTGGCGGAGGAGGTGCTGCCCGGGTTGTAGACCGGAGGACCACCCAGCGTGTAGGATGGGCCGGCACCCTCGTTCCAGACGTTGTACGTCACGGACGGATCGCCTGGCTTCACGTAGCCCGGTATGGTGGCCTCGTTCTCGCTGGGGATGAACAGTTTGCCCGTGCCGCCGCTGGTGCCCGTCACCAGCACCTGCGCGCATCCGACGTAGAACTGCGGGTCGCCCCGGTCGGCGCGGTGCAAGGCCAGCAGCTCGGGGCGCACCAGGTAGGCGCCCTGCGGCAGGCCCGACGGCAGGTTCACCGAGAGCAGGCCGTTGTTGGTAATGAGCTTTTCGGTGCACCACTTCCCCGCAGCAGTGTCGTAGCCCTCTTCCCAGATCTTGAACCAGCCGCTGGAGGGGGACTTCGTGGTCGCGCTCATGTCGTCGACCTGCTTGACGTACACGGCGCAGGGTCCCATGTGGCTCTTGTCGATGGAGCCTGGGGCCGAGCCGTCGGGGTTGGTGCGGAACTCAAAGGTGAGCTTGGAGCCCGACGACACCGGGCAGGTGAAGTTGACGGGGTTGAGTCCGTCTCGGCCTGCACATATAGTTTGTCAGCATCATCTATCATTGCATGTTGGACGGTCACTTACCGCAGATCATGTCTGGGCCGGTCAGATCAGCGATGGGATACGTCGACGTGGGATGGTCTGCGGGCTGACGGACACAGGTGCCGTCGCCTTGGTTGACGTCGTCGACAAAGAAGGTAGTGAAAGAGGTATGTGCGCTGGCAACACTGGCCAGCGCTGCCACGACGGCAGCATAGCTTGTATGGAACAGCATGATCGTGGATGTCTTGTTGGGCCGTGAAAAATGAATAGCACAAGAGGCTCGTCCTGTCGATGGCAAGAGTAGCCTTGTCTATACTGTGGAAATAAAGGAGTGAAAGTCGTTTCAAACGGCTTGGATCTTGAAATGTACGCGTCCTGGCGTACAAGCAGGTCAAGGAGTGACTTTGTAAGGAAAGGTGGCGGGCTGCCCGAACAACAATGCTGAACAAGTATATTGAACAGCTTAGAAAAGGCAGAGACGTGAGGAGCAAATGAAAGACAGCGAACCAGCCGGAGCTCCTCGCGGACAAAGAGAAGAAAAAAAAGAGCAGAAGGGAGGGAAAAGGAATGTAAGAGAAGAGAAAATCGGCAAACGACAAAGACGGGCTGGGGAGAAGGGAAACAAAATTTTCTTTCCTGGGGGCGACATGCAACTTATACGCCTAGATGCTGTGTGCACATCAGATGCGATCCATCACTCCCAGGCACAAGAACCCTGACGTGCGATGACCAACAGAAAATGAGCGCTGAAGCAAAGGACTGCAGGAGGATTTTGACCAAACCCCTTACTGCTACACAAGGGACCCCCCCCCCCC
>JACBXF010000067.1:1189005-1377959 GCA_014183025.1 Harringtonia lauricola | reverse complement strand
CGGCTTGAAATGGGCTTTGGATTTTCCGTCTGTTTCGTTTCCCCCCAATGATCGCCTCGCGTTTAAGTTTAAATGCTTATTCCACCCGCTCTCGTCCCATCGGCTCCATTTCTCCTCCGGCGTGGCGCCATGCATCTCGGAGGGGAGGCAGGGCCAAGGCGGCTGACGTTCATGTGAGCGCAACCTGAACCCGGCGTCCGCTGAGCAGCTCGGCAAACGGTTGGTTGACGTGTGCCAGTTTCCTGCAAGAGAATGTTTTCGGTGTTTCCTGTCACGTGTGACAGCGGCTCACTTGAAGCTGGACCCCCCAAGATTCGATTTGTTTCAGGCCTGCATGTCGGCCAAGGGGGTCTCATCTACCATCTGGGCTTTGATTGGCTGTTGTCGCTCGTTGACTGGTCCAGCCTGGCGAGTGCAATCCTTTCCCTGTGGCCACCATGCGACTGCCCCTTTCTCAGCCAAGCACACTTGCTCGTTGGCCTTTTAATTTTTCTTTGATGCCGGGTGACCCACGGCAAGCTGAAATGTCGCAACTGCCGTCGGACTGGTATTACAGCGTAGATGTACCCGAGGATATGTCGGAATGGGATGAAGTTGCGAAAACAATGGAACCTGTGTAGCCCACGAGGCTACATTTCTTATCCGGTGGAGATGGTCGCGTGCCTCACCAATGTGTCGTCTATCGGAACAAGATGCTTGGCTGAGACATGGTGCACCTTGAGCTGGGATCTGTCGTTCGAGCGCCGACCCTCTGCTTACATGTGAATGTAAGACTATCATCGTGATGGTTACCATCGTGATGACTACCATCGTGATGACTGTCATCGTGATGGGATAAATCGATGGCTGAAGCATTGAATTGGCCTGGAACAAGAGGTTGCCCGCAACACAAGAGAAGGTCATGAGAATGATGCCATCCGTGACCTTGGTCGGATCCATGTCTGCAGCCCGGTCATTTTAATGTTGTTTGACAACTACCCCTTCGGCCATCAGCTTCGCTTTAATACGACGGACAAGGATTTGAACTGCTATGTCGACATACCTGGGGCGAGCCAAAACAATGTCAAAGCTTTACGTTCTGCTAGTGGTACGATCACTTGTGCCCTCTGTACGCATCTTGCTAGGAAATAGCGGCCTTGCGCAGGGCGCTGAGGATGACGACGATGACAACGCAGGGGGGGGGTTGCATGGACTGTCCGAGAGAGTGGCAAACACACAGAAACTTGACATCCCTTTTGATGCCGAACCGTGGAAAAGGCGCTGTCTGCATTCGGTCTGCCATCAGCTCCCCCACTAACAGACGCGGCAGGCCAAACAGGGGATTCTCGACTAAGCTGCAAAAAAAGGGGGAAGTTGTGCCAACCCCGAATTCCAGCCCGTGCCTGCATCTTGAAAATGACAAATCTCTCTGTCCAGCCCTTTCTTGTCCTTTTGCCCCCGAACTTGACTCGGCGCGGCGCTGTACTGCTGGGCCTACTGGCCGCCGCGCCACCGTCTTGAAACATCGCCGAAATAGGGAGGATGTTCGGCTAGGGAGAAGAATCCTTTACCAGGGTTGGTCAGCATGCTTTGCCGCACGCGCTTTCAACTTTGGACACCAGAGGGAGGTACAGCAGAAATCAACTTGTCTACTGTCGGAAAGGAGTCGAGAAAAGGAGAGAAAAGGTCGGCTAGGCTGTGGGACCCAACGATGGACCAGATCCGATGCAACTTGTACCCAGGTGTGATCCGAGTGTCCTTGCGTGAGTGGAGATTGTTTATATATTTTATGCTTTTTTTCTCCTTTCTTGATGACCCTTCCAGGCCTTTCCCTCCGATGCCCGCAGATCACACCCTTGCATATATGCTACAGCCAAAAGCCTCCAAGCCAAAAAAGGGGGGAAAAAAAAAAATCAAGAAAAAAAAGACATGTATCATTCCCCGTCACCTCTTCATCTCATATTTTTTCCTCTTCCGTTGCTCCGTGATTCTTGACAAATTGGCTGGGTGGTCTAGTTGGCGCATCATTTCATGACTGTAATTTACAAGGGAGGGGAAAGAACAAAAGGATCAAGGGCAGAGAGATGCATGTTCCCCTGTCTTGTTTCCTTTTCTTCTCTCCTCTTTTCTCATTGCCGGCCGTTCATGGCGTTTTTTTTTTTTCGTCTGCAAGTTTTTCATTCGACCGAGGATGTCGTTCTAGGTTACTCGTTGATTTTCGCCAGGATGCTGTTCTTGTTAGCACCAACGACTGAAAACGGGCTTGAACCAAAAAAAAAAGAAAAGAAAAGGTTTCCCCAAAACTCACTCGCTGTCGCGGAACAGGTGGTACTCGTCCTCGCCAATCTTGATGGGGCTGCCGCCGAATTGCGGAATGAGCACCTTGTCGCCTGCCGAAACGCCCATCGGCGTCCGCTTGCCGTCCTTGTCCAGGGCGCCGGGGCCGACAGCCAGGACCTTGGCCTCGTTGAGCTCCTTGACGCTCGACTCGGGCAGGAAGATGCCGCTGGCCGTCTTGGCCTCGGCCTTGACGCGCTGCACGAGCACGCGGTCGAGCAGCGGGACGAGGGACTTGATGGAGCGGATCGTGCTGGCCTGTAGAGGTTTGTTAGCCGCAACTGATCTTGATTTCTCCTTGTTCTCCCTCCCCCGGCCTTCCGGCAGTTTTGTTTTATGCTATGCCGTCTTTTTGCGGATCAGCCGAGCTAAGCTCCGGCCAACAGCTGCCGACCAATTGCACTCACCATTGTGATTGTGGTGAGGAGATTTCCCGGTGCAGAAAAGGAATTAAACTAAAGCAAACAGAGTACTTGGAGGTTATGCTGTCTTATGGTGTGGACCGGGAGGGAAAGATTTTGGGGCGGGTTAAATCAAAAATCGACGAGCTTCTAAGAGCATCTAGAAACAATGGTGATGGGTCCGAATTTTTTTTGGGGAGTGTCGGCCGAACGGATTTTCCGGCGCCGTTGCATACCAATGGCAGGTAGCCTATTAAACACAGACCGCCCAGAGCCTCACCCCCATGTAACCTCGGCATTCAGTTGACGACCACTCGAACAAAAACGGGAAACTTAATTCGTGAAGAATGGCCATTCATAGTTCTGCCCTGTCTAAGTATTCCAAATGAGCGGTCCCGATCTAATCTAATGTAATAGTCCAGGCTTCCCATGCTATCCTATCCAGTTTCTACCCCCTCTTCGTAGAGAAATGGAAAAGCCAAACAAACGGAACAAAAGCCCTCTGAAAACTGAACATGACGTAAAAGGTTTCCCACCCTGCTTTCCCACACTTGCCTTCCTTCCCATCCGCATACGATATAACACAGCATAAGAAAACATTGGCTCTCTGGGACCTTCCTTCATCGTAGCCCAGGCCGCAACCTACTTCATAGCCGGCGTCGGTGGCTCGAGGACGTGCGAATGGTTACTGGCACGAATCACCTTGCCGGGCTCAACCTGCCGGCAAATAACGGTGTTGGCCACCCACGGGTCCTTGATCAAATCGTCCATCTTTATCCTCTCCTTGGGGTCGATCTTTAGCATGCCGCCGATGATATGTCTGCTCTCGCGGGGAAGAAGACGCAGAATTCGCCACGGGCCTTTGATAATTTCCCGTTTTTCGGCAGGCTTGTCCCCGGACTTGTCCCCAGGCTTGTCCCCAGGCTTGTCCCCAGACTTGTCGACAGACTTGTCGACAGACTTGGCGGCGGATGCTTCATTGTTGCCGTTCGTGCCGGTCTCCTTTTTGTCGTCCTTTCCGTCCTTACTGGCTTGGCCGTCTTTTCCGTTTGTCCCGTCCACTTCTTTCTTGTCATCTTTGTTATCTTTCTTCTCGGCTTCTTCATTTTTCGGCAAGTCACTCGGCGACTTATTTCGTACAAGAGTCAACTTTGTCGGGTCGTGACCAGGAGAGGGTTCAGAGGCAAACAGCTTATACGAGTTGTCTGTCAATCGCGGAACTTTCCACGGAAATCTGCGGAGGGTCATGCAGCAGTAGATGATTGCAAGCGACCAGATGTCGACTGCAGTAGGGTCGTATTTTCGTTCATCGTACACTTCTGGAGCCAAATAGGGATCAGATCCCACAATGCCTGCAATTGTCCATTGTTAGGGAAACGGGTCTTATGGTAAAGAAGGTGGGGGTAGTGGGGGTGATGGACGTACCTGTTGCCATTACGATGCCACTTTCAAACGGATACCGGAAGACATGGGCACTGCCGAAATCGATAATCTTCATGATACCGTATTCGCTGACGACAACGTTGTCCAACTTCAAGTCGCGGTGGGCCAATCCCATGCTGTGCAGATATGTCACGCCGCTGAGAATCTGCAAGAAGCAGCAGGTGATCTCGGGACGAGTCATGCGACCTGTCATGACTATCGCAAACAGATCATAGGGCGCATATTCCATCACCTCGTACCACTTGGTCTTATCTCGGATGATGTCAAGGGTCTCAATGATGTTGCCATGATGGAGAGACGAGCCCATGCAATATTCGGCGGTCAGCTTCTTAACGTACTCCTTCTCGGACTCGTAGTTGTGGCGGGCTCGAAACTCCTTGACTGCAAAGACGGTGTTATCCTCGCTGCGCTTCATAAGACGGACGGACCCGCCGGCGCCAGAGCCGAGAACTTTTCCGAGCTTGCCATATTTGGAGGTGAGGGAGTGTTCGTCGCCAAAGGGGATCTGGACATTGGACCTAGAGGCGGCGTTATTCCGAGCCGAACGGACAGAGACGGCCGGCGAGACGGCACGCTTGATCTTGTGATGATGGGAAGGGCCCAGCTTGAAGAATCGCTTCAGGTCCGACATGGAGCCGGGCCGGCTGTGCAGATTCGTTGTCGAGGAGCTATCTTCGTGCTGAATGGTGCTGTCGTCCTTCTCCTTGTCCCGTTTGTGATGGTGGCCGCCGAACATGCCAGAGTGCCGCTTGTCGTCCTTAAGCTTTGACATGGCGGTGGAGGACGAGCTCGGCGACACTTCCTTTTTCCTCCCGAATCTGGAAAAGACGAAGCGCGGTTCGATCTTATTCTGCGGCTGACGCTTATCGGCAGCGTACGGATCGTTGACGTCACCAGATGGCGTAAAGGGTCGTGAGTAGTATTGGGCGGTGGTTTTATCGGAAGCGCTGGATTCTCTAGATACCGGCTGCGAGCCGCTGCTTGTTCCACCGGAGCCGCTCGTAGTAGGCCCAATGCTGAAGAGGCCTTTGCGGTGGGAGCCAAGCGTCGCATGCTCCTGGGAATCTGACGCAGAGACTGCCCGTCGCGGCAGGTCCTCGGACGAGGAGGGCGGCTGCAGGCTGGATTTGCCTCTGGACGAGGTGGGGGAGGCATCTTGGGTCGACGACTCCTGAGGAGTGATCACGCCGTGGCGCGCACCCCTGGAGCTCGTTGCCTCGACGGGTGCGCCGGCGGATTTTGACTCGGAGTCGGCATGCGCGGTGCCGGACGGCGTGAGCGGTGGTGATTGCATGTCCTGCCCTTTGACGGCGCTGAGCATGGGGGAGCGCGAAGCATTCGAAGTAGGAGTGTGCTGGCGGCTTGTGGTGTGAGAGCCGTCTTCGTGAGACACAGTCTGTAGCAGTCAGCAATGGCCTGTTCTTGGGCAGTCGGAGGCCGCCGCATCCGAGTCTCTGGGCCTCCGTCTGTGGTCTGCGTTCTGCGCTTACTCTCGAGGCGGGGAGCGAGACTGGCTCGAAGGCGAAGTTGGCTATTCTAAGCCCTTGTAATTGCTGGGTGGTGTCATAGGATGTGTTGATGGCCTTCAATTGTTCAGACGTGACACCTGCTGAGCCCTTTTCGCGTTCGTCGCCCGCATACAGGTCTTTGGTCTCGCGGGAAATTTCTGGCAGGGAGTCGATCGGCTCGATTTCCTCGACCTGGGACTGGAAGCGGACAGAGGGGCTGGACTTGGGTTCGTCTGCTGCGTCGGGAACGCCGGCGGCGGCGGCAGCGGTTTCTGGAGGGGTGGCAGGGGCGGCTGTCATGATGGTTAGATGCGTTAGCAGACTGGCAGCTGAGTCGGGTTGCTATAGGGGTCCGGCAGGCTGGGCATTGTTGTGTGTCGCGGCATGCGACCGGCTGGACAAGCGGAAGGGAAATAAGCCAGAAAAAAAAAATGGCCCGCCGCATGCGCGAGATTCCGCGGCGGCTGGCGGGGTTTCTGGAATTGATAGATAGGGTAGGCAGCAGCGCATACCTTCGGCCTGCTTATCCTCCGTGCCGGCAACCATGTTGGGCGGCGAGGGCAGGATGCAGGTAGACCGTAGAGCGAAGCAGGGGGCAGGGGGCGGGTGCACAGTGGCAGGACCGGTTGTGGCACTGCGCGAGACTTGAGCAGCAGCTGGGAGAGGTGGAAAATAAAGGAGACGCAGAGGAGGAAAGGCCGAAATGGAGACGGTAGATAAGCAAAGAATAAGCAACGGGGAGAATCAATTGGCTGAATATGGTGTGAACAGGAGAAACAAAAAGAATGCAGAGCAAAGACAATGACAAAGAAGGGAGGGGAAGTAAAAGAGATGCGTGCTTGTCTGCGAGCCGAAGGCGAGAAAAACTAGACGCGCAGCGAAAAAGGGCGAACACTCAGCGAGCAGCGCTGATGAACGCCACCGTGCTGAAGACGACGAAAAGGCGAAGCGAAGCGAGAACCAACAAACGTTTGAAAAAAAACACTACGTAACCGCTCATCACATGCAGGGCCGCTCGCTGCCCAATGCTGCTGGTGCGGGCGGTTTGCTGGGGCGGGGCAGACGGGTACAAGACGGAAAGAGCGTCCTCCTCGAGGCGGCAGGTAGCGCATTGCTCCTTCCAGTTCGTCCTGGCTCCTGGGCTGAGCGGCTGGAACGGCCTGTAGCATTCCCTTCGCGCTCCCCAACAGTCCTGAATGGCCGAAACAGCGCGCACTTACAGGGGGGGGGGGGGCTGCCATCAGTGGGCATTTTGTTGGTGCTGGCACGCTGGCACGCTGGAGCCCAGATGGCCATCCGGAGCCGGCGGATGCGCTACTCACCTGGCTCACATGGGTTAGACCAGGCCACAACCACCGGCCGCTTCGGAACAGGAGCAACCCACGGCCACAGATGGCATGATGGGGGGGGGGAAGCAGCAGGACACAGCCAGGACACGACCCGGATTGACCAGCTTATATCTCCAGAGCTTCCCTTGCCACGCCACGTCTGTCCTAAGTCGAGCCATTGCTCGAGCTCTCTCGCTCCGCACAGAGGAACATGGAACGCGTGTAAGCCCTACGCCCCCCCCCCTCCTGGCAACCCGGCTGGCCCGCAGCGCGAGCTTGTTCCGCGGACAAGCTTTTGGTATCTTAGCAAGATGAGATTCGCCGTGCTCGTATCTTTCGGTAAGATGCTGTCACTGTACCCGTGACTTTTCTTGTGCGCTGTTGCCCTTATCGTGCGCGTACTAATTCTGGACAGGGCCGGGCTGGTAGTCGCTCCTGCCATTTCGGGTGACCCGATGTGGCAAGCCCCAGCTGCCGAAATAGCAGTGATCTGAGTGGCCAGAATTTTTGATATCCGTTCCCCCAACCCTCAACAACCAGAGCGCACATCCGATGTCGCCATGACGAGCCTGGCCAGCTGCCGCCGCGGGATACGATGGCAAGGCCGATGGGACGTCGGGCTGCGCCCGTTGCTGCCCATCCG
This sequence comes from Harringtonia lauricola, assembly GCA_014183025.1. Classification (NCBI taxonomy): domain Eukaryota; kingdom Fungi; phylum Ascomycota; class Sordariomycetes; order Ophiostomatales; family Ophiostomataceae; genus Harringtonia; species Harringtonia lauricola. The sequence goes on along the minus strand of JACBXF010000067.1, from coordinate 1,370,320 downwards.
GCGGCGTCTGCACTTGGCGCCGCCCTTCCTGCTGGACGACTACCTGCCTCGGTTCCTGACCCTCTCCGAAGTGGATGCGTCCAAGAAGCGCTCGCGTGCCTACGCGCACCTGAGCAACTGCAACCTCTGCCCGCGTCTCTGCGGCGTAAACCGCTACGAGACCACGGGCATGTGTCTGATCGGCGAGACGGCCAAGGTGAATGTCATTGCGCCGCACTTTGGCGAGGGTGTGTTCTCTCGCCGCCGTCGTCTGCCGTAGCACGCCCATGAGACTGATCGCCCGCTGCGCACAGAACCTTGCATCCAGGGACACAACGGCAGCGGCTCCGTGTTTTTCAGGTCTGTCTGCCCCCCCCCCTTCTCTCCTCTTACCGGCTTGCGGTCGCTGACACCGCCGCCAGCATGTGCAACCTCCGCTGCTCCTTTTGCCAGAACCACGATATAAGCCACCAGCGCAACGGCATGGACCTCACCCCCGAAGAACTGGGCGATTGGTTCATGAAGCTGCAGGAGGTCGGAAACGTCCACAACATCAACCTCATCACCCCGGAGCACGTGGTGCCCCAGGTGGCCCTCGCGCTGCTGCATGCTCGCACCAACGGGCTCACGCTGCCCATCATCTACAACTCGTCCGCCTACGACTCTCTCGCCTCGCTGGAGCTCCTCGACGGCCTCATCGACATCTACCTGCCCGACTTCAAGGTGTGGGAGCCTGCCACGTCGCGTCGCCTTCTCAAAGCCGAGGACTACGCCGCCACGGCGCGAGAGAGCATCAAGGCGATGCAGGCTCAGGTGGGCGACCTCTGCTTCACCCCCGACGGCATCGCAAAGAAGGGCGTCCTGGTCCGCCACCTGGTGATGCCGGGCCTAGAAGAAGAGGGCGCCACGATCATGAATTGGCTGGCCAAGGAAGTATCGAGGGACGTCTTCGTCAACATCATGGAGCAGTATCATCCGGATGCCCACGTCGGCAAGCCCAAGCGGAGGGCAAAGTCCAATGCTGCCGACGCCGACAAGGAAGAGGGTCCAGCTGAGGTGCGTTATGCCGATATCAATCGTTCCGTCACCGACAAAGAAGTTTCGGCCGTTCGGAAGGCTGCTGAGGCAGCAGGCTTGTGGAGGTTCTGCGACCCTCCTGGACACGACGGTTTTAATATTTAAGGTGTTGGCTTTATAAATGCATCGGTTTGCATTGGGAAACGCACCACCCGAAAGACTTGCATTGGCGGCTGTGAGGGATGGCCGGATTGGTCACCAAGGAGGCGATAGCAGGCAAGACTAAGGCAGACAGCGCCCGCCACGAACCCAATCAGCGAGGCACAACGCCGGATGTTGCCCCCTTTTCCGCGTCCTGCATTCCTGTTGGCTTTCAGGTTTCTGGATAGTCTCGTCTGTTGGCATTTGCACGAACGCCAGTCTCCCTGCCGAAGAATGCAACCGGCAGGTGGACTTTTGCACAGCAATCACAAACGACATTCGAATACGGGAGGCACACTTGGGGGCTTTCACGCAGGCCCTCCCTCCCTTGGCTGGGGCTTTGTCCAATCTGCATTCAATGCCAGCTGCTAAATCCGTCTCTGGACTGGTGCGTAGGCCAGCCAAATTCCCCAGAGTCCATATAGTACCATCACGAACGCCATACAGGGGAGCGTTTGCGTCTTGTGTTTATGCGTGCCAGTGATAGCAGACCCGCCGCCCATGGAGAACAACACATTTTTTGATCACGGTGCAGTGGTGTTGGCACAGGATGGCCCGGACACCAATGTCTCGACTCGAACGCCAGCATCCACATTGCCGCAGAAGCATGGATCGCAACACAGCCGACGCACGTCTTCTGGGATCGGGCCGCTGGGACAGTTCCGCTCTGGTTCTAGCGGTGCCGGCCAGTCACACAACCGGCAACACAGTGTTGACCTCCGGACGTACAGCCAGATGTACTACGAGCACCAATACCTGGTCGCCAGCCTGGGCCGACAAGACGATCGCATCCGGCGGCTGCTCGGAGCCATGTCCGCTGCGCAGGCGCAGCTGCAGGCTGCGCAGGGCTCGGCAGAAGCTCGGAAGTATCGAAAGAACGTCGGGTTTGTGAAGAGCAAGATTGCCGAGGCCGAGCAGCAGGAGCGCTTGGTCTTGCTGCGGCTGGGAGACGTCTGGTCTGACATGCAAAGGCTCAGCCGCGTGAGCCATCTCCAACATTACCAGCGGCAGGAGCAGGTGCAGACATCAGCCGGGCTCCTGAGCGCTCTGTCAAGAGGGTCTCGCACCGGAAATGGAGCGGAGGAGCCCACGATAATTAGAGAGGCGCACATGGCAGCAGCGGAACCCTTGTTGGGCCCCATGTTTGTTGTCAGCCCTATCTCCCCTGGAATGGCTCTACCGCCATGTCCCCCCACGCCATCCGCCCTTGCGCCTTTGAACAATTTTGTCGGAAGCCCCCTATCACCAATGAGCCCTTTGGCGGAGCCGTTTTATCCCCGTTTCCAGTGTTTTGAGAGTGCGGCAATTGTGTCGCCTGGCACGACGGGTGCTGGTGGATCCTCCTTTCTCGCACAGGTGCCGGCAAGCACGAGTCAGCTGGGGGAAGACGATGCGGAAACATTGGGGTCTGTAGAGACGCAGGATGCGCACGAAGGCGCCGGGACGGAATGCGACTCGAGGGACGCTCCGCTGGCGCAAGGACACGCGAGCAGTGGTGCTCGCAGGGGTTCATTTGATGCGACCCCCCTCTGCCGGGAGAGGGAGAAACGGATGAGTCTGCCAGCAGAACGGCTTGCTTGGCCGGAAGAGTCGGCTTGAGCCTTGAGCGCGAAATGTCACACGATGGGCAGAAAGTGGAATGGAGGTGGTCCCAGCCGTGGGGTGCTCGTGTGTGCAAGTCTATATTTGGCAGCGCATGTGTTCCTGCACATGATTCTTGCGCTTTTCTGCTCGGGCGGGTCATAACTAAAATGGGGGGGGCAGTGTCGTCAATCTATTTACAGGCGCGTTCTCTCAAAAAATCAAAAAAGACTATTAGGCACAGCACCCTTGAGGTCTGGCGTGCGAGCAGCGCTGTTTGCGCCAAGTGAGGACATGGACCGGCCTTTTGCAGGTTAAGCAAACTCGCCAAATTGGCCGTCGTCGAAGCCCAACTCGGCAGCGGACTTTTTCTGCTGCTGCGGCGGGGGCGGCGGCGGGGGCAGCGCCGTCGCCGGCTGGGAACTGAGGCCCAAGAGGCTGGGGTCGCCGATGGAACGCCGGTAGCTGGCACGGCGGCCAGCGGATGGCGGCGGCGGTAGTGCGAACGAGGAGGAGGGAGAGGCAGAGGAGGAGGCAGAGGAGGAGGAGTATGAAGAGGAGCCGGCGGGCGGCGGGGGCGGCGGCAGGGAGAAGCCGGACAGGCCACCGCCGGTGCTGCTGCTGCTGGCGGCCGTGCTGCTGCTGGACGAGTCTGCGTGGCTGCCGAGGGCGCGGCGGCCAAACTTGGAGGCGCTGAGGTTGACGGTGATGGTCTCGCCGTCCTTGAGGCTGTAGTCGCGCTTGGCGGCGGCGTCGGCCTGCCGCTTGGCCTCGGCAGCTTTGGCCTTGGCGGCGGGGGTGTGGCTGCTGCTGGCGGCGGCGGCGGCGTCGGCGGTCTTGCGGGCCTCCTGCAGGGCGACGCCAAAGTCAAAGGCCTCGGGCCGCTCCTCGAAGCCGATGCCCAGCACGGCCTTGCGGCCCTGGCCGTCCTGGACGCGGACGGCAAAGAAGCGGGCGCTGTCGAGGGCGGCCTCGACGACGTCGGCGCCGGTGTAGGGGGCGGCGGCAAAGAGCTGGCCGGTGGCCGGGTCTTCGAGGATGACGTCGACCTTGACCACCTCGGTGCTGTCGTCGTCTCCTTCTTCGTCGTCATCCCGGTCTATGCCCGTCTCGAGCACGCGCAGCCGCGCGGTAAAGATGTGGCGCTGCGGGTCGGTGGTCCAGGCGGCGGCGGTGTAGCCCTTGGTGGAGGTCAAGGGAGGGATCTGGTAGACGTGGACTTTTGGCGCAACGAAGAGGACGCGCTGGATGGCATCCGGAGGCAGCGGCTGGCCGGTGGTGGGGTCGATGGCGGCCATGGCGAATGGCGCGAGAGCGAGAGAGAAAAAAGAGAGAGAGCAAGTGAGAGAGAGTGTGTGTGTAGGATGGAGGATCAATCGGTCGGGAAATGGCCCTGTTGGCTTTCCTCTTCCGAAGTCGAGGCTTGGTCACGTCACATGATTGAATCCAAAAACTCTCACAGCAGCTTGACAGGGAAGGAAAAGCTTCCCCTCTCCGCCGACCCCTCAAAAGATATAGGCGGTGGCAGGCGGCAAAATAATGCACCGTCCACTGAGTCACCTTTGCCCGTCTCTCAAACTGCTGCCACTGCTGCAAGCTGCACCGCACCGGCATTCCACGTTCGTTTTGGCTGCCACGATTTCCTGCGCTCACTTTTCCGTTTCCTCGCTGGGCAGCGGTAGTTTTTCCTGTTTTCAACAGTCTCCCCGCTCGCCGTCACGCACACGCCAAAGTGCATGCTGTGGCTCCATCGTCCGCCCGTCCTTCCTCCATTCTCCATCCGGACGTTTGTCCAGCGCAACATGATCGTCTCTGATGGGACAGGGCCGCTCGGGCCGGGCACGTCATCAGCTGCCTCTTCTGCGGAAGCATCAGCTGCAGCAGCTGTCGGGCCATCCAGCGACGGGTTCGAGTACGTCGTCCCTCCTCCTCCTTCGCCATCCCCTTTTTACGGCTCAGCTGACATGTTTCTCCAGCATCGTCGCCACCTACCAGCGCCTGCTGGCCGATGACCCGGACCTGACCAAGCCGATCGCTGCGATCGAGGCCCTCATCGAGGTCCTGCGCCGCACCCCTTCGTCCACGGCCATGGAGACGTACGAGATCTCCGAAGGCCAGGTGCAGCGCCTGCACGCCGCCGTGCCCAACTCGCTGCCGATCGAGGCCGGCACGCGCATGTTTACCAGCTTCATCAGCATGACCATGCGTCAGCCCATTGCGGACACGCTGTCTTCCATGGACGAGAGTGGTGGTGGAGGAGGAGGAGGAGGCGGTGGTGGTGGTAGTGGGAGCGTGGGTGGTGCTCCCATGTCTCCGTCGCCATCGCAGATCGGCGGTGGTGTGGCCGCCCACAGCTCTCTCGACAGCTTCGAGAAGATTCGCCAGCATCTGCTCGACAACAGCCAGCTGTTTGTGCAGCGCGCCAAGGCGGCGCGCGACCGCATCGCCGAGCGCGGCTGCCGCCTCGTTTCCGCCGGCGACGTCGTCATGACCACCGGCGGCTCGCGCGCCGTGAGCGCGCTGTTTCTGCGCGCGGCGGAGCGGCTGCGGCGGCAGCAGGGCACCGAAGAAACAGCAGCATCAACAATAGCCGACGACCTCCCCGACGCCCCCTTTACCGTGCTCTACGTCGTCGACGAGCGCTCGCAGGAGGCGGCGGCCCGCCACATTGCCGAGCTGCGGCGCCACCACGTGCCCGTCGTCGAGATCGACCCCAGCGCCGTGGCCTACGCCCTCGAGGTCTACGCCGTGCGCTCCGTCTTTGTCGGCAGCGAGGCGGTCACGCACGACGGCAAGCTGGTCTCGCGCATCGGCACCTACCAGCTGGCCCTGCTCGTCGCCGCCGCCCGCCCCGCCCGCAACTTTTTTGTCCTGGCCGAGACGCACAAGTTTGTGCGCAAGCTGCTGCTCAACAACGAAGACCTCGGCCGCCTCGGCGTCCAGCAGGGCTTCAACGCCCCCGATGGCACCCCAGCCCCAAAGCGCATCCCCCGGCGACCCCGGGGGCCCATCAAGCCGCCGCTGCCCTTCCACGAGCAGGTGGACGTGACGGTGAGTCCTCTCTCTCTCTCTCTCTGCTTCTTTGGTGGCTGTGCTGACGTCTATAGCCCCCCACGCTGGTCACCAACTTCATCACCGAGAACGCCATCATCCAGCCCGCTGCCTCGTACCGGATCGTGTCGTACTAGACGCTGCTTCCTGAAGAAAAAGGTCAAGCAGAGAGGCGATGTATGTTTCTAATGGATGCATCTCGCAGCAGATGCGCGGGGAGAGGGAAAAAAAAGAGAAGCACCAAATCTTTTACAGACGTACAGGCGGGAAGACGGAACCAAAAGCATGGCACGGCGTTGTGATATCTGGGCAAGACGGCAGGGAAAATGGGGGGAAAATCGGATCTCGTTCAATTTTTGTTTGTAGAGCGAGCTATATAGTGAACAAGGTAGAACAAGTAAGAGCACGTTCGTATATATGGCCATTGGCCTGGTCATTCGACCCAATAGCAGAAACGAGTAAAAAAAAATGAGTGAATCCAGTTGGTTTCCTGTTTTGCTTTTTCTCCGCAGTCCCTGATGTGCCCCAGATTCCAGTGCATCCTTTTTTTCTTTCAGCCTTGCATTTTTGGTTTCCGTTTTTGTGCCATTGTCCTTTTCCATTTCGCATCTCTGCTTTCGTGCTTCTGCCTACAGATCCCGGACCATGCGGGCGCCCACCCAAGGGAAGGGGTAGTTGCGCTGGTACCAATTGACACTGCAGGTGTTAGTCTCGTCGTCTGTCTCCAAAATGTATATATGTGAGCATGGCAACGTACAAAGACCTGCGCCCGGCAATGCGCGGGTGCGTCGCCCACGATCCGCCCAGCACAATGTTGTGCTTTTCGTCAAAGAAGTCGAGCGTGTAGCCATTGTAGAGCTTCAGCGGCGTGAAGCCGGCGTGCGGCCGCAGCACCGTGCTGGTCCACTCCCAGAGACCACCCATCTCGGCCTGGCCAGCCAGGCGGTTGCCGTTGGCCGTCACCGGCATCGGATGCCAGTGCTGGAGGCCGACATTGGTGCCATCAAGGTCGATAAACAAGTCGTTCTGGGAGGCGGCAGCAGCAGCGTCGGTCGCCGGTGGCGTCTCCTGCACGCCATTGTTGGAGAGATGTCTGCCATGTCAGCTGCAGCTCCATGTCAGCAAGACTGTCTGAACTTACCCATTCACGGCAGGAAGCATCCGGCCAAGCTTCTTCTCAGCCTCTTCCTTCTTGCGCGACAGATCCACATGCTGGTAGATGCTGCGAGCTTCTTCAAATGTGGGAATGCGGCCGCCCATCCAGGCTGCACAGGCTGCAAGCTCGTCGTACGAGGCAAACACGGGCCAGTCCAGACATTGCTCGAGGGGCACTGGGCCGTAGACAGTGCGAATTGCCTTGTTCTTCAAGAACGAGCTGGCCAGCTCCGACGTTGTGCCATTGGCCCCGTTGGCCCCGTTGGCTCCGTTCGTGTGTCCATTGGTGTGTCCATTGGTGTGCCCATTGGTATGCCCATTGGTATGCTCATTTGTCTTGCTTCCAGCTTCTGTCCACGACGCAGGTAGCTTTGTGATATGGTTCTGCAGTATGTATTGTGCATACTTGGTTCCCGTGTTAGTTCTGCCATTGAAAAAGGGCGCATCAAGAAAATACCTCTTCATTCGTAATGGCTCGTCCCTGGGCCTGGAAGGCGTGGACGTGCACCTGACGAACTGGCTTTTCATTGTCCCTATTTGATTAACATGTATATTGTCGTGACCGCCAATTCAAACTCACCAGCCAAAATGCCGGGTTGGATCTGTGCCGTCATCGGGATCGTCGATCCCAACCGTGACATCCTGAGCCGGCACGTCAAACCACTGGTTCGGCACGCGGGCCGTGCGTGCCTTGGCTGCCAGCTTGGCAAAATCTGGCTTGGGCACGTCCGGTGGCGGCAGAATCTTGTCGCTCTGCAGCATCATGTACAAGAGCGTCTCCAGGTGCATGAGATCATGTTCGAAGCCAACCCAGATGGCCTGGGCCACGGGTCGGGTGATGGGAGCATGGCTGGTGTTGCTGTCCGCCGACGAAGCAAACGCGGATTCATAATACGCCCGGAGGCGCTCGCGGACACGGGTCTGGTAGTCCAGAATCTCGTTCAGGGGCGGATACTCGTCTGGGATCTCCGAGTGGGCGTGGCACAGCGCCGGGTTGTCCACATCCGGATCAATGCCTCGCTCAAAGATGGTGGCATAGCTGGCCGGCTCTGTTGGCGCATCGCCAGTGGTCTTGTTCAGCTGAATGTCGAGAAAGGTTGGGCTGTGGCCCAGGTAGAAGATGCAGGCGTTTCTCAGCTTGATGGGCTTCTCCAGCAGCTCCTCTCTCGGAAGCATCTGGAGCGTGACCGCGTCCCAGGCGGCCCAGATGCCCTCCCATTCCTTCATCGACGGGAGGATCGACTGGGCATAGACCGACGGCAGCAGGCTGAACGGCATCTTGGTCTTTTTCAAGAGATGGAGGCCTAGAATGGCACGCAACGGTCAGTCAGAGACAAAAGAAGATGACGACTTTGGAACAATCAAAATGATGAAGCCACCGCCCCTGCTCGGCCATCATGGGCCCGAGGGCCATCAACACCCGGCCGTCTCCTCCTTAGCCCGGCGTCATGCTTTCCAGGACTGCGTGCCGGCTAGCAGACCGCAACAAGAACAAATCGATAGGCCATAAATCAATCCACTGGCGGAGCCTGGCAGACCCGACTGGCAGACCCGGAAAGGTGGAATTGCAACCCCCGCAGGTTTTACCCAACGGAACGTCAATTGTCAGGAGACAAGTGCAGGTGGGTGCATTGGGGGCAATACAAGCGCGGGATCGGTGACGTTCCGAGGTTTGGCAGAGAAGCCCAGGTCCACCGGAAAATAGGTCACACGGCCGCGTGGGAGGGGCGCCGGCAAAGGAAAGCGTGGGGTGTAGTGCAGTACGCGACGAGAAGGAGGTGGGACTGTGGAAAAATGTGGGTAACATGTGTAGAATTGCAGAGGGCGTTCGAGGGGACGGTGTAAGTGTGTGGTGTGCGCAGCAGGTGCACCGAGGAAAGGTCCCCAGAGAAGAAATGGCTTGTGCAGAAGACAGCTTACCATGCTCGCTGCTGCCGTGCTTCCACTGGCAGGCCTCCTGCAGGCCGGCAGCTTGCCAGAGCGCTCGAGCCTCTGCGTCGGAATACTTTAGGCTCTGTTCCACAAAGACGCGCTCGTGAGGCTCGATGCGCTGTCCCATGGCCTGGGTCGGCCGGACGGGAGCATAAAAGGCCTGATGGCGACCTCCTTGACCGTCATACACATACTCGCCGATGACCCGCCAGTCCGAGAGCTGAAAGGCTTCTTTGCCGAGGAGCCGATTGGCGTGGACAAGGCCGTTGAGGATGAATCTGTTGCGGTCAGCCCAGTCGAACGATGGGGTGGGTAGGCTTGTCTATACTTGTGTGTTAGGCCTTCCTTGTCTGCCCATTTCTGGTGTCAGTATCTGGATGCAGCAAGTCCAACCGCGTGCGCTGGGTTTCGTATTTACCGTTATATGCGTGACTGTGGTTCACATAGGGTCAGATGCAGCTCGAAAAAGAAAAGGTGAGCCGAGAATGACGTACTAGACCTTGCTCGGATCGGCACAGTTGTCGACTCCAACGAGAATGGAGTCACTGGGATGGAGGACGTCGGCGAACGCCCGGAGGAACTCGGCAGCCTCGTCGCGGTCAAAATTGCCTAGAAGGGATATAAGCGGTCAGTGCAAAAAGTGCAAAAAGCCAACACCTCCCGCGCCCGAACGGCAACGCACCAATGCTGGAACCGAGCGTGAGAATGCACTTTTGGCGACGGACAATGGCAGGCGTCTTCAGCCACTCACGGCCGTCGTCGTATGTGCCGAGCAGGCCGTGGCAGCGGACGTATCCGTACTGCGGAAGCTGGCCCAAGGTGCGCTCCAGCTCGCGACGCGATAGGTCCAGGGCGTAATAGTCGACGTCCTTTCCCGCGCTCTCGAGAGCCTGCAAAATCAGGTTTACCTTGCGGAGGTTGCTGCAACAAATCAGCTTTCTGGCTCAGGTTCTAAACGGTCCGATGATCTAATAATTAGAAAAAGAGGGTGTTGAACCCACCCGCTGCCCAGCTCAATGAGCATGGAGCCCCGGGGAATCTCCTTGGCGATGCTGGAAGCAGACGACTTGAGAATATCGATCTCGTGGTTGGTCAGGTAGTATTCGTCCAGATAAGTGATCTGTAGAAAGGCGTCAGTCAGAGCCGGCACAAGATTGGCTGCAGCGAGATGGCGAGGTGGGATGACGACAGCAGCAAGAAGACCAGGGACGGCCGGAAGGCAGAACTCGCCTCTTCGAACAGCTGCAGGCCTCTCTCGTCGTAGAGCAGCAGCGTCGGCATCGCCCGCGCTCCGTCTTTGCGGTGAAACAAGGAGAGAATCTCTTCTGTGAGATTGATCTCGACGGCTGCGCGACGGATGTCGATGATATCGAGCGTATGATTCCCAGCTGCGGCAGGAGCCGCAGGAGCAGCGTCCGAGGCCATAGAATTGCCGGGTGGCGTCTTCTGATGGGGTTGGTAGCGGCGGAGGGTACCGGCCGTATCATCAGGCAAGGCCTGCGGCTCTGCGGACGGAGGCATGACGATGACCAAGGGTACTTTGGGACGTGGAGCTAGCTGAGCAAGAAAAAAGAAAGCTACCTCTTGCTTGGCTTCAAGTGGTAAAGTGCAGAGGAAAGATGGGGTGCTGTGACCAACACGAGCTTGTCAGACAAGAGCAGCTGTTCGTGCTCTTATATATATTGGGGAGATGCTGAGCACGACGGGAAGAGTCCAGGGGGGGGAGAGGCCTCGGATCAAAAGCAAGCTGCACCAGGTGATAGCAAATCAGACACAAAGACAGACAGACAGAGATCGAGGTCAGAAAAGGAAAACGTTCGAGGAACAGGCTCTGTAAGCTTTTTTTTTTCGGACGAGGCGTGACCAGCTCGAGGACAATCCTTCAACACGTCACCGCTAAAAGCATACATGCAATGCGGCGTGGCGCATACACATGGGGGAGGGGGGGGTGTAGTCATGAAGACGGTCGAACGAAGCCGGTGGGATCTGTAATACACACGCTAGGGAGTCAAAGCGGCCACTTGACGCCGTGCGGGCAAGTGAGAGAGCTTCCTGGACACTGCTCTGCTCCGGAGCTAGGGGACGCTGATGCTCCATCGACTGTCGGTGCCCTGGTATCTGGTTTAGCGCAGACCGCAGATCCTCTGTTGGTCTCGTACTCGAGTCCCTGTACATTGCAGAGGGCAAAAGACGCTGGCTAGATGAACGTCATGTCGTGCATGATTGGCTACCGCAAGATGGGTTCCTGGTCATCCGCTGAATTTAGGTTGGACCTCTCGCTTGCCACTCTTCGCCCCCCCTCACCCCCCTCCCCTGCTTTGGTGGTTCGGCCCCCATTGGTGGCCCCAGCTTTGCAGGTCGCAAAGAGCGGAACCGCGAGGCAGCGTGGGAAAGAGAAGCAGGGAAAAAGTGCCGGGAGATGGAGAGAGCCGTGATGCACAAAGCTGGGGGAGAAAAGGACAGAAGGTACATGCGACGTGAATCTCGCTCGCAACGTGGTGGAGCCGGCGCTCTGGGTTGCTCCTGCCCATCAGGGAATTACGGTATAATGTACGGAGTACATAGTATGTTCCTGCCCCACAATGGTGGGGTTGTGAGTAAGACGGATTACGAGTACGAGAGAGGAAACCGCGGCTCAATTCATCTACTATGTACTCGTATAAAGAATCCGATTCGAAAGGAAGGCACCAAGCTGTGAGGGCACACGCTCCGGAGGGAAGAAATCAGTAGAAATGAGCTCTGCCGTCCCGTCTGGCGTGTGGCAGGACCGACACCGGTGAGGTGTCGGATGGAAATGGGACGTGCTCTTCAGCCCACGCGGGGTGCATACAGGGGGGCTGCAGGATTCTTTGTGATATCTCACAGGGCGCGAAAAGGGCACGAGATGTGTTGGCCAAGCAGCGGAGTGCCGGGACTGAACCCTGTCGCCCTGTCGGCAGCACTCTATTTGGCACCGGGTAAGGGGGCAGGTGACGAGAAGAATGGAGCCGAAGGGACACGACGTGCTGTACGGAACTCCTTTGAGGGGGCATGGCCTTGTTAGATAATACATTGGCCATCTGGCTGGGCGTGGGGTGGTTCACCCGAGCGGTGGACCTTTTAACCCTGGATGGGAACCTTCCTTTGCCAAGCACGGTGCTGCCGTCACGGCTCCTGACCCAGAACGATCTAATCACCGGGGCTAGAAACCGGGTCCCCCACGCCTCAGAGGTCGGAGAACTGGCGGTGACAAATGGGGGCGTCTGATTTGCAGCCGATGCTTGCCGATGTCTCGAAGGATGTTTTTTTTTTTAGTACAAGTTCTGGACGATGACCAACGAGAAAACAGCGTGTTCGGTAAAAGATGCCGCGCTTCTTTCTCGGCCGTGTTCTTCCGATTGGACATGAAGCCCATCGCAAGGGGAAGCAGAAAGATGCCCGAATTCACGGAGCAGGTCACCTGACAGCGTGTGCACCGAGACCTGCGGGGTACGCAAAACGGCGGGGCAATGCCTGTGAATCATCCCAGTCCCTGACGCGCAGGCAGAGAGGACGCGCTGATAGGAGCGTATGGGCATGGGCTTTGCAGGTCTAGGCTGAATTGGGTGCAACTTGTCAAGGAAAAGGGCGCAACCAGCCGGCGTGGTTATAGCCCGGTCTGACAGCAACGCAGGCAGCAAGCGGCCACGTCTGCACACACGTATATGAACAGATCCAGACCCTGTACTCTCTCGTCCTCTCATCCTCTCGTCTTCTCGCCATTCTATACCCCCATTGTAGAGCCAACGATGACAATCTACCGCGGAAACTGCCACTGCGGCCGCTTTGTCTTTGAGGTGACGCTGCCGGAGCCCATCACCACGGGCTTCTCGTGCAATTGCAGCATCTGCGCCAAGAAGGGCTATGTGTTTGCAGACTTTCCCGACGAATCCACGTTCACCGTGGTCAAGGGCAGCCTGGACGACCTGACGTCGTATTCGATTGGCGAAGTGTACGATCACAAGTTCTGTCCCACTTGCGGATCGGGGGTGCTCCTGAACCCGCGCCAGCCGGGAACAGGCGTGAAAGAGGCTGTGAATGTGAGTCTGAAAAAAATGTGTGAACCCACCCGAGCTGACCTGGCAAGATCCGTTGCATCCAGGAACTCCTCGATCTCTGGGCCATGAAGAAGAGCGTGTGCGCTTACCCCCCCTCTTGCCTTGTTGAGATGATTGACACGTTGCAGCTTCGACGGCAAAAAGATGGGCCAGCCCTACATCGAGCCCGACTTCACGGGCCCGGACCCGCCTGACGATCCGGCGGCTCTTGGCCCGACCAAGGTGTACCACGGCAGCTGCCACTGCGGCGCCGTGCGGCTGGCGGTGCGGTTCAAGGACATGACGACGCTCGAGCCAGACGACGAGACCCACCGCGTTGTCGACTGCAACTGCAGCGTCTGCACCCGCGGCGGCTACCTCTGGATCTACCCCGACCAGGCACAGGTGGCCATCGAGGACGACGGCGGCGGCGGCGGCGACCACCTGGTCTACTACGTCTTCAACCACCACGTCAACCGCAAGGGCTTCTGCCGCACGTGCGGCGTCCATCTTGTCAACGCGTCCAACCCGCTCACGCCCGCGCAGCTGGCCCGGCTGCCGCCGCTGGCGCAGAGCCCCATCGCCTGCGAGCGGCGCGAGGCCTTGCTGAAGCGGTGCTCGGTGAACGCGCGCGTCCTGCACGGCGTCGACGTGGACAAGCTGCCCATCAGGCAGGTGGATGGCCGCAACTTCATCCAGCCGTTTTATGTGAACCCTTGAGGTTTTTTTTTTCTTCTTCTAGTTTGACGAGGACATGAGTGAGATAACGTGATGAACGAGGGAGGTTTTAGAAAATCCGGCGTCAGAAAATAGACAAAAAGGGGGAGAGGTGAAAGGGGTCAGGGAACCAAGTGTGAGCAAGCTCTTTCTCTTCTATTTGACAGATCCTAGATCTATTTTATGGCTTGATCCATTCCTCTTGGTCCCCTCCTACACCTCGTCCCGCCACGGAATGGAGTCCTGCGCGCCCTTGCGCTGGACCGTCTGCGCTGACGCCTTTTGCGCCTTGGCCACGGCGGCGGCGCAGTCAAAGGCCTGGCCGGCGGCGGCGCTGTACACCACCTCGAGGGCGTACTGCCCGGCAAACGTGTCGCCGGCCCCGGTGGTGTCGACCACCTGCTTGACGGCCTCGGGCCGCAGCAGCTGGCCGCCGGCCGCGCCCGTCGCCTGCGTCGCATAGTACACGCCGCGCCCGCCCAGCGTCACCACCAGGTTCTGCACGCCGCAGCGCTCGAGAAAGTAGGCGGCCGCGCGCGCCAGCCCCGCGCGCGTGTCGAGGTCGGCGGCCGCGAGGCCGGGCACGAGCGCCGCCGTCTCGGTCTCGTTGAGCACGAGGTGGGCGAGGCCATTTTTGTCCGAGGTAGCAACGGCAAACGCGGCCTCGAGCTGGGCCCGCGCGGCCTCGGTGGCCGGGGCTGGCGCCGGGTTGAGCAGCACCGGGATGCCGGCGGCGCGGGCGGCGGCCAGAGCCTGCACCACGAGGGCCAGGGGCACCTCGAGCTGCAGGATGAGCAGGTCCGTCTGTGGAGACAGAACATCCTCGCGCCAGCTCCAGGCGTAGTTGGCCCCCGGCGAAAAGATGATGCGGTTCTGGCCCGAGGGCTCGTCCACGACGATGACGGCCACGCCCGTCGGCGCCGTCGTCGTCGGCAGCACCTGCACCCCCGCCACATCCACGCCGTGCCGCGCCAGGTTGGCCCGCAGCGCCGCGCCGTGCGCGTCGTCGCCCACCGCGCCCACCATGGCCACGTGGGCCGTCGCCGCCGACGCCGCGTCGTCCCACACGGCCGCGCCGTCTGCGTTCCGCCGCCGCGACAGCTTGGCGCACGCCACCGCCTGGTTGGCCCCCTTACCGCCCGGCGACACCGCAAAGCCCGAGCTCGTCATCGTCTCGCCCGGCTCCGGGTGGTGCGACACGTACGACACCAGGTCCATGTTGAGCGAGCCCAGCACCGTGATGCTCGGCAGCCGCCCGCCCGCTGCCCCCGAAGAAGACGTTGCTGCCATCGTGTCCGTATCTCCGTATCGTTTGCTGCTGTGCGAGTCGCTGACGCGGTTCCCAAGGAAGAAAAGGTGGTGGCCGCCCACGTTTCGCCTGATGTTTCGCCTGATCAAAGCTAAGCAATATAGCGCGGGGCCTGGACACTCTTCCGCCGTTAGTGATGTCACGAGAGCAGACTTTTTGGCTCTTTGCGTATTAGCAGCAATAGTAATATTAATTCAAAACTGCATTGTAAATGGAATCCTGTGCCCGCACAAGAGGGTATCTCAATAAAAAAAAGTAAAAAAAACGCCAGTGATCCAGTTCTGCCCCGCCTAATCTTTCCACATTCCTCATGATCCTGTCCCGGAACCCTGTGTATATCCATTCATCCCACCGCTAATCCGACCGCTTCTTCCGCTTGCTCGGCCTCGGCGCCGCTTCGTCCCCGTTGCTGTCTGTTGGGTGCTGCTGGGCGTGCCGGCGGGCTTTCTTGGTCGCTCCCTCGTCGCCCACCCAGTGATTCTTCTCAATCTGGTGCTGTCGCAGGTTGTCGGGCCGGTTCCGATACTGGCTGTTGCAGTTGGGATACGGGCACTTGTAAATCACCTCTGCCGAGTGCTTCGTCTTCTTGTGCTTCGCCATCGACCCGCGGAACCACTGCGGGTCGCCCTTTGGCCGATAGCCGCAGATCGAGCAGCAGTCTTGGCTTTCCACCTCCACCTTCTGCTCAGCTGCCTCGTCCCCGGCCGGCTCGCCTGGCGGCGTGAGCTCCATCGTCACCGTTCGCGCTTCCAGCGGTGCTGCTGCAGCGGACGATTCGCTCGTAGCTGGCACCCCGCATGCTGTAGCCGTGTCTGGTGTGGGGAGAAGAGGCTCCGTGTCATCGAAGCTGCTGCTGGGCGCCGTCTCGAAAGGATCTTGGAGCGGAGGAGTACCGGCTCTCTTGGCGTGGCTGTTCTTGATTTCCACAAAGACCGATATCATCAGGGAGATGCCCTCTTTGTAGTAGGCAGACCGCTGCCACGCCGCCGATTCATGGCTCGTGTACAGCGCGTCGCAGAGACATCTCGTTCGCGGCACAAACCGGTCGAAGAACTCGTCGGAAGGACCCAGCGAGCTCTTTCCCGCCTGCAGCAGCTCCAGCTCCAGCCACCGCACGCTGTCCAGATTCCCAGCATTGGCATGCTGGCCGATCACATCAAAGTCAGACGCCATGCTGCCGTCTTTGCCGAACTCGCCGCGCATTGTTTTCAAAACGGCATCCATGGAGGAAACAAAATCACCCGCCCCACGCGCATCTCTTTTGCGCCGGAGATGCATCATATACAGGGCAGACGTTTGAACCTCAAAAGACGATGAAGCCGGTCTCAAGATGGTGGCAATCTCCAGATCTGGACCCATGTTAAAAAAAGAAAAAGAAAAAAGAAAAGCAAGATACAAAGGGTGCATACCATCCAAAAAGGCCTTTGCGGCAGCAATGACCGGGTTGTCCGGCATGGGCTGGATGCCAGCACCCTTGCCACCGCGAGAAGGAGAGCCTGCCGAGGAGCGCGGCAGAGACTGCCGAAGCTGCTGGGTCAATTTGGCGGGGGACATGTCGCCCGGCTGCCAGATGGTCGAGGCAATCTCCAGATAGTTGTCGAAATCGATGCAGGTGAACTTTTGCGAATAAGCGAGGGTCTGCGCAAACAGCGCGCCAGACCGGGAAGTTGCCTTGGGACCGTAGGTGATGAGCGAAAAGGAGTAGACGACATGGAGCAGACAGAGGGTGGTGAACGGAGTCATGGTCTCATTTCCAGAGACCAGGGCCGTTTCCAGCGCTCGGATGCCGGTAGATGCGATACGCTCCGGCCTGGCATCTTGCAGCAGGCCAGCCAGCGGGTTGGCGTTCCGGTCGATGCTGCGCAGCTTGGCCAGCGACGTGGTAATGTGCGTCGACAGCAGGTCCCACGCGGATGCCATGATGGCCATGGTCTCCGACTGTTCTACCATCGGTTCGAGTATGCTGTCCAGGTCGACGTCATCCAACGCTTCTTCCTCGGTGCCCACGTGGGCCGAAGACGTGACGGTCACGGTCGGTGTAATTGGTGCGGCTGGTGCGTCTGGTGCCGGCGCATGGAACGGAAACAGTGAAGGGCCCATGTCCATAGCGGGAGCGGCAGCCTCGACGCCGGCGGTCATGTCGGGAACAAATGAAGTGCTGGGCAGGGGCTCCGAGCCGCCACTGCTGCCGCACCGGCCAACCTCTTCCGTGGTCGTGAACAAATCATCAGCGAACAGATCGGCAAAATCGTCCGTTGGCGATGTCAAGTTTGTATCTACGTTCGACCAGGGGTTTGAGCCGTAGCTGCAGTCCGAGATGGGCGAGATGAGAGAATCGCCACTGCTCATGAAGCTGGCGGTGGTGGCGTCCGTGGCAGTGGTGGCATTGGTGGCGGCACTCGCTGTGCTCGCGTCGCTGGCCGTGCTGACGGTGCTCGTCGTGCTGGTCGTCGAGCGCACCGACGAGCTGGGCGACAGGTGCTTGCTTCGCGGCGCCGGTGTGAAAGACGGACGTGGGGGGCGCGGCGGTGGCTGCTGGGCCTGGGCCTGGGCCTGGGTCTGGGCCAATGGCTCGAAATTCTGAGTATGGAGCTGCAGGAATGGCCGTGGCATATTCGCAGCCGGCGCATCAAACATCTCGTCTCTCACTGAAAAGTCGAGGAAGGAAGAGAAGGCCGCCGGGTTTACGTCCGACAAGACGGTCGATATGTTGGGTATGGTGGCTGCAGAGGGCTCCCAGTCCATAAACTCCTGGTGTGATGAAATGGTGGTCGAGTCAAGCTCGGGGAGGAAGAGGTCTTGCGGGTTCACGGAACAGGGTGGCTGGGCAGCAGGCATGGCCACGGGCAGCACAGACGGCAGAGGTGGAGGAGTTGGCGCAGCGACGGAGATGTGGGCGACCGCTGCTGTGGCTGGCACCACGGAGGCCGGTGCAGACATGGGTGAGGGAGCCGGCACCGGTGCGGCTGCGGGCTGCACAATGCCCGGGACTTCTCTCGAGTCGATCTCGACAATCTCGGTGGAAGGAAGCTCGGCGTGGGCGCGGCCGTTGATCTCTTCATACCGCGGCGGAGGGGGGAAGGAGGCAGATGCGGACAAGGGCGAGGTCTCGTCATGGCGCGCAGAGCGGCGGTAGCTGCTGCTGCTGTTTCGGCTGCTGTGGTTGCTGCGGTTGCTGCCGCTTCTGCTGAGATAGTCATTGCTGTCGTCAAGGTAGGCGGAAGACGACACGGAGGCAAAATCAAGCATGGGCGACGGGGGGAGGGAGGTGGGGCCGACGGGGCCGGCGACGGCCTTGCCCTTGGCGTGGCCGAGAGAGGCGAAGAAGTGCTTGGCCATGGACAGCATCTTGCGGCGCTTGGACGGGTGGCCGAGGCATCTCTTGCAGCGGCTGTCGTCGAAGCGCTCGATGCGCATGTGGTCATAGCACCAGTACTCGGAGGAGGCGAGGTGCTCGCAGACGATGAGATGGCGGAGCATGGCTTCGTGGGTGGGGAAGCGGCGGGTGCAGCGCAGCAAAGGGCACTCGAGACGCTCGCCCTCGGTCATGCGCTCGCAGGCATTGCGCTTGACGGCGGCCCAGACGACGAAGCGATGGGTTGCGCAGTCGTCCTTGGACGTCTCGCGGGTGCTGCGCAGGCGGGAGAACGGGGGCAGGGTCAGACGCAAGACAGGCTCAGGCAATCGAACAAAAACGGTTCAGTGGCTTCGTGGTCAACTCACACACAAGACATCGGGGCAGCGGAGGCGGGGTCGGAGGCCGGATCGGAGGCCGGATCGGAGACCGGGTCAGGGGAGATGGAGGCGGAACGGGTGGAGTGGAGGCTGCGTCGAAGGGTGAAGCGGCCGCTGGGGGCGGGCGACGGGGCCCGGGTGGATGAGAAGGCAAACGAGTCGTCCTCCAGAAGGGAGGCGAGCTTCTTGTGCTCCATGGCAGAAGGCGTCGAGTGGCGAGATGAGGCACCGAGATACAGATGGGGAGATGGAGAGATGGTGCGATGGCGAAAGGTCAGAAGCAGAGATGGACGGGCGTCCTTTGTTAATTGCTACTCGTCAATTTGACTCCCATTGTTATTTAAGGCGTCCTATGCGAGCAGAGAGGGCAGAGGCAGCAAACGAGGGCGAAAGATGGAGAAAAAAAAAAAGAGGGTGCCTGCCTTGTTGGGCGGAAACGGAGCTAAGCACGGTCCTACGAGGCAGCCGCATCAACAGCCACGGCTGGCACTTGGGGGAGGTAACACGGCAAGATCTTAGGACTTGGTAGGACTTTGGGAGGGGGGAAGGAGCGGTGCAGCCGGAGGCGGTGTCAGCCGGCATACGAGTATGTGGCCGGACTTATCCTGGAGGGTTTCTGCCTGGGGAGGCCAACCAATGGCAGGGTTGGACAGTGAGCGAGGCAGACTCCGAGGTGCATATCTGTCGGCTGCCCGTACATGCAATTAAGCAGACAGGATTCCACAGCCTCCATGCTCAGCCATCCAGCATGCATCTTTTGTAACAATGCAGGACTGGAGGACTGGACTCGGCATGCCGCATTAGGGCATATGACTGCAAAGGCCGCATGCAGGGCGATGGAGATAAGGAGAATCCGCACACAGCGTCCGGAATCGTCGTAATCTCGCAGATGCCCCAAAAAATCCACGCAAGCTGCAGATGCAGAGAGTACACAGCGAACAGGTGTACCAACAGGTGCATCATTGCGAGTACGCGGATCGGCTGAGCTGCGGGAGATGCCCGCATCAGCCTGCAAGTACGAGTAATACACCGAGTGGTGAAAGACTACGAGTGTGAGTAAGTGCAGGTGAAACGATCGGCCTGGCAACGGGCTCTGCTCCTTAGCGTGCGCGTTGTGCGTGTGCTGGTGGGGAATTTGTGAAGAGTCAAGAAAGAGGGAGAGAGAGGCGACTCCTCTTGGCCGATCCCCGTGCGGGATGAGGCGTGCGTCTCGCCATTCTGAGCAATATTGCGCAGACCCGAAACAGATGCGCGCGCAAGCGAGCTGCGCACAACATCTCCAGCAAGACAGACGACTGGCTGGCTGCTGGCTGTCTTTTTTTTTCTGTCTTTTTCTTTTTTTCCTCTTCCTTCGCTCGTCCCTCCTCCCTAGCGAGCCAACAGCCACACCACCCCTTCCGTCATGCGTTGAACTCGAATCAGAGGCCGTCGATACAGCCCAAAAATCCAGAGCTATGCCCTTTGCCACAGCATATCACACAATTAGCCCCCCCCCCTGGCCTCCCAAGATTGGCCTGGACGGGGGTTCCGTCTTATCGCCTCATCCCCATCCGCGCCGGACGCGTATTGGCCTCGCGGCCAAAACAACCCAAGGAGGGTCTCTGGCTGGGTCCTCGCTGGGGCCGCAACCGTCAACGAGCACATAAGAATCCATGCGTTTTTTTTTTTGGCGGATACTTAAACGTCAAGCCTGATACCACCCATCTTGGCACATCACCGCGTCCTGGTCTCCCCGTCCAATCCCAAGGTGCTGGATATCTTGCTTGATTGTGTCGCGAAGCTAATTTCATATATCTCCCCCATCCCAGCCGCTGGGGCCCGTTTCTCGCTTGTCTTTATTGTTTCTTTTCTTGTCCAAGCCAATACTCTATTGCCCTTTTTTCTCTTCTCCTGTCACCCCATCCAAGCGTACGCTTCTCCTGTCCACGCGACCCCTTTGGAACTAGACCGCCCTGCGATCTAACCTCGTCTGGCCTCATCTTATTTCTCGTCCCTTTGCTCACAGAGGTCTTGGCCGGGTCCAGCCCTCAACGAGGTAGATAACCGTTCTCGCTTCCCCGCTGCCGCAAGGGCCCAACATTCTCATATTTTCCATCCTTCTGCTGTATAAGACGCTGGCGCCCGCTGGCGTTTGTCTGCTCTCCACCGAGGTTACTGTTCTTTCTGCCGCTGTCCCATTTTATTGCTGCTAGCAGCCTTTTTGGCAAGAAGGCGAAAAAAAAAATTAAAAAAATCACCCCGAAACCACTGTTCCTCTCCACCAATGAGATGGACGCACCGCACCACATGGCGGCCGTCATGGAGCTCGACTTGAAGACAATTCACCCCAACTCGCTGGTCGACAGAATCAATGCTATGCCGGCTCTCAAGACCAGTGCTGGTAAGAAATTCTCCTTTCTTTTGTCTCCGTGTCCTCTCCATCCACTCCCACGTCGTCCTGTTGTCCTCTGCCTCTGCATAGAACCGGGTTTGCGCATATTTGCTTTCCCAAGGACATTGTCACTTTGATTTCTTTAAGCACATTCCACTTTTCCCTCTCTTACCAGCTGTGTCGTCTTGATCGATCAGTCAATCGGGGTAGTCGTTCTTGGCATACCAGAGGTCGATAAAAACGACATCTCGCTTGTCTTTTTTACTCTGCCAAGAGACACAACATCCCGTTCCGCAAAGGCTTATTTTGCCCTCTGACACCCAACCCTCGCAGCCTTCTTCACGTTTCTCCGAGCCAACCTCGCCATCCCGCTGTCCGAAATGTCCTCCAACGTCAGCACGCCGCTTCTTGAGCCGACCGTCCAGGAGACCACGTCTTCGTCTGCCACGGCCGCCTCTCGCAGAGCCCCCGTCAGCCTCGACGACATCCCCCCGCTCTCTCTCGGCGTCCTCACCACCCGCGCCGACAAGGTCGACGCCCTGCAGCTCGTCGCCGACAGCATCGCCCAGCAGCGCCAGACCGCCTCCCGCAGCCTCGTCTTCCACCCGCTCAACCTCGCCGGCCTGGCGCTGGCGCTGGGCCTGGCCTACCAGACCGACCCCTCGCGCGATGTCGGCCTGCTCCTCACCCTCGCCTCCGGCGTCGTCATGAGCTACCTCGTGCTCATCCGCTACGTCACCACGCCCTACCTGCGCCAGGCCGAAGAGCTCACGTGGGAGTGGCTGCAGGTCGGCGAGGACGGCCACGACCAGCAGCTGCAAGAAGACACCGTCATTGGTGCTCGCTTCGGCGACGAGATGATCGGCGCCCTGGTTCTGCGCCTCGAAGGCCCCCCCACCGCATCCACCTCAGCCGCCTCGTCCGCGGCCGCTGGCGCCAGCGGCTCCTCCTCCTCTTCCATATCCCCCTCTTCCTCGCGGCGCAAGCATGCCCGCGGTGGCAGCGGCGGCAGCGGCGGCAGCGGCAGCCTGCGCGGCGGTCGCGGCGTCATCCGCGCCTGGACCACCAAGCTGCGCTTCCGCCGCCGCGGCGTCGGCAGCGACCTGCTCAACGAGGCCGTGCGCGTCACGCGCGAGCGCTGCGGCAAAGACGCCGCCATCGGCTTCGCCCAGGCGCACGCCAACAGCGCCGTCGTGCTGCCCGAGATGTACAACGGCGCATTCCGCACCAGCGAGCGGAAAGCCACCCAGGCGCTCGACCGCGTCCTGGCCGAGTGGGACGGCAAGCGGAAGCGGTGAGGCGGCGACAGACGACGAATGATGGACGACGGATGATGGACGACGGACGACAAACGACGGCAGCAGCGACGACGGCGGCAGCAGCGACGGCGGCAGCAGCGACGGCGACAAGCGATAGACGGCAGACGACATACGGCAGGGTAGACGGCGGAGGATACACAAGGTCTAGACAGGCAGGTGGGTGGGCAAGCGCGGCTGGCGTTGCTTGGGTTTTCGCTCCATCGGACCGTTTCGGCCGCAAGGCTCTAATCTACATTTATACCTCTTTCATTCATATCAGATACCCCTTTATTGTATAGAGAACTTCTACCTAGTTACATACCTAGTTGGTCACCATCGCTACTTAATTTCATTAGACAAGATCTTTTCATTTCAAGGTCATGGCAGCATCTACTCTCCAAAGGTTCAGAGTGCAAGTGGAACGGTGGCCAAGGAGGGGTTGCCTTTCCATTTCGGTGGACGACCCACCCTCGCTTGTCCATATATTAGCATTACATGGGGGTTGTGGCGGGCGCTATACCCTGTGCGCACTTGGATTTCCCCCTACACAAGCGGCTGGGCGTGCTGTGCTTCGGATGGGAGGGAAGGATGGGGGAGGGGGAGGTAAGGGATGTGTGTCCAGCTTCGGCAGAGCAGATCGAGAGCAGGAGGGCGCACAGGTCTGCAGTGTATGTTGCCGAATGTGCCGGTTCGCAAGTGCTTCTCTTCCTAGCCAGAGGGTGACAGGGCGGTGAAGGGTGGAACATGAGGCCAGGAAAACAGGGCTGTCAGGACGCGCGCAGTAGAGGGGAAGTATCCCGAGAGGAGGATAAAGGATTAAGTCGAAAAGGGCAATCACAAGAAGAAGAGAAGGAAAAAACAAAAGCCATGGCAGCGTCAGCGTCAGGAGGAAAACAGACAAGAAAAAAAAAAAGAGATGCGCTCTCGTTAATTACGAGATAAACGTCGCCTCGGCAAACAGATCCCCTGTCTCCGTGACCTCCGGCGCGTCCCCCTTCTTCAGCTTCAGCACCATCTTGGTCTTGGTCGGGTAGTACTGTTATTGGGGTCAGCAATGTAAGATGCTTGGCATCAACAAGCAGAGGAGGCTTACCTGGTAGATGTACGGCTTCGTCCCTGCGACGCTACCGGCAATCTTCTTGATGACGCCCGGCACCTCGGCCATGACGTCTATCCGGTCAAGCCGCTCCTCAAGCGAGCCCTCCAGCACGGCCTCGACCTTGGTGCCGTCCTTGGCGGTGCCGGACCAGGTGTACCGGATGTCCGTGGGTTCCGGCCAGTCGTTGTGTGAGTCCTGCTTGGTTTTCAGATGGGTGGCTGTGTCGTCGGTGCCGGCAATGATGATCTCGCCGTCGCGGGCAATGCCGCCCACGGTGACCACGGTCGAGCCATACGACGGCGGCGTGGTGAACTGCATGAGCACGGCCGAGTATTCCGGGCCCTGAAAGGTGGCAAAGTTCCATCGGGACGCCAGGTGGTGAGGCTTCATGCCCTGGAGGGCGTGGATGAACAGGGAGGGGCCGGAGAACTCGATAGAGCCGTCCTCGGTGGTGATGGTGCCGCTGGCCTCGCAGCGCGGCCAGAAAGCGTGGCGCATGGAGCCCCAAGGGTCGCTGAGGTCGGTGCCAAACAGCGTGCGGCCGTCCTTGCCGGCCTGGAAGCCCGGAGCGGTGCGCTTGACCGTCAGGTTGACGATGGCGCGCTCGTCGTTGAGCGACTTGATGGTGTAGGTGAGGCCGTCCTCGGACAGCTCGACGGCGCAGTCCTGCGCAAAGAACGAGGTCATGTCTTCACTGAACTCGTGGTCCTTGAGCGGGGTCGAGCTCCAGAGCGGCGCCTTGCCGGGCTCGGTGACGTAGAAGATCTTGGTGTTGAACTGGCAGGTGGTGCGGATGCCTCTGGACAGTTAGCCATAGCCCACGACAGAGAAGATTACAACCTACGCAATGTTGTTGTAGATGACCTGGACAAACGCGGTCGGGCCGGCTTTCGAGGTGACGTAGAACACCTGTGTCTCGACACACGTCGACTCCATGGCCGTCCATTTCAGGCCATCCCGGGCGACCTCCGTGTATGGGGTCTCCTTGGCCTGCTCGGCCACAGACTTGATAGCCGAGGGGCCGTAGATAGGCTCCTGGGTGCCCGCCACATGGGCCAACCTGCATCGTGTTAGAGAGAAGATAAACGATGCCGGAGAGAGCGGGAGACCGAGGCAGCAAAGACACAAGGCAGACAGAAGACAGACGATGGTGAGACTCACGTTTGCTTCGCCCAGTCGAACATGTTGGGCAGACTCGAGGACCGAAGGAGTGAATAGAAGGGAGTGTGGAGGGTGGTTAGGCGGCGAAATAGACCGGTATCCCCGCCAAGAATGAAGAGGAAGGCGGGCAGACGGCAAGGAGAGGAGGCAGGGTGTCAAGGAGAGGCAGAACAGGAAAGCCGGAGGGTTAGGCCGTGAAAAAAAAAAGTTTAACTTGGTAGTCCGTTCACCGCCAAATATCGAAGGCGGACTGAGGTTTAAAAGGACGACAGAGGAGGCCTGGGCGACAATTAAGGCCGATGGGACGTCACGATTCCGGACCTAATTTTCTGTAGCGGGGCACTTGGGCAAAAATCGCCCCTGTTGCTGAGAGATCGCAGGTGCCAACCGCTGCAAATTAGACAGTAAGCTCGCCACTCAAGGCAACTGTCGCACCGTTAGACGATCCGATGGCCCCGCTTAGGAATCTTTAATTTCATGAACACGTGACCAATTACCGCCAACGTCTGGCGTGGCTGCATTGTGGCTTGAACCATTCGATTTTTTGGTGGTGCCTGCCGAGGTTTTCATGTCGAACCTCTTCTCTTCTCTCCCACTGCAGACCACACCAACCCCCCCTACCGCTCCAATGTCCAAGGCCGTCGACCAGGTGGTCAAGCTCATTGTCGGGGCGGGCAAGGCCAGCCCCAGCCCGCCGGTCGGTCCGGCACTCGGCAGCAAGGGCATCAAGTCAATGGACTTTTGCAAGGTGTGTTGCTCTGCAATAAGACATATAGGGCGCAGGGCTCACAGGCAAGGAATTCAATGCGCGCACGGCACACTACAACCCCGGCACGCCGCTGCCGGTCCGCGTGACTGTACGGCCCGACCGGACATTCCACTTTGAAGTGCGGACGCCGCACACGTCGTGGATGCTGCTGAACACGGCCGAGGTGCCGGAGGGCAAGGGCGGCAAGCGGCGGGGCGCACAGAAGCCGGGCACGGAAACGGTGGGGACGATCAGTCTCAAGCACGTGTACGAGGTGGCCAAGGTCAAGCAGAGCGAGCCGCGGCTCTCGGGACATTCGCTGGAGAGCATCTGCCGGTCGGTCATATTCCAGGCCAAGTCGATCGGCCTGGACGTGGTGGCATAGAGAAGAGGGGCGCAATGGGACAGGCTCTGACGAGAAATGTGTACGATACCATCTCTGGCGCGTGTGTCGTAGGATACCGGCACGTGACGCCTCTGTACAATCCCTTCTAGACGACAATATCATGGATTCATGAATCGATCTGGCATGAGTATGTGGAAGGAGCCACCAGTCAGATACAGCTTCCACATCGGGACATGTCATGCCATCACCTTTTATCTTCCCACTGAAAGTGTATTTCCTTGTCCTGCTTTCGAACCCTCGGCGGTGCGGCATCTTGCATATTAACCCCTTCGCCCTGTCCAGTTCGACTGCAGAAGCAATATCAACACTTTCAGACATTTTCTTCAACATCCTTTGAATGCGAGATGGATATCCTTCCTCCCTATACCGAGACAGACAGAGCCAGTGCGAGCAGCGATGCATGTTCCATCATGGCGCTGTCCCGGAGCATCAGCGACTCTCTGCATTTAACAGCTGACCCATAGGCGGAAGAAGCAGAGCGGCGAGACCTGAAGCGGCTTCGACCGTCGCTCCGGAGCGACAGCGATGGCGGCAAGACTGTCGTCGCAGCCGACGAAAACCAACGCCCACCCGAGTTCTCCGAGGACCGCACAACAAACAAAGGCAAGACATTCTTCGACCCCGTGGCACGCTGGGGGCCTGATGAAGAGAGCTGTGAAGACGCAGTCCCAGGTTAGAGGCCTGTGCTGCCGCGGGCGCCTGCCGCGGACTGGCCTGCTCTGATGCCCACCCCAAACCCCGGCGCTGTGGCGGGGCGGCTTCGAAGACTGGCAGAGCAGATGCGAACGGCTTCGTCGTCGTACCCTTCAGAGGGTATGCGGTCGCCCGTTCAGCCGGGGTCACCCGCTCTGCTCTCGGGCATGCACCCCCCAACAAGGCCAAGCTCTTGGCTGTCTCTCGTGCAGTCGATAGACTCCGAGTCCGACAGCAGCACTCGACAGCCAGCAGCTCAAGCCCACGAGATCGAACTCTGCATGAAGCTTGGGCCAGAGAGGAGGAGCCTTGGGACATCTGTGTTGACAGGGGGCAGTTCGAGAACCGGGACCTTGTTCACGGCCAAGGCCTCGACAGATTCCATCAATACATGGACGTTTGAGGGTCTGGAAGAAGCTGCAAGCCGATCGACATTCAGCTTAGCGAGCCGGCCGCGACACGCCATGTCGGACACACATGTGAGCCGCAGCTTCTGCGATGTTGCCTCGACAGAAAGCATTCCTGCGATGGGTTCTCGGTCGCCGTCCAGCTCTGTGCCGCTTCAGTGCTCCAGTTCGCCAGAGGGAGTCTGGTCGCTAGGCCATCGTCTGCGGCGATGCAAAGCCAGGAGCACAGATGAGAGGGGTGGCCTCCTTGGCTGCAAGGCACGGGACAATCGATTCGGCAGTTGGCGCTCCAAAAAAACGGGCGGCTGGCCGGTTGGAGAGTCGACAGCGGGTGAAAAGGGGATACTCCACGCCAACCAAGAGAGGCGATGCTACGACGACGACAAGACGGCGAAACGGAAGAACCGCCGGCGGCAATCTGAATCGAGCAGGTTTCGGCTTGGCGAGCGGCTGGCGGACAACACGTTTGTGGACAGCATTGTCAACTGGGGTCGCGGGACGCGGGCGAAAGTCAAGGCGCACCAGAAGAGGATCGCACGGTGTTGGAGGAGAAGGAGAGCATAAGGTATTATATGGGATGTATCGAAGAGAAACAAGTATCAAGAAACCAGAAACCAGAAAACGCCGTTGCTGTATACCGACCCTTGTATTTCATCACTCGTTCACTGGACGCCCTGTATTACAGCATGTATCGGAACTGCACAGACGGGTGCAGCTTGCGCCTTCTGCTGCGCCGTCGACGGCGCCGCGGCCCAGGGACGAGGCCCTGGGCTTCGTCTTCGTCTCCGCCGTCGTTTTCGTTATCATCATCGTCGTCGTCGTGGCAGAGGGCGGCCTCTGCTTTGGCGGCGCGGATCTCGAGCTGGCGGTTGCGGCGGCGGAGGAGGGCGCGCAGGACGAGGGCCAGCAGGGCGACAGCCAGCATGGCGGCGGTCATGGTGCGCATGCCGGGCAGAAAGAGGGGGCCGTCGGCGTCGGGGTAGAGGCGGGTGCCGAGGAGGGGGCCGCACTGGCCGACGGCCTGGAAGAGGGCGAAAGCGCCGCCCTGGCGAGCGACGCCGCGCTGGTTGTTGAGGTTCCAGGCGATGAGCAGGACGACGACGCTGAAGAAGCCGATGGCGGCCGGGTAGATGGCGAGGTAGCGCCAGAGGCTGGTGGCGTCGAGGACGGAGCCGCCGAGGGACAGCACGGCATAGCCGGCGGCGGAGGCGAGGGCGTGGGCCACGAGCAAGGGGCCGCGGACGCAGAGGTGGTCGGACAGGCGGGCGGTGGCGAGGACGAGGACGAAAGCGGCGAGGTAGGGGGGCGCGGCGAGGGCCTCGGCGGCGACGGGGTCGTGGCCCATGGCGGCGAGGATGGTGGGCAAGAAGACGGGCAGCGAGCTGTAGGCCATGTTGGCGAGGAAGAACATGGCGGCGGTGATCCAGGCGACGGGGTCGGCGAGGACGGCCAGGGAAGAAGAGAGGGAGGAGGTGCTGCCAGACTCAACGACGCCATCTTCCGTCACGTCCGTCTGTCCCTCCAGGCGCAGCCGGGCCACCTGCTTCTGCCGCCGCGAGAGGTAGCGCGCGCGGTCGGGGGCGTCCGGGATGACGCGCCAAGCAGCGACGGCGGCCACAACCGAGGGAAAGCCCTCGACGAGGAAGAGCAGCCGCCAGGGCGCTATGGGCCCGGCGACGGCGCGGCCGAGGGCGAGGATGGCCCAGGCCAGCGAGGCAGCCAAGGCGGTGGCCAGCGGCGCGGCGGCGATGAAGACGGCGGTGCGCCAGGCGAGCTCGTCGCGGCGGAAGAAGCGGGCCAGAAAGAGGGGCACGCCGGCGAAGCCGGCCTCGCCGATGCCCAGCAGCGCCCGCAGTAGGAGGAGTACCGGATACGAGGGCGCGACGGCCTGCAGCGCGGCGGCAGCGCCCCAGCCGGCGACGAGGGCAGCGACGAGGGCGTGGGCCGGCAGCCGGTGCCAGAGCAGCGCCAGCCAGGCGGAGCCGATGTAGGCGGCGTAAAAGGCCGTCAGGGCCCAGGCGTACCAGTCGTCGCGCGGCGGGTCCGTCTGCAGATCCGCGTCCATGCCGGCCACCCGGGCGTTGCCAATGTTGCAGCGGTCCACAAAGCTCAAGAGGTACAGCACCGCCACAAAGACGACCAGCCGCCGGTCGAACTGCCGCACCACCGCCCGCTCTTCCTCGGCCGTGTAGCTGGGCGACGCCACCGGAGACCAGGCCGACGACGCCGACGACAGCGACGACAAGGATCGCCGCCGCGCCGCCTCCTCCCACTGCACCAGCTCCACGTCACGGCTCTCCCCCTCTTCCCCCTCTTCCCCCTTGTCGCTGCCCCGGCCGCTGACGCTGCTGCTCTCGGGCGTCAAGATCTGCACCGACGGCGACGACGCGCCGCCATCCGACGCTGCTCTATCGGCCGACGCGCCGCCCACGCCCAGCAAGCCGCCGCGCATGGCGTTTGGGTCGGTTGTGCTGGCTGTGGTGATATACGGTAAATGGTGCCAAAGGGAACTCGGTTGGTCCCTCTCGTAAACAGGATTTCAAAGAAACAAAATATGGATCCGGCATGGCAGCGGCCATAAAAAACAAAGGGCGATTCAATCCCTGGGCAAGGAGGAATGCTAGATGACAGCACGAGCCATTCCTCGCAAGGATCGCACGCGGGAATGCAAGCCAAGCGAGAAATGAACGCGCGATGTAATACCTCCTGAGCCCTAGCCTAGCGCCCTCCGATCTGTGGGGAAGTGGTCGTAATCCCCCTCGCGGCCCCAGGGGTTCGACCACTAATATTAGTAAGATAGCTCCTAATGCAGCCAACCTATCGCCCAGCATTCGCCTGCCAAGAGACCTACTCCGTACTCGGTAGACAACAGAAATAATTCAAAGCTGGAACTGGCTGTTCTCTGGAGCAGCGATTTCGACTCCGGACTGCTTTTAGATACAGGTGCAAAAAACGGGAATCGTCTTCTGAAAAACTAGAATGCCTCGCCCACTGCACTGTCCACGTCTTCCATCTCGCTTCGCCTTCTTTTTTTGCTTTTTTGCCACCCCCTTTTCCTCCCCCCGAGACCAAACTGTTCGACCACCGGTATCCAAGGAAGCCTGTCCCAGACGTCTCTCATTCCAGTCCACGTGAAGAAGAGGATAAAATGTATTATGCCTTCACCAAAGCAACAAAACGGCGATTCTTCTGTTCCCATCACCATGACCAACAGCAGCCAACAAACGTTTTCAAGACATTGCAAAAAACATGCTAGACCACAGAGCATCTGCCGTCATGCTGACAGTTAATAAGACAAAGAGAATCTATAATATAATAAAAAGGAGGATAGCTCGCTGCTCGGGCCAGCGCTGTCCTGCCAAGAAAGTTAAGTGACAAGAGAAATGGAGATATATAAAGGAAATAGGTGGCTGGGAGACTCCTTGTTGTCAGGAGCAGACTCCGGCGTATATGATTCGTGAGATGGTGTTCGTCCGCTGGCCACGATACCAAGCGGAGAGATGCAAGGGGGGAATAAGCAAAAATGGAAAATGGAAAAATGAAAAAAAAAAAAGTACAGAAGCATCCGGCCAAAAAAGACCTCCCGGAAGGGTATCGAAGCGTGAATGATGAACGAAATTTTTGCAGCAGACAAGAGATTGTTTGAGCAGACGACATGGAAAACGTGAGGCAGCGTCGGTATCGTAACGTAGCACTCCGATCAGCAATAGACGACAGTGCCGCGCCAGAGAACACAAGCTTGTCTTTTTTTTTAGTTCCAGCCCAGCGAGTTCTCCGCAGCAACTGGTGCCGAGATGAACGCCGTGCGCGCCGAGTTGTTCATGTTGCTGCGGCCGCTACCGTGGCTGTCACGACCGCCTGCCGCACCTCCTGCTGCCGCACCGCCTGCCACACCGCCGTACGTCGAGGTGAAGTCCCGGCTGAGCAGCGCACCGCCCATCAGTGCCGGGCTGGCCGTCTGGCGCATGTCGGTTGCGTTCGTCAGCGAGTTGCTCCGGTGGTGCAGAGACTGCTTCTTGCGCTTGTACCGGCGGGCAATGACGAACATGGCCGTGCCGTACGCGGCCGACACAAACACAGCACCCACGGCAATGCCAGCCGTGGTACCGCGCTGCGAGGCCGACTGGTTGCCCGTGTTGCTGCTGCCAAACACGTCGTTCGAGCCAGACGTCGATGTGGACGAAGAACCAGACCCAGTTGTCGTCGCTGCGCCGTCGAGAGTCGAACCGATGAGAATGTCAATGGCCGGGTTGATCTCTTGCGACATGTTGTACTGCAGCGAGTCCGGGTTCTGCCACAGCGCCGCCGTCGGCGCGTGCATGTCCGCGCGCAGCTGCTCAATCTGAGACGTCGGGTACGTCGTGATGGCGAGCATGGTAACATAGCCAAGCTGCTCGGTCGTGTCGTACGGGATCAGGCGCTGAACGACAACCTTGCTGCTGTCGAAGCTGGCCTGATAAGACAGCAAGTCGGGTATCACCTTGAGCACCTGTGCGGCAGCCTTTGGTGTCACAGCAACAAAAGCGTAGTTCAGGCCATAGCCAAACGCGATCTGGATCTCCGATGTGTCTGCGGGAGCTGGGCTGCCGTTTGTGTCCGGAGTAATTGCCTTGGGAAGGCCCGTCGGCAGACCTGTCGACGACGTCGGCGCCAGACCCGTGACACTGGCCGAGATCGGCGTCGGCTGCGTCATGATCGTCGAAGGCAGCCATGTGTTCGAGTCGCTGAGTGTACCAATAATGGGAATGCTGGTCATCAAAGACGTGGACGACTCGCTCGTCACGGACGGCTGCACCGTCGTAGCCGGCTCCGAAGTCAGCCCAACCGTGGTAGACTCCGTCACATTGGTCGACGTGCCGTTCGTCGACGTCGGCAGAACAGGAATGCTCGTCACAATGCTCGACGGAGACACGCTCGTCAGCGAGGCGGTTTCCGTGCCGTTCTGCGACTCGGTCGCGGTAGGCAGCGACGTGATCAGCGACGAAGTCGGGGTCGAGCTTGTCACATTGGTGGTCACGGACGCATCAAGAGAGGACGTCGGCAGCACCGTCGGCGTAGTCGACAGCGGCAGCGACGTGACACTGCCAGTCGGGGGGTACGTGCTGGGGATGCTCGTGATGTTGATGGTGCTCTCCGTCGGCTGGTCCGTGAGCACAGACGTCGGAGTCTCGGTGGGAATCGACACCGTCAGGTACGCGCTCGTCGTCGGGGAAGACGACGATGACTCAATCGTGGAGGAAACGCCCGTGCCCACAAAGGACGTTACTGGAGTGGACGACACGACATAGTCCGAGGTCGAGGTAGGCGAAGTTCCTACAGTGCTCGTTGGGATAGTCGAAATTGTAGTCTCATCCGTATCGGTGGGCGTGGCCGTAGCATTGGCAGTTGCACTCACATCAAGCAGAGACGTGAGAGAGTCGACGAGAGAAGCCGAAGCGGACGTAGTCGAAGTCGAACCTGGGTAGACGACGATGCCCGACGAGGACGACGCAGTTGCCTCCGTGGTAGTGGGAGTCGTAGTGGTCGCTGCGGTGCTGGTGGTTTCAGTTCCAGTAGCGGTAGTGCTGGAAAGAGAGGTTGTGCCAGTCTGCGTGGCCCCAGTCGACGTCGTCGTAGCAGTCGAGTCGGGAGAAGACGTACGACCAGTCGTGCCGGTATTGGTGGTAGTTCCAGTCTTCGTTCCTTCAGTCGACGTAGTGGCCGTATCGGTCGAGTCGGCAGTAGGAGAGCTTGTCCTAGTGCCGGAGCTCGTAGAACCAGTCGACTTGGAGTCAGACGTGGTGTCAGTTGTCGCACTCTTTGTCGTCGTAGACTCCTTCTTGGTCGAATCGGTCGACGTCGAATCGGTCGATGCCGTGTCCGTAGTCGAAGAGTCTGGGCTAGACAACGACATGGTAGACAGGGACGGGAGAACAATGGTGTTTGTGCCAATGACGGTGGTAAAGCTGTTGTCGCTGCTCGTGGAGCCAGTGCCGTCCGAGTTGGTCGACTTCGTCGGGACGCGGGAGCTGGACAGAGACTGCGGCTTGGAGGAGGTCTCAAAGGTGACTCTGGAGGACAGTACGCTCGAAAAGAGGTCGGACGTCGTGTCTCTCCGAGTGGTGCCGGTGTCACTAGAGCTGCTTCCATCCGTGCTGCTGACGCTGCGAGACTTGCTCTGGCTGGTGATGCCGCTCGAGGCGTCCGAGCTGCTCGAGATGGAGCTGGAGATGGAGCTGTCAGAGGTATCGAAGCTGTCGGTGGTGTCCACGGTGGTGGTGTCTGACAGGCTGGCGGCCAATGTTGGTGGCGGGGCTGCGTGCGGAATGTTCTGGGTGCTCGTGGCGTTTATGTATGCCCGCTTCACATGCCGCGGGAAGTATATCCGCGGCCGTCCCTCCTGTGCGCTGGCGACTGATACGGCCGCCAAAACGGCGACCAAGAACGAGGAGGTGTGCATGGTGAGGTGTTGTGATGGTCTCTTTCCTTCGTGATGTTTGAATTCCTTTCCTTCAAGGTAGCTTGGGAACCAATTAAGCCAGCGTCATCCGGTGCATGGGCGGTTGACAGGTCCTTCTGAAGCGAGCGATGGGTCGGGAAAAGGAGAGAGCGTATCTGTGAGAAGAGCGCGTTGCTTAGCCTAGTCACCGACACGGTATTGTCTGTTGCGCAAAGGAAGACAAGCAAAAGGCGAAAGGGAGGGGTGAGCTACTTACGTGTGTCAGGGAGTGATATAATGAATGTACTTGACAAAAAATGATATTCTGTCAACGAATGTGATCTGGACGGTGAGCATGGGTTAGCAATTTGGTGGATCTCGTGCACTGGACGCATGAAAAGATCTTCAATGATCGACTGAAAAGGCGAGCAAATGTCGAAATAGGGTCCAGAACAGTGATCAGATCTCAAGAGGTTGGGGCCATATAGCAATATGGCGGCCAGATTGTCGTCCCGCTGGGTTCATAGTGGCATTTATGCAACACTTACAAGTTTAAAGATTCTGGTGATCCGGGAACATCCAAAGACGGTTGCGGTATCGAGAACAGAACTCTTTGTGAGGCTGAAAAGAGCGACTTGACGAGAACGAGTCGTCGTTGGGGAGCCAAAAATAGCAGTATACAGAAAAGCAAAATCCAAAACGAGAGAGGACTTGTCAAAAGACGAAAAAAGAGCGGTTGCTGGCTAAATGGTTCTTTTGCCGTGGATGGGATGGTGATCCGGTCCGCGTCAGCGTATATGTGCGTGCGTCTGGTTGTTAAAGAACGACTGGTATTTGCATCGGCAGCAGACCTCCGGAGGTCATATCCCAAGGGAACTGAAAAGAACGTGAAGGGGTGGTAGAGGATGAGAGAGGAAAAAAGGACACTGCTGGCTCCGAGGCGGTCGTAACGGTCGTTGGCAAAGGACGACGTCGTCGAAGGAGGATATTGTCGATGTCGAGGTCGGTGGTGAAGCGAAAGGAAGGGGAGAGGGGGGGAGGAAGGAGAGGGAAGGACACCAGCAGGAGTATGTAGTGATGGGCAGCAGGACGGACTGAATGGGGAAACAGAGGATCCAGAGGGATCTCTCAGGGCAAGAAGGGAACAATACGACGTAGACAGGCAGCGGGGTCCACATCTGGGAAGCCGCGGGGGCGCGAAATCCGCCCTTTGGCTGCAGGGCAGACAAATACTGTCGACCAAAGGAGACTAGCACCATGGGGCGGACGGCACATGGGTGTGGCATACAGAGTAGGTGCTGGTGGGTAAAGACAGACAGCGTCGACAAGGAAAATGGAGGCGGGCAAGGGCAGGGAGGGGTCCAAAAGACACAAGCTGATAGTGGGTACGACATAAAGTAGGACCGAGAAAGGGGAGGAAATGAGCAATACGAGCACCTTGACCCCGGTAAAAACGCAAAGCAGCTGTTTTTCGTTTGTGTGCTTCCGTTTCTACCTCCGTTTTCTTCTTGGGCCTTGCTGTGCCACTTCCTCTCATCGTTCCTATCAAGATACAAAGGAAAGCTCCCTACGTGGTAGTTTTCGGAAAGAGCCTGGCGCATGAACGCGTCCACGGGTCCCCCTTTTTTTTGTCGTCACTTCACTACCATTTTTTGGCGCCAGGCGTGCACCTTCTATATCCAACAGCATGTCTTCTGGAAAGCGGGAGCACGCCTGTAGCGAACCTTTAGCGCATGTTTTGTCGCAAGCTGGAGGCTGGAACAATTGCTCTGGCAAGATATGTGTACTTTTGAGTGCCAAAAAAAAAAAAAAAAAAAAAAAAAAAAAAGACTATGCCTCCTATAGAGATGCCGTGTATTGCAATGTATCGATGCGAAATTGATTCTCGCCGTCAGGACCGCTCCAATTTGGGTGGCGCAAAACGGCAGGGCATGCACACCATGTAATACTGGCTGCTCGATCTGGAAGATACGTTACGTACGTATATGTACACGTACCACACGAAAATACAAGGATGTGGCCGTGTTGCTCCCTTCAAGATACCTTGGCTGGTCCACAATGATACATCGGCCTGCGTGCTGCGTGAAGCGGAATGCAAGTCCTGCTGACAAGCGGCAAGGTACTCCACAGCATAAAAGTGGGAGAAGAGAATTTCTGTCCGCATGTACAAGGGCAGGGGTTCTCATGCGCTCCATTTTGATGAATGCAGAGTTATGATTGGCCGCTCACAAGTGGTGGCTTTTCCGCCTCTGCAATGTTGCCCACCAATTTTCCACGACCCCTGGCCGATGCAGCCCAAAGAGGCAAAGATTCGTTTCGGATTGGCCTGGTCCCGTTTAGCGAGCGGCCGTACATGTACAAAAAAAGTAAGATACATTTTCCCGCAGGCCAGAAAGATGAAGGTGTGCAGTGGTTCCTGGCGCCGATCTTCCCACGGATTGGGCAGGTTCTTTCGCGACGCGCTGCAACTGTGTGAAATGTGCCTGGCGGAGTTTGTTCGTATCTGGCGCG
The DNA here is from genome assembly GCA_014183025.1 of Harringtonia lauricola. Lineage (NCBI taxonomy): Eukaryota > Fungi > Ascomycota > Sordariomycetes > Ophiostomatales > Ophiostomataceae > Harringtonia > Harringtonia lauricola. The sequence goes on along the minus strand of JACBXF010000067.1, from coordinate 1,334,476 downwards.
CAGTGGGCTCGCGACCGTACGAGTACGAGGACGCGGTGCTCGTATCTCACATCTCGTGCGCATGGAGTACCTCCTGCCTGTGCGAAGTATATAAGATACAAGCGCACTGACCCGTTCCATTCTCCATATATCGGCACTCGAGCCGATTGTGTGATCCAATGAATAAGCCTCATGAGCTCGTACTATTGTTTTGCTTTCAGCGGCTGCCAAGCTCCACGTCCAAGTTGCCTGCGCTCGTACGAGTATTGCTATTATCTGGTTAAAGATCCAACGCGGTCGACGAATGCCACGGCCAGCACGTGGAACACTGCACCGGACACGGCACAAGCAAGGCACAGGCAATGCTGTGCATGCCGTCCTGCCCGCAGGAAGAGGATGACCCGTGGCTGGTTCGCGTTTCCCCTGAAAACGCCGCGAAGGATGTCGCACAAGGAAGGAGAAGGCGCTCCGGGCCAGGCCACCTCCACGACAAGACGCGAACTTGCGTCAGTTGCATTCCAGTGGAGCAGCGCAGATGACGAAGGGTTGTTTCTTTTAGACTTTGCCGGTGCCGCCGGTCGAGTTGGCGGCGCAGATCACAGGCGTTAAAAGTAAAGCACCGGTGCGGCTTTCGGGCGATTCGTTTGGTCACAAAGAAAAAAAGACGCTATTCCATGTAGAATAACGACCAAGATACAGAGCAATCTCACCCGACGCCGAAAATGGCCTGTGCGTGGCAAGCTTGCGTGGGCCACCTGAAGGAGGGCAGAGGGCAGCTTTTCCAATGCCCCTGACTAGCCGAGTGGGCGAGTGGGCGCTTGGCCTTAATTTCCTCTCCGCGATTCCGCAATCGTTGTAACCGCAAAAGGAGTCTCTTCCAGGCAATCGCTTGCGATGCTCGCCCACAAGCAGAGGGCTAGCTGGTGGGCAGATCACATCCTCAATATGCGAATACGCCGTCCGTACCTGGCTTCATGCCTTCCACGCGCCATTTCTTCCGGGGTCGCGTTTCGTCGGTATCCGGCATGGTGGCTGAGGGCGAGGCCATTCAGACCCAGACATCAAAACAAACGCTCCAATCTGGAAAAAGCAATGTACGGTAAACTATGAAACACCGGCCTGTCCCCCGAGTACGGAAATGAAAAGAAAGGGTCACGACAAAAGGCATGACACGTGGTGTTCCATTCCTGGCCTCAGCCTTCGACCAAGCCCTTTCGATGGCGAAATCGACCTCTGCCCCAACTCTGACCAAGAACAAAAAGGTCTTGGGAGTGCCAGGAATGCTGGGAGCGCTGGGAATGTATCCTGTGGGAGAACCAAGCCGCTGTTCAGCAAGGGCCAACTTGTTTCAAAAGCATCCCTGGACAAGCATAAATTATCCTGGTCCTCATATTGTGCTGTGCAAATATTATGTACAAAGTCATTGTGCTTTGTGCCCCCTTGTGCCGAAATGTTTTGTTTTTTCTTCCTTTCCTTTCCCTTGGGTTATTCTGTTTTGCAAGTCGATACCCCATATGGACTGGTTGTCTACCCCATTTGTGGCCGCCCAAACCAATATACATCTTTCAGGGGAAACAGATTGCGCGAAGCTGCCGTGTGACTCCCAGTGGAAATGCACCATCATACGATGTGCCCTGCATTAGGTCCCAGTGGAATCCTCAAGCCAGAGGACGCACCATAGCCTAGTAAGACAAGAACAGCAAGAGCCATGCCAATCGCCATGATATATGCTTCGTCAGCTATCTTCCTCCATGTACCGCAGTTATTTCCCGTCTCTATTCCCAACAAAGGGTAAAAGCTTCCTCTTCGGGAGGATGGAAGGACCACACAGAGGAGTCAAATGCCTGTCACCCCATCCGTGGGTGCCAAGGCTGTGCCCGAGGCAGCCCAACGGTCCAGTTCCGACCGAGCATTTTACCCCCTTTTAGAGTGCAGGCGGACGGACCAGTATGCCGTCCTAGTTTCTAGGGAGGGAGAAGAAGAAGAAAAAAAGAAGACTGGAATGGACACTACGGCATCCTGCGTCTTCCTGAAACGAGACAGCACATTGTTTGTTGCTTCTTCCTGTGGATATTTCTTTCCATGGTTCAAAATGCGGATGTAAATGAAAGGGGTATGCACATTGTGAAAAGATCTTTTTCATCCTCATTGTCGGAGCCGTACGTGTACACGTACAGGATGTCATTCCTATAACCAGTTCAGAATGCTTGCGATGATTACACAGAAACCATCTCGTTCCTGTCATGTTGGCGTTTGATTCCCTTCTCGGATATATTGATTCCAGTATCGGAAGGCCGTGTTCCTCGTTCACGAGAAGTTGTCTGATGCCAACACAGCCAGTCCGATCCGCCATCGTGTCCGGAAGCAACATGTCGAAACAAGGGGGGGGGATGAGATGAATGATTAACATGTAAATTTGGATGAATTTTTCTTTTTTTGTCTAGGTCACGAATGAAAGCTATTATGAAGTAGAAGTAAAGGGCACTGGCGTGAGGGAGATATTTCTGTTTTGCCAGTTCCCAATTTGGTTCTATCTTGTTTGCCCCCCCCGGGTTCCCTGTGTGGTTGGTCGTCTATCATGAAGCACAGTGGGGGCAGTCGTAGGACGGATAGATCGAATCCGCTAGTGTAGATTCAAACAGACGGCTCCAATAAGCCATCCTTGGTTTGCTATTTGAGTTTTTTCGATATTGTGAAATCCTGTGCAAGGAAACGACATGCATTGACTGTATTTCGTTTGTTTGTCTGCATCATAATGGGAATCCCGATGTCATATTTCTCGCTGCTTCCCTGGAATATGATATTAATATCGCGTGCCAGTGTGGAGGTGTGAGAGGATATTGTTTCTACATCTTATTAATCCTGTATGTGAGGCTTAAACCTCGTGAATATGACGGAAGTAGCTGGTGAAACGGAAACAGGAAGAGACAACAACGTGGCCGGCAGTTGTTCAATTCACATGTCCAAGCATGTTCTCGTTTAGATGCCTCTTTTATTTTGCGAGTGAAACTCTCTGGGGCATCACTCGTCATCCGTTGATTTCAAATCATCACGAGGTATCACCATCTGTGACTAGAGCGATACTGGCCACACAGGCACCCAGAATGCGAAAAAACAAGGTCGTGGCAGTTGAATGATGTGTGGTTGGGGAACCTTTGCCCGTAGACGATGGCATTTATCCCTCATCCTCTGAACTGTGTTTGATACAGATGAAGAGGCTTTTGGCCGCGGAAGCTTTTACTCCTCCCCTGAAGTTGAAACTACAACTACCCGATACTGAAATGCGTCTACTCCTGTATCTTCATTTGGTAGCTGTTAGAGGGAGTCGTTTTATCTTGGTACGCCAGAGAAACTATTTCGCATGCTTTAAGTTAATTTGCTGAGGCAATTGTGTGTCCTGCAGTGGAATTATGGACACTGACAACACGATTTCAGGTTCTACATAGTTGCAACCTTCAGGTTTGGATGATGTGTTTCCTCGCGCTGTTGAAATTTGTTGCCAGATCTTCTCCAGCCAAAGGCCCTCAAGTTTCTGTGAATATATCGTCGCCTCATGAAGTGTAATTCTGCAGGTCAAGAATTTCCTCCTTGCCGACTTTATTGTATTGATGGGCCAATACTGACTGCTCGCCGGATTTCGCTCGTCTCCTTTGCTGCAGTCAAGTGACGCTCCCCGACATCACACGCTGTGTCACTTCTATCGTTCTTGTGCTCCGCGATCTCTGTGCCACCGCCGCACGATGTGACCGTGGGCCAGACGAACGGTAGACAGATGAACGAGGAGATGGCAAAAGGGCGTAGGGGGGCTCTCAACCTCGTGCTACAGCCAGCAATATAAGAGACAGGAAATCCATGATTTCGTCCAGTCACAGAACTTTTCGCTACACGGCGAACACCGGACTTGGCCGATGATATCTCAGATCAGGTTGAGCTGTCATATTTGTCGGATGTCGGGGTAAAACAGGTTATAACAAAGCATGTATCATGGCTCTGTGCTTCCTCGTTGACATTGCACGACAATGACTTTATACATTTATCTTCGTTTCGGCAGGAAGACATTTGAAAAAAGACATCTGATATGGCATATGGGAAGCAGCAACTGTCGGCCAAAGCGGAGAGTTTTCTGGGAGCATGCAGCATGCCGTGGGCCTGCCTATTCCTGTCCCTGTTGACATGTCGCATCGGGGTTGATCTGTTTCCCGATATGCTGTCTGGTGATCGATCGTGTCAAGCGGTGTAGATTATGGGGTTCTTTCCCTCTCCGGGTTTCTCTTCGCACTGGCCTGTACTCCTCCGGCTGGCCTGATCTCACCAAGACATCGGGGTGTTTAATATGCCGCCGAATGGACCATATTACGCCATCTTTTAGCCGTGGTTCTGTCTACTTGCAAGCGCGGCTTATGTCGGTAGGTCACCGGCGTCAAGGGTTGCCGGGCAAATTGCTCTTGGATGTGAGAGACGTGAGAGCCAAGACGCACACTGAGGTCATTCATCCGCTCTCTAAACGGGAAAATCAGGCGCGGTCCGGCCAGACCGCGCCACAGTGTACATCAACGTCTATCGCAACACCTATTTCCAAAGAAATCCCTCACAGGAGGACAACGCCACTGAACGGCCGCGTCAACACTAGAGATACGCATGTCAGACAGTAATACGGCGCTCAGTAGCATTGTGCATTGTTTTGCGTTGTTTTGCAAACTAAGGGAAGAAAAAAAACTGCATAGAAAGGGCATCGTCAACATCATTTGATTCGTGCATGTCTGCGATGTAGTGTGCGGTGTGCATCCTCAGCCACGTCCCAATATTGTGGGCCACATGCAAGGCCGCTCGCTATGGCATAGGCACCGATGGGATGGGCGAGTCGGAACGCTGGCCAGTTGTCTCCTGCATGTCGATATGGGCTGTGCAACACACTCCGCCGCCCTTCTTGCCGAACAGGAATAGACAAACTGGTTACAAGGGAGCAGCGCTGTCATGCAATGCGGGCGGCTTGGTTCGGAACTGCTCCTTTGTAAATCCATTTCCTGGTCGAGCCATCAACAGATCAACAGAGGTCCGGAAGAGCGGCGGAATCCTTGCCGGAACCAACGATGACGTTACTCGACGCAACGGCCATGCGTGCTGCTGCGGGCTCGCTTCGAGCTTCTGTTTACCAACATGCACGGCACAAAAGATACATGCGTGTATGGCGTCCAGCTGGGCGGTCGACCTGACAACTGACAGATCAGCTCTGGGACTGAGAGGTTGAACCGCTCGCCTGCGCTTGTCGTCTGCACCGACCCGAAACAAGGCGGCAGCTGTCGAGGCAGTGAAGCCATGTCGGAGGTCGCGACGACGCTTGGTCATCTGGGCCCGCCTTCCCCCCCCCTCCGATGTACAATGCAGCTATCACTCCAGGAAGGGTAATGATGGTCTAGGCCGCAGCTCAGGTGGACAAGCCACAGAGTGACTCCGCATGGCCGTCTCTTGCGCGCATGGTTGCATTTCGGCGGCCCGTGGCTGTCTGAATTTAGAATTTGGAATTCGTCTTGGTATTTGGTGCCTGGGTGCGCTCTTCACTTTTCAGCATTGTATCCCTGCACCTCACAAACACACTTGCTGTATCCATTCGGACACTTGCCGGTGGGACAGGACTGGTCACGCAGGAGAAGCAAATTGGGAACGAGGGCAGGCCGGTTCGTTTCACCAGTGTCTTTGCCATTGCTCGGCACTGGGTCTGCTTCCGTCTCTGTTCTGCAGATTGCGGTTCTGTTCCAAGGCTGTTGTGAGAACTTGCATCTTAAGCAGTAGTGGGCCAACGCAGCATCTGCTCCACGCACACAGCGCTCCCAGGAAGGTCCAGGTCCGAGCGACAGCAGATAACCCATCTCTGCGATGCGGACCCGAACATAATGATGATGATCCTCAGCCCACGTAGATCCCCCGCGAAGATCTGGCACTCTGTTTGCGCTTGCACCTGCCATTTGGCAATTGCTTCCCGCAAGTATGCCACTGCCCCCAAGCAGGCCTGACCGCCTCCCGAGGGAAGTGACTGCGTTCCTAGCCTTCTGCAACTGTTTTCTTCTTTTTTTCCTTTTTCTTTTTCCTTCTTTTTTTTTTCTTTGGCTCAGAGCATCCCAACTCTAAGCCGTCGCAACACTTGGTCAGCCGTGCTACCCCACTCACCCTCTCCACCCCTCTATCACATCATACGCACCTTCCTCCACTAGTCCCTCGCAGGCAGCTTGGGAAAGACCATTTCATGATGGCACAGTGCAAGATACCTTCCACGCGCATGGAAATTGTCTTGCAGGCACGGGCAAAGTCAAAGGGGGGGCACAAAACTTCCGACCAGTGGCGCGCCCTGGTTTGGACCCTGACCCTGGCAGCACCGGCCGCTGTGATCCTCTGCTGTAGCGCCCCACATCTCTCGGGTCGCAGCCAGTATCTCTCGATTTTCGTCCTTGCCTTCCGCCTACATCAGACCGTCTCTGCCCATCCCCACCTTAGTCACGTATTTGCCCTCCCTGTATTGTACAGTGCTGTGAGTGTTTAGGTGTTTACCTTGTGGTATCCTTGTTCTGGCAAGCAGTCCGTGCCTCTTGCGCCTTTGCTTCAGCAAAATAAATAAATACTCTGTCAACTCCCCCTCTGCCCCTCCCATCTAGCTTCCTCCCATTTCCATTCCCACTTCTTTTTCCCATCTTCTCGCCAAACTCGACTCGCCCCTCGTCTTTTCCTTCTGTAAGCTTACCATTGGTTCACCTCCCTCTCCTCCCAGCACCCCCAGTCTTCAAGCACAGGCTGCGAAAACTCTCTGGCTAACCATTGCGCTTCCAACCCCGCCTTATAGTCTCCGCTATCTCTGCTTATTTATACATTGAACACGTCTATCGTCACAATGGGCGTCACAAAGACCACATATCAGGAGGGCACTGGCGCAACCCCGGCCAAGGGCCAGAAAGTCACCATCGAGTACACTGGCTACCTGAAGGACACGTCCAAGCCGGACAACAAGGGAACAAAGTGCGTTCTACCTGCGCCAAGTTCGCCGAGTTCCCGGCAATTCGAGGACAAGCGAGACTCTCGAGCTAACCTTTTCTGTTGCAGGTTCGATAGCTCCGTTGGCCGTGGCGACTTTGTCACCACCATCGGCGTCGGCCAGGTCATTCGGGGTATGGACCGCCCATGTGGCTGATGATTTTGCTCTATGCCACAGTATAGCTGCTAACCGTCCAAGGCTGGGATGAGGGCGTCGTCCAGATGAAGGTTGGCGAGAAGGCCACCCTTGACATCACCAGGTATGCTCCAGCAGATTACCCTCTTCCCCCCCCCCGTTCGCATCCCGACCGTTCGGATACTAACTTGAAACTATAGTGACTTCGGCTACGGCGCACGGTAAGAACAGCTCTATCCATATCAGCCAGCTTCGGAGGTCGCCGGGGTTACCCAGCGCCACCTCCCGCAGATGGGTAGGGGTAGTCGAGACACTAACGAATCCTAGGGGTTTCACCGGTCATATTCCGCCTAATGCGGACCTCATCTTGTATGCACATCTGTCTCCCCTTGCTTTGCCAAGCCACACCCACACACATCTGTTTGGGTCTACTTTTGTGTCGCTAACACTCGCAGCGATGTCTACCTGAAGAATGTCGCGTAAGCTACCAGCTGCAGATAGCACGGGGCCGGATGGATAGACCAAGGCATACTGCTGGAGATAATAAATCGAAAACAGGATGAAATCATATGGGGAAACGCACATGTGGAAGGACGAGGTTCAAAGTGGCGCGCTCATAAACGAGTCGGACTGCATGTATCTGTTTCTTTACTGCTGTTTCAATCCATGGAGCCGCCAGCTTAGCCCAAGTACGAATTACCAATGCTCCATCTTTTCGCCGTGATCCTGCCTCACAGCGTCCGTTCATATATCTCGTCTATTGTGTACCACCCCGCCGAAATAGGCGAGAAAAAGAACAGAAAAGAGAAAGAGAACCCCCACCCCCCAAAAAGCAGGAAGACAGAGACAAGAGAAAGCTCACACGTCGCAAGAAAAGTGGGCCTGTGATCGCGAGCTGCGTGCTTCCCAACACCTGCGGAATCGCTTGCGCACCCGACGATGGCCTGGGTAGCCTCCCGCCGCCCGGTGTGTTAGGTGCTCTGCCCCCACACGGAAGATTGCATCCTTGTTTATCTACTGGGCTGCACAGAACCGTTGACGTAATACAGAGATAGACAGAGGACGGAGGGTTGTATATTGCTACATGAGATCCGTACGACCCATATGACCCCAAAAGGCTGCAAAGGCGCAGACGACAGACGGATGAAAACCATAAATTAAATTGCCTCAAACAGCATTGGCATGGCCTCTTGCGGTCCCTCTTATTGCTTGCCCTCCCCGGCCCAGCCTGTACCATGTTTGGTAACTGCCGAAATATCGTGCAGGTGTGCGAGGACGGAAAACAAGGAAAGCACCCAGCCTCACCAAAACGAGCGGCGACGACGAAGAGAAGGAACTTTCCTCTTCATCAACGACCACTCGACTTGTTGGGGGTGGTTATGCAGATAGCGACACACTCGAAAAAATAAGTAGAGGTGGTGTGAGCAAGATCACACACTTGCGCCGTTTTGCGCCATCCGTTCAGCATTGGCAATGATCATTTGATCCGCTTGTGTTGCGAAAACCCCGGTGGCTACACAATGCCTTGGGTACTTCATATACACGGGCAGCCGTGATGAAATGAAGCCACGGCTGGCCCTCCTTTGAGGGAAAAGACGAGCCCTGCTGATCTGCTATTCCTGCGTCTCTTCCACTTTGCTTGCGCCTTGGGCTAACTGCACGATTGAACCCGAGACCGGGACTGGACATCCACTTCTGGGGATAGATGAGAGATCTGGCAGAGAAGGCGCAAGGCTGGTGGTGGTGACAAATATTAACCGCTGTTTACCACCACTGGTTTTCGCATCGTGTTTTGTCATCCCGTTGGAGCTTGACAAATATGCGGCAGTACGAGTACCGAGGTAGGGAGGGTATTATTCGCGGTGGTTTTCAAGTACTACTAGTGTGGGTCAATGTTTATTTACGCCCAAAAGAGCGTGAATAAACATCACCCCACAGAAAAGATACTTATCTCTAACCTTCCGACCTTCCGCCCTTTCGCCCTACCTTCCTTCCTATCCTACTATCCTACACCACTACAATGCCGAAGCATCTTACTAATACCGAACGGCAGGAAGTCTACAATCTTTACCACCGCTAGGGACACTCCCTTTGCAATATTACTACTACTACTGGCTTTAGCCGTTATCAAATCGAACGTGCAATTCGCCCTATTGTTCCGAAACGCAGACCTGGCCCGAAACCCTCCTTATCCTATGAAGAGGAAGAAGAATTAATGGCCTTTGTAACGGCTAGTAAACCGCATCGTCGAATAACGTACGCTCGTTTAGGTGAAGTGGTTTTTCATGGAAGATACAAGAAATGGGCAGTCAAGTCAGCACTTAAGCGAAATGGCTTTAAACGTCACCGTACAACAACCAAGCCGTATATCTTAGAAGCAAATCGTCGAAAACGATTGAAGTGGGCGGAAGACCATCTAGATTGGACTCAACAACAATGGGATAACGTTCTTTGGAGTGACGAGACCTGGGTTACAAGCTGAAAGCATCGCCAAGTCTGAGTAACGCGCTGTTCGAACGAGGAGCTTGATCCAACCTGTATCCTTGAGCGTGAAAGAAAGCCAATCGGCTGGCTATTTTGGGGATGCTTTTTAGGCAACGGAGGAAGAGGTCCTAGAGTCTTTTGGGAAAAGTCTTAAGGCACTGTAACCTTTAAGACTTATTAAGAGAATATCCTCCTTGTTGTTGACGGTTGGCTTTGCCACTTAGAAAGCCAAGGTTATTACTATATAGATTTCATGTAAGATGGTGCCTTTAGCTATAGAGCAAGGCTAACATTCCTTAACCTATATAATCGTGGGATTACTGTAATTAACTGGCCGTTGTACAGTTTTGACTTAAATCCTATTAAAAAATGTTAGAACTGAATAAAGGATTGTATTAATATATACATTACAGACGATTGTAAGGTGCTTTATAACACCTTACATGGTTAGGTAGAGGAGGCCTAGGAGGCTTTACCTTAGCAATTTTAGAGGGATTAATTAGTATATATATACAATTGTATAGTAGCTGTAATTACGGCTAATAGCTTACATACAAAGTATTAGGTAATCCATAGAAGTACTACTGTTTTGCCACCAAATTCGATGTAGTGGGGCTAAAAATTATGGGCCGTTTTGTGACCAGGCGAAATCGCGAATAATAGCCCCCCTACCTCGTACTCGTACGAATAACCAGAATTCGCACAGTGTGGTTATGAGAATAGCGGGGCTAAAGCTGCCCAGTTAGCAGCCGTGGCGGGGTGTCGTCGACGGTCGAAGCATGCGGAAAGAGCGAAGGAGGGGCTGGTGGCGGGCCAGCGCAGTTGCCTGCTCTTGTGTCTGACTGATTATTCCTGAACCAAGAACAAAACAGACAAACACCTTTTCTTAGAAATCCAAAATAGCCCGAAGCAAAACTGATGCAATCTGCTCTCGCTCTGTATTTCCTGGCCACGATATCACCGACCATCATTCCATCCGCATCTGAGCCCTTCCTCCATCGGCCAGCAACTGCGCTTTTCTTGTCCTGCATCTCTTCCACCCCGCAAAGCTAAATTACCACTGTTCACCAGCTTTGGCGGGTCTGTCATCACTCGAATCCCCCCCCTCTCTCACCTCTGCCATCCTCCCTTCTCTCTCCATAGTCATCCCTGACCTCTCCTGTGCCCTCGAGCTCACCTTCAAACTGGGGAAGCGAAAATTCTCATCCGGCAACTTGCCAGATTCTGCTAAACTCAAGATGGGGGTAAGCTACCGCCTAGCCTTCTCCTGACCCTTACGATGGCGCGTTGATGCTCTCGCGACCGTTGCGCTACGAGCGTTGGGTCGTTGGCCGTTAGATACCGAACGCAAACTGACCTCTTCCCCTTCTTCTACTCCAGGACACCAAGGTAGACCTCGTTACCCGTATGCAGGTGGACGAGTCCGTCGCTGGTAACACCGAGATCGATGAGTCCCTATACAGCCGTCAGCTTTATGTGCTGGGCCACGAGGCCATGAAGCGCATGAGTGCTTCCAATGTGCTCATCGCTGGCCTCAAGGGCTTGGGCGCTGAAATCGCCAAGAACATCGCCCTCGCCGGCGTCAAGAGCCTCACCCTCTACGATCCTGCCCCGGTAGCCATTGCCGACTTGTCCTCCCAGTTCTTCCTCCGCCCCGAAGACGTCGGAAAACCCCGGGACAGGGTGACCGCTCCTCGCGTCGCTGAGCTCAATGCCTACACGCCCATTCACATCCACGAGTCTGACAAGTACGTCCGCCCGCTACCCCCCCCCTCGTGCATCCTAAATATCTAACGCCTTGCAGCCTCGCAGAAAACCTTTCTCAGCTCGACAAGTTCCAGGTTATCGTCTTGACCGGCACTTCCCTCAACACCCAGATTTCCGTGGCCGACTACTGTCACGAAAAGGGCATCTATGTGGTTGTCGCTGATACATTTGGCCTGTTCGGCTCGCTATTCTGCGACTTCGGCTCCAAGTTCACTGTCATCGATGCTACAGGCGAAAACCCGTTGAACGGTATCGTCGCCGACATTGACGAAGATGGTCTGGTGTCTGCCCTGGATGAGACACGCCATGGACTGGAGGATGGCGACTACGTCGCATTTTCCGAGCTTGAGGGCTTGGAGGCGCTCAACGACAGCGAGCCGCGGAAGATCACGGTGAAGGGGCCATACACATTTTCCATCGGCAGCGTCAGTAGCCTCGGCCAGTACAAGCGGGGAGGCCTCTACCGCCAAGTCAAGATGCCCAAGTTCCTCGAGTTTAAGAGTTTCTCGGATGCTCTCAAGAACCCGGATTTCGTCGTGTCAGACTTTGCCAAGTTTGATCGCCCACAGCAACTGCATATTGGCTTCCAGGCACTCCATGCCTTTGCCCAAACCCATAAGAGGCTGCCGCGGCCGATAAATGCAGAAGACGCCAGCGCCGTTATCAACTCTGCCCGCGAGCTTGCCAAGCAGGAGGGCATCGATGCTGAAATTGACGAGAAGCTTTTGACAGAGCTCAGCTACCAAGCCACGGGTGATCTCAATCCAATGGCTGCCTTCTTCGGAGGCATAGTTGCCCAGGAAGTCCTCAAGGCTGTCTCTGGAAAATTTAGCCCAGTTCAGCAGTGGCTGTATTTTGACTCTCTGGAATCGCTGCCTAGCAAATTTGATCGCTCCGAGGAGTCGTGCAAGCCGCTGGGTACGCGCTATGACGGCCAGATTGCTGTCTTTGGTCGCCAGTACCAGGAGCATCTTTCCAACATCAAGCAGTTCCTTGTTGGAGCAGGCGCCATTGGCTGCGAGATGCTCAAGAACTGGGCCATGATCGGCCTTGGCACCGGTCCTAAGGGCAAGATCACCATCACAGACAACGACTCGATCGAGAAGAGCAACCTGAATCGTCAATTTCTGTTCCGCCCTAAGGATGTCGGCAAGATGAAGAGCGACACAGCAGCCAAGGCCGTGCAACTTATGAATCCGGATCTGGTTGACCACATACGCTGTCTGAAGGATCGTGTGGGCCCTGAGACGGAGCACATTTTCAACGAGGAGTTCTGGGAGAGCCTGGATGGCGTGACCAATGCTCTCGACAACGTTGAGGCGCGCACGTACGTGGACCGACGCTGTGTTTTCTTTCACAAACCTTTGCTCGAGAGCGGCACACTCGGCACAAAGGGCAACACGCAAGTCGTGCTGCCCAATTTGACCGAGTCATACTCGTCCTCCCAAGACCCGCCGGAGCAGTCTTTCCCCATGTGCACTCTCCGCAGCTTCCCCAACCGGATCGAACATACCATAGCGTGGGCGCGCGAGCTATTCGACACCAACTTTGTCAAATCGGCTGAGACTGTGAATCTGTATTTGACACAGCCTAACTATTTGGAGACGACGTTGAAACAGACAGGCAACGAGATCGCCACATTGGAGACCCTCCGTGACTACCTCAAGACCGAGCGGGCGCTGACCTTTGAGGACTGCGTTAGCTGGGCCCGCATGTTGTTCGAGAAGCAGTACAACAATGCCATTCAGCAACTGCTGCACAATTTCCCCAAGGATTCTGTTTCTTCGACGGGAACGCCGTTCTGGTCGGGGCCGAAGCGGGCACCCGATCCAATCAAGTTCGATCCCACAAACCCGACACACTTTAGCTTCCTCGTGTCTGCCACCAACCTTCATGCTTTCAACTATAACATCAACGTGCAGGGCAAAGATAAGAGCGACTATCTCGCGGCACTAGATAATGTCATCGTCCCCGACTTCTCTCCCGATCCAAGTGTGAAGATCCAGGCTGATGAGAAGGACCCGGTATGTTGAATTTTTGGGGGATGTCCACTCATCATAATACTCATTGCTGACTATTGCTAGGATCCCAATGCCGCCAACGCCGGATTTGACGATGAGGTTGACCTCCAGAAGCTCAGCAACTCGATTCCACCGCCCAGTTCAATGGCAGGCTTCAAGCTGACGCCTGTCGAGTTTGAAAAGGATGACGACACAAACTTCCACATTGATTTCATTACAGCTGCCAGCAACCTACGAGCTGAGAACTACAAGATTGAGACGGCAGACCGCCACAAGACTAAGTTCATTGCCGGCAAGATCATTCCGGCCATTGCTACCACGACGGCTCTGGTGACAGGCCTGGTGGTGTTTGAGCTCTACAAGATCCTCGATGGCAAGACAGACATTGAGCAGTACAAGAATGGCTTCATCAACCTTGCTCTTCCTTTCTTCGGCTTTAGCGAGCCTATTGCTAGTCCAAAGGTGGAGTACCAGGGGCCGAACGGAAAAGTGACTCTCGACAAGATCTGGGATCGGTTTGAGCTTCCAGACATTACGCTGCGTGAGCTGCTTGACGACTTCACCAAGCGTGGCCTTACCATCTCTATGCTGAGCTCGGGCGTCAGCTTGCTGTACGCGGCTTTCTTCCCGCCAGCCAAGCTTAAGGACCGCTACAACCTGAAGCTTAGCAAACTGGTGGAAACTATCTCCAGGAAGCCGATACCGGAACATCAGAAGGAGGTGATTTTCGAAGTGGTCACTGAGGATCTTAACGAAGAGGATGTGGAGGTGCCGTACATCAAGATCAAGGTGCGGTAAACGAGAGGCAAAAGGGCCTGGTGGCAAAAAGCACAGGCTCGGATTTGCATTGTTTTTATATTGGCTACTCTGGTTTGGCGACAGCAGTACGATGAAGAAGAACGAAAAGGACCGGATTGTGGTAGTCCTTGGTCCTCTATTCATAGACTTTTTTTCAGGTCTTATTTCTATTGTTTCTCGGGTTTTACTCTGTGACTAGCATACATTACACACTTTGTGTCCATTTTTGACATAGCAAGGAAGAATGTTGCCTACGGCCCTGCTATAGAAATGATCAGGTCTTTCAAATCGGAACTGACTAAGGGTACTAAGATTCGTTTGCTTATAGTGGGGGATACCCATTAGCCCCCCACTTACGTCACCATTTGTCAAGCTGTTGTAAGAAGGTCCGTCTAGGCCGACTCGCTGTCCGGAAATGACCGCCCCAAGGTGGGAAGGCACGACTTGATGAGAATTGGACGGATATGGACAGGTAGACTTGTGTCAAAGAAGCTTATGGAATGATGAATATATGTTTTCTGTAGTGCATGATTACTAACTATCCACACACACTGCACGATCGAAAATTCATGCTTGAAATAATATAAAGGTAGTCACTTTTCCTCAAGCCGGTCTAGTTGATTGGTCTCCTTGGTCCACTAACAGCGGCTACCACCTTACCGAATGCTTCCCATCGTCGTCCGTCCGGCAAGTGTGCGTACCAGTGCCACCAGATTTGTAGCATTGACTCTCCCACGAATATCTACAAAGAACACCTTTATCTACCACAGAAGCTTTGGCAGCAGCAGCAGCAGCAGCCGCCGCGTCCGTGGACCTCTTTCCAACTCATTCCCAAAGACATCTGCTAGCATGGTGAGTCTTCTTCACATCTGGGAGAAGCAGCGATATTGACCATCCAGACCACGACCGGCTTCAAGATTACCGACTGGGTCAACCCCAAGGACAAGTCGGGAGAGTTCAAGCGCCAGGTCAGCTCATTCCGCGACTGGATTGGGCAGCCATCCGAGGACGGCGGGCCCGTCCGCTTCCCGGCCGAAAAAGGTCGGTACCACCTCTACGTCAGCTATGCGTGTCCGTGGGTGAGTCAAGTCGTACATTTTGGACTGTGATATATATATCCATGGCTGACCGACAGGCTACCCGCGCGCTGATCGCGCGCAAGCTCAAGGGTCTCGAGGACATTGTCTCCTTTTCCGTGGTGCACTGGCATCTGGCCGAAGGTGGTGGGTTCTGAGTGCCGTCGATAGTGTGTATGTGTGTGTTAAGAAGGCTGATCAAATGCGGCAGGCTGGCGCTTCGTCACGGCAGAGGACAAGGACGCTCCCGGCGAGGGGGTCGTGCCGGACCCGGTGACGGGCCACGAGGGCTTCACGCACCTGCGCCAGGTCTACCTCGAGGCGGCTGCTGATTACCAGGGCCGCGTCACCGTGCCCGTGCTCTACGACCGCAAGGAGCACACCATTGTCAGCAACGAGAGCAGCGAGATCCTGCGCATGTTCAACAGCGCTTTTGACAAGCTGCTGCCGGAGCCGTACCGCAAAGTCGACCTCTACCCAGAGGCGCTGCGCGCCCAGATCGACGAGACGCACGCTTGGCACTACGACCTGATCAACAACGGCGTCTATAAGAGCGGCTTCGCCACGACGCAGGAGGCGTACAACCGCAACGTGGTGTTGCTGTTCGAGGCGCTCGACCGCGCCGAGGCGCACCTCGCCGACACGGCTGCCAAGGGGCCCTATTGGTTCGGCGAGACCATGACCGAGGTGGACGTTCGCCTGTAAGTTGTGCTTCTTCTTTTGGCCACTCCCTCTGATGATCGTGTTTGTTGACGAGACGCGACTCTTCTCCATCGCCTCACCCGCAGATTCGTGACCATTATCCGTTTCGATGTAAGCTCTTGGAAACCCATCCCTGCCAAATGAACACAGCTGACACGACCAGCCCGTCTACGTCCAGCACTTCAAGTGCAACCTGGCCAATATCCGCTCCGGCTACCCGCACCTGCATCGGTGGATGCGCAACCTCTACTGGAACGTCCCTGCGTACAAGGACTCGACTGATTTCTTGCACATCAAGAACCACTACACCAAGAGTCACACGCAGATCAACCCATTGAGCATCACGCCGCTGGGGCCCAAACCAGACATCCTGCCGCTCGACGAGGAGGTGCCGGCCGTCCAGGCTGTCGGCAAGGTGTAGAGACTTTCATGGTTGGCAGTGCAAGGAAAATCCCAAGAGGAAGAAACGCACAGCATCCTACGAATTAATACCATGTATATTGAAGCTTCAAAATCTGTCACGCTTCAATGGTCGCATCTCTTTTAACAGACTATCCAAGATCAATGCTGATGGTGCAGAAGCCAAAAACAAGAAGGCCAGCACAGGAGGTAGTAGAAAGCAAACAGAAATATACAACCGAAAAACAACAACAGAGTTCCGTATCTCTTCGAACAGTCATGTTTTGTAAACGAAAAACCGGGTTTCCCATCCTTCTTTACCCCAGAGATATGCAAATCGTAATTAATTAGATAAGTGAGTATACGAAAGACCGCAAAGCAAAATGGAAATAGACGGCGATGATACGAGAGAAAAAGTGGTCAACGCTTGAGCTCACTTTCTCTATAACTGGCCGGACAGGAGAGCCTCAGTTGCTGAGTAGTGAGTTAGTACTGGCCCCATCATGTTCAAGAGAATGATGTAGAGAAGAAAACATACCGCTGTTGATATAAGCACGACGAGCATCAAGAGGCACGCCAAAGCGCCGCTCCAGCTCCATTTTAATACCCTTCTTGGTGACGGTCATCAGGTCGGCTGTGCGCAGGATCTCGCGGATTTCGGCCAGCAGCGCATCGTCGCTGGGTGTGCCCGTCAGGTTGGCCATTTCCATCTCCGAGCCAGAGAAGAACTGGCTGCCGCCGAACTGGCTCATGCGATTGCCGGGCAGCTCGCTCATGGCGAAGCTCATCCGACTGGCGGACGCCGCCAGGTTCGGCATCGTCTGGGCCGTCTTGTCGTAGTAGCCCGTGGTGGAATCAGGTCGCGATGGCGGGTAGCCGTACTCGGACACGGCCACGTGCTGGCCAGCCAAGCCCTGCTTGGTGGCGTACGAGTAGCCCGAAATCTCGGAGCGAGCATCCTCGCGCGCCGTCTGCGCATCCCACAGCTCGGCTTGGTACTCCTCCCACTTCTTGCGCGGAATCGAGGCCGGGTCGAACTTGCCCTCGTCCGAGATGACAATCTTCTGGCCCTTCTCGCCAGCCACCACACGCGTGTTGCCCCAGTTGAAGTCGTCCATGTGCCAGAAGGCATAGAGCGGCAGACCAAAGCTGAAGACGGGCACGGCCAGGATGTACATGAGCATCCAGCCGACCATCTCCCACCGGCGGCGCAGGATGAAGATGATGGCCTGCAGACCGTAGATGGCGCCGAGCAAGATGAAGGCCGTCATGGGAATGACGGTCGACTTGGTGGCCACGAGAACGATGAGGTAGACAATGTAGGCCATGGTGACGGGCTGCACGACGGTCGACAGCAGGTCGACAAAGACGACGAAGCGCATGGAGAAGCAGCAGAAACCACAGAGCTGGCCCAAGGGAATCAGCTCGATCAGGTTGTGCACGGTCGAGTTAATCCAGCGACGTCGCTGCGACATGAAGACCCGCCACGAGTCGGGCGCAATGGTCCAGGCGTGGGCGCTGAAGATGTACTTGGTCTTGTACTTGTTGTGGAACTTGAGGAGCAGCGTCGTCAGGTAGCGATCCTCGCCCAGGTGCAGCAGGTTCTTCATGTGCAGCGTGTCGATGCGGATGGTCGAGTAGGCTTCCACGATCTCGCGGGAGACAAACAGCGGCTTGCCCGTCTCGGCAGCGCGGATGCGGTACATGGAGAAACAGCCGGGCAGACAGGTCACGGAGCCGAAGAGGGACTCGAAGGCCTTGGACAGATTGTGCGAGATGTAGTACTCGTACACCTGGATCATGGTGATGAACGAAGACTTGGCGTTGGACAGGGCCGTCTCGCCACACACGGCGATGAGGCGCGTGTCGTCGAGGAAGGACGCGACCATGCGCGTGGCCGAGTCGGGCGCCACCACGGTATCGGCGTCGATCTGCATCAAGAACTCATAGAACGTGGGGTTGACGCCGATGATGTTGCGGATCTGGTGATACATCTCCAGCTCGAGGGGGCTCATGGGCAGGTTGTAGTGCACGCGGTTGAGGAAGCGCATCAGGATCATCTGCGAATCACGCTTGCCGCGGTTGCCGGGACGCGACACTTCCGAGGGCTTGCCGATCTTGACCACCACAAGGAAGGGCACGATGTGGCCCTGCACCTCGTACAGACCCGAGTAGACCTTGCCCATGTTGTGCTGCTTCAGGCCCTCACCCAGCGACTCGAAGCTGAGAGGCTCCGGGTCGACGGTCTCGGACACGCCCAGAATGTCGAGCACGATCCGCGGCGTCGGCCGGTCGTTGCCCTGGCCGATGATCATGCCATCGCAGATGATGACAATGAGCTTCCGCTTGTCGTCGTAGCGCATGCGCGACATGGAGTCGATGGCACGGCGCAGCGATTCCTCGTCTTCGGTATAGGCCGGGATCTGGCACATGACAAACTTGTCCAGGTTCTCCGGCACGTTCTTGGAACCGAACTGGAGAGCAGCAAGGAACTTGAAGGCGATGACCGAGCACAGCAGGATGGTGACGGCCAGAATGAAGTACTCGGCAAATAGGCAGCGAGGCGAATTTCGGGTATCGACGTCGCCCACATAGAACAGGTTGTCGAGGCAGAGCTGCATCTTTGACTTCTTGTCCGCGCTCAGCGAGAGGGCGTTCCAGTACTTGGTCACGTCCCCGCCGGCTTTCTGCTGGAAGAGATCGATCACGAGCTGGTTCATGAAGTTCACATCGCTCGAATTGCCCGAGATGGTTTCGCCGGTTTTGGCAACCAGCTGACGGCCGCCCGCAATGTAGTTTGTCAGATCGTAGATGCGGCCGTTTAGAATGGCAATGGACATCTGCTTGCTGGTGGCCAATTTCTTGATGTACTTGGAAGTGTAGCCAATGTTGCCCTTCTTGTAGCTCGCGCGCATCATGATCATCATCTCCGCGAACCAATCGTCACGCGTATCATTGCGGAAGTAACGGAAGTCGTGATACACCGAGTTTGTGTCCAGGCTGCTGACCGTGGTCACGGAGCCCGAGATGTTGGTGGATTTGAAGTCGAGCGTCACCTCGGGGTTGACGCCGTTGTCACCATCGCCCTGGCACAGGGCCGAGACCTGGACAGGAAAGAGCGACGTGATGTCCTCACCTCCATACTGCGTGATCGACTTTGCAGACAGGTAGGACGGGTAATGGTGCGGCTGAAACGAGCCAATATCGAAAACCTGGCCGCGGATGGAGGCGTACGTGCCGTGCCCGTTCTTGCCGTTGTAGGTCGTAAGCTCAGAGGCGCTGTAGACGTGCTGGGTTGGGCAGATGAGCAGCGGGAAGGCAACCAGGAAGAAGGCAGCGAACCCGCAACTGAACCAGATGATCATGTTGATGGCCAGCTTCTCCCGCCAAGCCATGCGGACATCCTTGCGAGGCATGTGGCCGAGGATGCGAATGAGAAAGTCCGGGACGAACCAAGTAAGGAAGTAGACGAGGAAGACCCAGCGTTTGCGCGACGAGGAGTCCTTGAACTCCTCGACCTCTTCCATGGACTTCTCGTTGCCGCGCTCGGCCATCTGCTCCCGGGTGTCAAGGTTCTTAAACATGTCACCACCCGTGGCAGACACGCCGGCATCGGAACGAGCATCGACGTCATTGCTGCCAAAGTAGCCGGCGCGGTTCTTGTCAGCCCCGCCAGTGGCCGAGGGCGTGTTGGACACAGACAGGAGCCGCTCCTTCGACGCAGCAAACGGATCGAAAGTGGGTATGCCGTCGCCCGGGTCCGAGGGCAGGCCATAGCGCGCAGACTGAGAGCCAGCCTCGCCCAGCTGAGCAACGTCCACCCAGCAGCGCTCGCTGAGGAAAACACCGGTGGCGCCGATCTGGACCTCGTTGCTCGGCCAGCGCTTCTCCTCGACGACCAACTCGACCTTTTCCCGCTCGCTGCCCACGAGGAGGGTCTCGCTATCGGTGAGACCGAGGAACTCGCCAAAGGGCAGGAACAGACTGAAATCAGCAGAGCGCAAGCGCTGGCTGATTTCCGCAATGCCAAAGGTCTGCAGCTGCGTGCGGACACACTTGCTGTCAAACTGATTGGCAATGCGACGGTCGTTGGGCTTGAGACAGAACACAAAGTAGGCGTTTGTGTTGGGGGCCGTCAAGGATTTGGTGACGTTGTCCAGAGACGCGAGGAATTGACCCGAAGCACCTTGTTCAGACGCTGTCCGCGAGGCCGTGCGGCGGGATTCAACGGCACCGGCCGCACCGGACTCGCTGGCAATGTCCTCGAGCGAATCTTGGCGACGGACTGCGGATTCTGGACGGCGGCGGTTCAGCCCGCCGCGCAACCCAGCTTTGCGCGACACGACGCTGGGGGCACGCATGGGCTTGGAGCTGACCGAGGCCTGCATGACGGTCGTGCGCTCCTGCGGGTGGACGACCGTCTGCAGAGCCTCCTGGCCAAAGAGGCGGGCAATGAACGGGCTCTTGGTGGAGTTGATCAGGTTGAGCAGGTCGCCCGAGATGACCTCGCCATTCTCCTCGACCAGGCCTTTTATGGGGTACTCGACCTCGCCGGCAAAGTGCTTCACAGTGAAGCTCGCAGCCATGTTTTCGGTGAAGAAGTTGCTGCCCGGCAGCTTGGCCGTGGCCGAGCTGACGGCGATGGCAGGGTTCTTGCCCTCGAAGCGCTTGCGCAGACTCTCCAGCAGTTGCATATCGGTGCGGTGCCGCCGGGTCTGGTCGTCGAGAATGCTGAGGAGACCGTTGCCCGACTTCAGCAGGCCCTTCACAGCGTCCGAGTTGTCAAAGTAGCTGGTGGCAGCAACACTGACCTCCTCGGTCTCCAGCATGTCGGCCTTGCGGTCGAAGAAATTCTGGAGAGTCAGATTGTACAGAGACTCGGTGGCAGCGTTGTTGAGCAGCTGGTCGAGCGTCGATCCGGTCGAAGACTGCTGAGAAAAGCCCGGGAAGTCGATGATGGAGATGGTGTTGGCAATGG
The DNA here is from genome assembly GCA_014183025.1 of Harringtonia lauricola. NCBI lineage: Eukaryota > Fungi > Ascomycota > Sordariomycetes > Ophiostomatales > Ophiostomataceae > Harringtonia > Harringtonia lauricola. The sequence continues at coordinate 1,313,116 of JACBXF010000067.1, read as the reverse complement.
ACTCTTCGGCCGCACAGATCTTCTGGTTGATGGTCTCGATGACGTAGGCCACGAGAAGAGAGTAGAGCGTGCGGGCAAGCTCATTGGCGTTGCCGCGGGCGCCAGCCGGGTCAAGCATGACGGTGACACGCTCTTTGTGGATCATCTTGGTCTTGTAGCCCAGGGTCGCCTGCAAGTCCTGGGCACTGACGCCGAGGAAGGCTGCGATAATGGCCAGGACCTCACGGTTCTTGACATTGATAATGTTCTGGCCGCCCTCGTGTGAGAAACCGCCGCTGTCATCAGCCGTCGGGGTCGTGTTGGACGTGGTCTCGAACTCGAGTTGACCGATATGGAGAATGCTGGCGAGAACCTGGCAGATCTCGGCGATCTCGCTTCGCGGGAACTCGAGCTTCCGCAGCGCCGTCTTGAACAGCTGGAAGCCCTCGGCGTCGTTGATGCCAACCTTCAGCTGCGTGGGGTGCCCGAGGTACTTCCACCGGCGCTGGGGGCCGCTGTGAGGATCGTCGAAACCAAGATGGGACTTTTCGGCAGCGCTCGTGCCGGCCAAGAGATAGTACAGAATGTGAAAGTTGCGCTCGCCCGTGGGCACATCTGCTATCCGGCTGCGCTCCAGACGGTGGTCCAGGAGCTTGGCACCGATCAGGAGAGGGTTTGTGCTGGATGCCGTGTCATACTGCAGCTCGTAGTACAAACCGGCCTTGGAGGCAGTGGGTGTGGTGGCCGTCTTGGTGGTGGTGAGCGAGTCAAACACATAGGCAGCTAGCGAGATCTTGTTCGACAGCGGAGTCGTCGACTTGTTGAGGAGAGCCGCAAGCAGGTGGGCGCGGATGGTGGTCTTGCCCGAGCCCGATTCACCACTGCAGGCCGGCGAGTTAGCATACGGACAAGCATTCCGGGACATTTGCGAGAATCTTACAGAAACAAGACAGCCTGGTTCTCCGAACGGTGGCCGAGGCGAAGAAACGCACGGTCAGCCATGTCCTCGGCACCAGCCATAGCGCTGCCTTCCTTGCCACCCTCGAGGCCCTTCGAAGAGGAGGTGTATGTGTTCAGCGAGATGAGGGCGTGGGATGACAGGCGGGCGGTGGGAAGGGAGACATGAAATCGACTGGCGAGATGTGCGGTTAGGTGTGTATCCGACTGGAGATGTGCCGGCAGCGAGGGCAACGACGGCTGCGTGTGAGCGCCGCCGCTGCCACCGCCGAGCGGCGGGAGGTTGAGAGCCATGCTGGGCAGGGCTGAGCGAGCGATGGCCCGGTGGCCGTGTAAACGAGAGTGTTTTGGTGACGGCGGGAGAACTCGACAAAGCAAACAAGGCTGGGAGGGACTGGGGAGACGGGAGCTATCGATCAATCGGCGCGCCCACGATCTCCAAACTGCCTTTCGACAGTCCTCGGTTGCTGTCCGTTGCACTGGACAGGGGGGACGCCCAAAACGAACGTTGGGGAGAAACGAGTGTCGATTAGGGACGACAAAGGGGATGAAGTAAAAACAAGAAACAAGAAAAAAGGTAGTCAGTCCCCCAAAATCACCACAAAAAAGAGTAACGAAAGATTTGAAGCCAAAATAGAAAGACGCAAAAGCAAAAGATGGGACGTGGTGTACGAGTTGGAGCAGGAAGGAGCAACTCGACAGCGCAGTCAAGGACTTGTTTCCCCCTAAATTCTAGCTTATTTTCGTTATTATTATTTATTGTTTTTTTTTTCTCTTCCGCTTCTTACCCCATACAGGGCGACAGGGGTGGGATGTAGCGCCTACTTGACACTGGCCGAAAGCATGCCTCCCCCTTTACGGGTATGCACACTAGCCAGCGTGAACGACAGGCCTACAGATGGCACAATAAACAAGCTCGTCATCTGTCCAGTGCTGCCCACAACACAGCCTCCCCGTGGGAGCAGAGGGCTATGTTCGAGGCTAATATCTTACGAGCAGAGACAGGGAGACTACGATATGAAGTATACGTACGCGTATTTTTAAGTCTAAGAGCACGGCGTACTGCCCGTCGCTTTGAGATCGTTGCCAATAACAGTAATTTAATCTCACCATCTCCGCCGTGCCGACAGATCGATGCATCGTGGTCTCTGACGGCCTTTTTTAAGACAGACAGCTAGCCTCAGGATTCCATCCTTTTCTCTTACGATCCCGTCTTTGCTTTTTTTTTCTTTCTTTCCTGAAATTACAGGATCCACAAGAGGAAGCCGAACACATGATAAACAGACAAAGACGGCGTGCTGGTGCAGGTGTGCTGCTATGTAGGAAGGCATGCTGGGTTTCGGTTGGTGATCATGATTATTTTCTTCTCTTCTCTTTGTCTGGTGTCTGGCCACGCCTGCTCACCTCCAAAAACAGCGGCAGCCACTGGAGAAACGCCCCATATACTTTGGACCGCCTATGCCGAGCGACACCAATAATACGAGCTGGCCTTGGTTTGCCTCTTATTCTCTCTGTGGCGTAATATATGTACCCATTCTCGTACTCATGCTGTGGGTTGAGTTCCGCCACGAATACGAGGCGGCCGTTGAAACCTCGCTCCTGTTCACGAGCACGGCTAACCAGTCTGCTGTCCTCGGGCCCCGACGGCCTCCTCCCCTGCTAGATCCATTGGCCCGCTCTGGCCTGTTTTTGGAAAGGGGTGTGTGGGGTGGTCCCCCCTTTCCGTTGCCTCCGTACCCGCCTACAATGCAACCGGACATGCACCTGCTCCTGCATTCTCGTAGCGCTCCTGCAGCGGCTTGGTTCTGTCAATAGGAGGGTCAAAAACAAAACAACCCGAGGCGTAGCCCCCGAGGATTCTGGATTCAGAGGGGCGTTTTCCTGTTCCTGTTATTATCTTACAATGCATTTTCATGACAGGCTCGCTCTCTGCCAACTCCACAACGACCCAAAGTGCCCCCTTTCTTGCCTGATCAGTGCTTGCAGCAAACCAGACCAACACCGATCACGTTGTCCCGTGCATTTCATTGGACACTCTTATGCCGATTCTGAGACGGCGGAACGACGGCCGTCGTGACAATGTAGACAAAAAAAAAGGGTGTGTCAGATAGCGAGCAGCGTTGGCAGCACGTCTCCTAGGCTGTGAGTGTCGTTAGGGGAGAAAGGGGGGGAGGGCCACTGAACATGCCCGCTGAAGGGAGGCCGAAAGGTGCAGGATGGTCAGCCCGTTTTATTGGATGGACCACATGCGCCACAGCTAAAAATAAGCTCGGCTACTTCAGTAGCGTATTACTGGTCGGATGAGCTGAGCCTCTAAATTTCCCCTCGCAAAAATACACAATTGCTGGTAAGCTTGTTTCGTTTGTGGCCTTTTTTTCTGCTGATGCAGCGGAGCCTGTAAGATACCGTCCCTTCGCAGCGTCCCAGTCAGCCTTTTTATTCGTGTTTGCCCTGATTTTTGCCCCTGTAGCCAATAGTGGTTCTTGCGTGAATGCCACCACACATCATTCGCAACCTGGCTGCATCAAGCTCACACAGCAGAAACACGTACTTTGTGACAAAAGCGGGGCATTGCTTCCAGAACCCTCGTATTGGTATCTCTGGGAAGTGAAGTGATTTTTGAAAGAGGGCAGTGCGTCATCAGGCCAGTGCACGGTGCAACCCGCTGGACCAAGCACAAGGACTCTGGCCAACCCTGTCACATCGTGTTCGATCCTGCCCGTCCCTTCATCGCGTCCATGCCGGAAAACCTCTTGTTTTGGCACCCTGGCGCGAACCAGAGAAATACCTGCGGATCTCGCGTTTGCGCTAGCGGCCAGCTGGACAATCCATCTGAAGTCGTAGCAACGGGCAGAATCGATAAATTCAACAGAAACTAACGGAATCGGGTTTCACTAGTGCGTTAGCCCGTTACGGATATGGCGAGATTTTCCAGGCCCCAAATAATAACAACAACCTTTGCACCCCTGAAAAGCGGAGTGGCAATGCGCTATGCTTTACTAGGACTACCGCCATCGTGGCTCATTGGCATTTGGCGTCCCTTCCTTTTTTCATGTTTCTTTATTTACTCCTGCATAAGGCATGCCAGCTATACCCAAAGCACAGCGTCTGTGGCCTGTATTATGAATGCTTTTTGCATTTCTCGCTCTGACCTGCCCCGGAAAATCTTCGATGATCTCCGTGCCATAGCTGCTAAGTCTCGCTACAAGGAGTTGCATCCCGCGGCGGAAAACCTGCCGTGTCCTGTAATTAGTCGCTGTACTTGTGTTATACGAGTGGCCGCTTCCTGAACCTCCTGGTTATAGGGCCTGGCAGAGCATTCTTGGTAGCCCCAGCAGAACACACTTGCACTAGCGTCTTACTCCGTCATCCCCATCCCCTGCCCGTATGCCACTGCCCAAATGAACTCCGCAGGCACTGCAGGCTCCTGCTCTCCTTGATTTTTCGTATCGTCTATTTCACTTTTGCTTCCTCTTGCATCCTCAACCCGTCGTCATTCGCTGTGGCGGTTGCTTCTATTCAGTCGTTCTCCTGTTTTGTTTCACTTCATCCCTCTCGTTTTCTCTACCTTCAGTATTCTTAATTTGAGCGTCGTCTTGTGAATACACTACCGGGAGTCTTCTGATCTTGCTTCTTTGACCTTTTCTCACGTCAACTGTTCAGCGCGGTTCTCGCCTCACCATCGTTCAAACCAACTCTCGCTCCCAAATATCCCACAGCCGATCCGCTTTTCGGGCACGATCCGGGCCTTCAAACGAACGAACGAAACACTGCTTCGGCAGCCTGCTCGACAGCACCGAGAGCAAGACCCGAACACAAGCGCCCGCAGTCTCCCCCCCCCCCCCCCCCCCCCCAGTCTCTTGCGTGAGACCTTGGTGGTCAAGCAGTCTTCGACCCCGACAGATTGCCCATCATGTCAGGCCGGCACATGTCCATGTACTCGGTGGGCTCCGAGTCTATGGGACCTCGGGGTGCCGCTCAGCAGTCGTCCCAAGTGTCCACCACGACCCTCCTGAACGCCGTCCACAACATTTATCTTTCCTCGACACCCTACCCGCTCGATGCCGGCACCAGCCTCGTCGTCAACACCTGGCTTACCGCTACACAGCCGGGCCCGAACGGCAAGGTCGGCGGCACCGTCGATGCCTCGCTGGCTGCCCGGGCATGGGAACACGCTCGTCGGCGAGCCGAAGACGGCTGCATCATTCTCGGGTCTCTCCACACGTCCTCGCCGTCTGTGCTGACGCCATTCCTCTCCACGCTGCCCGTGGCCCTCCCCTCGTCGCTCTTCAAGTCGCTCGATGCCTTGGAGCCTTTCCTGCGGTGCGTCACGCCGTTCAACCCGTCAACCCCACGGCAGACGGCACTCGGCATCACCTTGACGCTCAATCTTGCCGGCAACTTGACCGACGCCTCTATCGCCCTGTCCCAGGGCGGCATCGACACTATCAAGGGCCTTCTCAGCGTGCCACCCGAGGCTGGCTACCGGGCATTTGACGTATTCTACTACCTCCTCACATCTGCCTCCACCCCAGCCGAGCGGGAGTTCCTCGGCCTCAAGTCTGCCTCTTCCTATGCTCTCCTCTCTCGCTCTGGCACCTATGGACCCCCGTCATATCTTCCGACGGCGGACGACGGTGCTGCTGCTGACGATTTCCGCGCCGCCCTGAAAGAAATCGGCATCAAAGGCTCCGCCCACCGGAACCTCATTTCCATTCTGGCGGGACTTCTCAAGCTCGGCAACACATTGGACTATGGCGTTGATGAAGAGGCTCTTGATGAAATATGCGATGATGTCAGCGGCCTTCTGGGCGTGGAACCGGAACTGCTGGCCCGCGAGTGTTCTACTGAGGACCGCAGGGTCTTTGTCGGCGGCCTGTACGAGGCTCTTGTTGACTGGGTCATTTCGAAAGCCAACGAGGCCATGACGGCTCAGCTGGCTCGCATCCGGGACGGCGACGAATCCTTGGACGGCAGCCGTGGAGATCGTACTCCGAATACCAATGAAGATACCGGCGACACCGTCTGTCTTACTATTCTAGACGTGCCTGACCCGGTCCTGGGAAAGGCCCTTGCCATGCGTGGCATCTTTGACGACATCATGGGCATCAACTCCGAGATGAAGCAGGACGGCGTCGACGTCACGACGGCCGGCAGCTCAGTGCTCCGTGAAATGCAAAATGCCGTCAACGACGTCGGTCCTGATCTGGGCATCATGACAGGACCAGTAGGTCGCGAACGCAGCCACGTCCTCGAAAAGCGCGAAGAGCTGCTGGAGAAGATTGTTCTCGCATCTGACTCGGACGGTTTCCTCCGCAACCTTCTCCTACCGAACGAAGGCCAAGGCGTCAGTCTCGGCCAGCACGGCCGCCTGGACTTGGCCAATGTCCTCAGCAGCAGTCGCGCGTGGTACCACCTGTCTATCCACCCGACAGACGATTCCCCGGCTAGCATTGCTGCTCTACCATCCGTCAACTCGGCATGGTCGGCCGGCACGGTTTCGCGCCAGTTGCGCTCTTGGCGTTTGCCGGAATGGGCGAATCGCCGCAACAAGAACCTCGATTTCACAGCCGACTTCGACTATGACGAGTTTGTCCAGCGCTATGCGGCTCTCGGCTGTGGTGATGGCCGCGATGGCATTGAGAGCTGGCTCCTGGAGCGCGGATGGAGCAATGGCGAAGTGGTTGTTGGCACGGAACGCGTTTGGATGCGCGAGAGCGCCTGGTGGGAGGCTGAGAGCATGCTCGACATGAAGCCGGATCAGCCTGATCTTGGCATGGGATCGGCCCTCGGGTTGGGGTCTACTCTCGGCATCAACAACCCCATGCTCGGTGCTAGTCGTGGCATGGAGTCGGGCTATGCTTCCAACGGCAGTGGCTTTTTTCCGCCGCCCATCGGAGGCGACGCTGGCTCGAACGGCAGCCACGACCAACTGCTGATGCACAACCACAACCCCAGCCAGGGCACACTCACGGTCGGCCCTTCCCCGCTGGCTGGCGCTGGCGGTGGCGGTATGGGCACCGTGCCGCCATCGGTCATGGGCAGGAGCGTTTCTGGTGAAGGCGGCGGCATGCCTCGCAAGGTCTTGAAGGGCGACTATGGTCTCGGTACCAAAGGCGACAACATGCGCGACCAGTACTATTACAACGATGAAGGCGAATTTGTCGGCTTGGACCCGGAGCTCGCCAATGGCAAGTCCATCAAGGAGCAGCCTATTTCAAAGCGTCGCCGCGTGTGGGTAGGCTTTGTCTGGGCCATGACATTCTGGATTCCGTCGCCGCTGTTGCGGTACGTGGGCCGCATGAAGCGACCTGATGTGCGCATGGCCTGGCGTGAGAAGCTTGTGCTCTGCATGCTCATCACGCTGATGAACGCAATCATCGTGTTTTGGATCATTGAATTTGGCCGGCTGTTGTGCCCCAACTATGACAAGGCCTGGACGAAAACGCAGGTGGCTACTCACCAGGGAGACAGTGACTTCTGGGTCAGCATTCACGGCAAGGTTTACGACATCTCCAAGTGGTGGCGTGTGGACCACAGCGACATCACAGCTCGGACAATTTCCACCAGCACGATGCAGCCGCTGGCGGGTCTCGTCCTCGACCAGTACTTTATGCCGCCACTGGTACTTTCGTGTCCGGGCCTGGTAACCGATAAGACTCTCTACCTTCAGTCCAATAGCACAGACGACAACCCGCAAGCGTCTCACACGTCGGGCTATCGCCAAGCAGTGACAGCTAGCAAGCTGCACAGCGACACCTGGTACAACGACAGGTTCCTGCCCAAGGTGAAGGAGTACTACCACGGTGACCTGGTCTGGTCGAAGTCCAAGGTCAAGTCCGAGGGCGAGAACAGCCAGCATTATTGGGTTCTGTACGACGGCGGCATCTACGACTTGACGGACTACTTTCACACACTGGACCTGATGAACAATCTTGCTACGTACAAGTTTCTCGACACGGACCTGACGGATTCCGTGCAGAGCAATGCTGGCAACGACGTCACCAAGACATGGAACAAATTGCTCACCGACAATGCAAGCAACTCGACGAAAACTGCTAGCCTGGCCAACAGCATCAACTGCGTCAAGAATAACTTCTACGTCGGCAAGACAGATTTCCGGGAAACCGCCCGCTGTCAGGCGAACGGCTACATTCTGCTAGCGTTTACCATTGTTCTGTGCATTGTCATTGCTGTCAAGTTCCTGTCCGCGCTGCAGTTTGGCTCGAAGCGGCGGCCGTCTCCCCAGGACAAGTTTGTCATCTGTCAAGTGCCTGCGTACACGGAAGGCGAGGACTCGCTGCGGAAGGCGCTCGACTCACTCACGGCGCTGCAGTACGACAACAAGCGCAAGCTGATCTGCGTCATCTGCGACGGTGTCATTGTCGGTGAAGGCAACGACCGGCCCACGCCCAAGATTGTCCTGGACATTCTCGGCGTCGACCCCAAGGTCGACCCCCCTGCCCTGCCGTTCAAGTCGGTCGGTACCGGCAGCGAGCAGCTCAACTACGGCAAGGTCTACTCTGGTCTGTACGAGTTCGAGGGCAACGTGGTCCCGTACCTGGTCATTGTCAAGGTCGGCAAGGAATCGGAACAGAGCAAGACGAAGCCCGGTAACCGTGGCAAGCGCGACTCGCAGATCCTGGTTATGAGCTTCCTGAACCGCGTCCACCACCGCGCGCCGATGAACCCGCTCGAGCTTGAGATATTCCACCAGATCAACAACGTTATCGGCGTCGACCCTGAGCTGTATGAGTACCTCCTGATGGTGGACGCCGACACGTGCGTGCGCGAAGACTCGCTGAACCGGCTGGTTGCTGCCTGTGCCAACGACGCCAAGATTGCCGGCATCTGCGGCGAGACCAGCCTGCAGAACGAGGAACGGTCTTGGTGGACAATGATTCAGGTCTACGAATATTTCATCTCCCACCACATGGCCAAGGCTTTTGAATCTCTGTTTGGCAGCGTTACGTGTCTTCCCGGCTGGTACGCTTTCCCCTGTCGTTCTCATCTACCGCATCCGCCATTGCTAACTTGCCTAGTTTCACCATGTACCGTCTCCGGACTGCAGACCGCGGCAAGCCTCTGATCATCTCCGACAATGTGATCCGCGATTACAGCGACTGCAACGTGGACACATTGCACAAGAAGAACCTGCTGTCGCTTGGTGAAGATCGTTATTTGACGACACTGATGACGAAGCACTTCCCATACATGAAGTACAAGTTCATTCCCGACGCGTACTGTCAGACGGCAGCACCCGAGAAATGGAGCGTGCTGCTTTCCCAGCGTCGTCGGTGGATCAACTCGACCATCCACAACCTGGCTGAGCTCATGTTCCTCAAGGATATGTGCGGCTTCTGCTTCTTCAGCATGCGGTTTATCGTCTTCATGGATCTCTTCGGCACAATCATCCTGCCTGCTACGTGTGCTTACCTGGGCTACCTGATCTACAAGGTGGCAGCTCACGAGGGCGCGTTCCCCCTGTACTCGATTATCATTCTAGCTGCTGTGTACGGTCTGCAGGCGATCATCTTCATCGTCAAGAGGCAGTGGCAGCACGTGGGCTGGATGATCATCTACATTATCGCCTTCCCGATCTACTCATTTGTCCTGCCCATCTACTCGTTCTGGAACCAAGACAACTTCAGCTGGGGCAACACGCGTATCGTCATTGGCGAGACGGGCAAGCGACAACTGATTGCTGTTGATGATGAGGGCTTCGATCCGCGGTCAATCCCGCTGCAGCGCTGGGACGATTACGCCCTGATCAACAATCTACCAGGCCGCCGCGGTGGCTTCCCTGAGAAGGGTATGCACGACGGCATGTACGACGATGGCTACGAGATGGATGACATGAAATCAATGTACTCGTCTGTGCGTCAGCCGTCCGTCCTGGCAGGCCTCGGCAACCGCGGCACCACCTATATGCCACCACAAGGCTCCCCCGGTCTGTATGGCAATCAGGCGATGCACCGCCAATCGATGGCGAGCATGGGCACGGGCATCCATCGCATGGCGAGCCCGTATCAGGATGGACCCAGCGGTCTGGGTGCGTCAGGCCGGTCGATGACCAACCTGCGCACAATGACCAACTCGCCGGCTCTGGGCGGTGGCCCACGAGCGTCGACCAGCATAGGCTTCACGGGTGGCGCGCGGACGCCGATGGGTATCGACGGCCACCAGTCGGTGCTGTCATTTGACTTCCAACGTGGCCACACCGGCCCAGATGACGGCATGATCGTGGAGGCCATCCAGTCGGTCCTGCGGGAAGTTGATCTGGACACAGTGACGAAGAAGCAAGTCCGTGCTCTGGTGGAGCAGCGCCTGCAGACGGAGCTGACGGGCGAGCGGCGCACGTTCATGGACCGGCAGATCGACAACGAGCTGGCCAACATGTAATCGTGTCTGTGCTTGCTTTTATTTTTTCACCACCTCTCCCCCTCTCTTTAATAATATACATGCTGGCGGATCTACGGCGGGAATCAGAAATTGGAATATAAAATGACGGAACGGGTATTTTTGTCATGTCGCCTGATTTTTTTCATGGATTTCTCAGCGGTTTTGAATATTGCTATTCTTGCACAAATACGGGCATATGTGTTTTATTTTTGACGGTTGGCGTTTTGTTCATTTTTTTGTCCACTGCCAAGTTGTGTTTGTCCTTGGGCAGTATTGCACTATCATCATCATCCTCTTCGTACAGGAAGGTTCTTACAATTTTTTTTCATCGTTGTATCAACGCATGGCTTGGCTGTTGCCTCACAATAAAACTAGCTAATATCTTGTATCCTATCTCTGGAGCGAGTCTCTATGATAATGGAACATTAGGGGCCAATAAACATGGCCACACCCTGGTCATTCTTGTTTGATATTTCTTTGTGGGTGTTCATTTATCGAGAGAGCGGCGACAATGGGCGTTTGACGTTACTCGGCGTAGCTCTGGCTTTGTTGAAAAGCTACTCGGTCACGTCACAAGCTGAACCGGTTCTTGGCCTTGGCTGATACACTCACGGTCCATATCTCGTTGCAAATGGTGCTGCTGTATATTTCATGCAGTAGGAGGTTACTCCATGGTCTATATATTGCCTAGATCCTCGTGACTTTTCAGTCGTTCATGCACAAAACGCAGGGGCGCTCGCATGCAGTTCTGCATCTTTTGTTATATGCCTTCTCGTCCCGCGGAACCGTTGCCATTTGTCCCTTGAAAAAATGCATGAGCCCCTTTCCCAACTCCCCCGTTTTGTTTGTATCCAGTGCATTTTCCTATTTACGTCCTGTGCGACTACAAGGCTCTGTAGCCGGTCATTATTTCTTGTATCTGTCCCAGTTAGCACGAGGGTTGAGAACGGCGGCATGGCGAAGCCACCTACTCAATATTACCAACGCCCTTCAGACGCAGGTACACGTCGGTGCCCCAGCCGTAGAGACTCTGCACGTCGATGCCGCCGCCAAAGAACTCGGCATACGCGCGACTCAGCGGCAGCCCGTAGCCCAGCCCGGCAATGGAGCTGTTGCCATTGTTGGCGGACGACAAGATGTCGAGGCCGTCGCTGCTGCCGCCGGGCAGGTCGCTGCCGTCGGAAAAGGTGGTAAAGGAGTAGGACCAGATGTTGGGCAGGACCTCGGGGCTGATGCCGCCGCCGCGATCGCGGATGCGGATGGTGACTCCGGGGGCGTTTTCGTCGAGCGGCAAGATCGCAGCAGGACCGGTGACTTCAATGGTGGTTCTGTCGGCGGTGCGCCGGCTGGCCGGTGGCTCTGGGGCGATGGTGATGACAATGGGCTCGTGCTGCATGCGGCTCTCGACGACGGCGCGGAAGGCGTTCTTGAGCAGCTCCGTGACAATGTACTCGAGGTGCATGGGCACGTAGGCAAAAATGGTGTCGGGCTCGCCGTCAATGACCCACTCGGGGCGCACGCCGTAGTTGAGCTCGCAGATGTCGGCGACAAAGCTGGCGCAGCTGTCAATGGTGCGGGCAGGCCGGAGCTGCGTGTCAATGATGCCAATGTAAGAAGCGGGGGGAGCAGTGGTGGCCTCGGCAGCAGGGCGGCTGCCCCCTTCCCCCGCGCGGTCCGCCTCGCCAAACGAGCGGCTGCTCAGGTGCAGGGCAATGTGCTGCTCGGCGATGAGGCGGGTGCCGATGCGGGCGCGCAGGTGCTCGTCCAGGAAAGCAGTGACGTCGGCTGGCGCGATGTACTTGCGGCACTCGAGGAAGCCCTGGGCCAGCAGCGGGATGGTGTTCTGGTGCGTGTGGACGAGCTCGGCTAGCTCGTCTGTGAAGGCGATCTCGTCGTCGAGCGTGGCCACGGGGCTGGCGGCTCCCCGGGCGCGACGCCACCACGGAAGCAGCGAGCGCAGACTGTTGCGGTAGTTTCCATAGATCTCGCTCACGTGCTTGTTGGACACGACAATGTAGGGCAGATTGCGCAGGGCCTGCAGGCGACGGGCGAGGCGGACCGGGATCAGGTCGAGCGAGAAGTTGGCGCTCTGCAGCAGCGCCTCTTCGCTGAGTGGCGGCCAGCCATGTCTGTTCAAGAGGCCATGTGTCAGCCATGCTTGCCCTTCTCTCTCTTGTCGCCAGTCTTGGCATACTTGACCAGGTCGACCAGGCGCAGCGGATGCAGCGGTTCTTTGGCCAGCCGGGTGATGTCGTCGTCACGAAGCGGTGGAGGATGTTCAGGGTGTGTCTTTGCTGATGACGGCTGGCTGTGAGCAGAGCTCTTGGGCTGTGATGGCGGCAGAGGTGTGTGCCGGCGATGGTGACCTTCGTGGGTGTGTTGTGCGGTAGTATGGGCCCGGAGGTGGCAGCGGGTGAAGCGAGATGGTGGCAGGGCGCGAGAGCACTTGTGAATCGGAGAAACCGTGGGCCGGACGGCCCTCAATGGCCTTGCAAGAGAGCTCATGACGGCATCGCGATATCAGCAGTGTTTGAAGCTGTGAGAATGTGGAGGCCGTGAGTCAGAAGCAAAGAATAGGCTTTAAAAAAAGTATTATTAGGGTAGTATTAGCACTAGCTACGTCAGTTTTCTGGTCGTGTGATTAGCTCGGTGTCTGGCGCTGACCGCTGGGCTGCTATTAGTATGTACAGCGATTCGGTGGGCGGCGGATCTCACAGAGTGGGGGCGACAGCGCTGAAAGTGAGGGGCAGACGCGCTGAAGCCCCGCCAGCCGTTCTAGACCGGGGGGCATCTACGAATGAAGGAGCTGCTGCAGACAGGGGGAACGCAATGGCAAGACGTGGTCAGGTCATTGTAGTATTGAATCTATGGAGATGCAGCACTCTCTGGTCCTCTGGCACAAGGCTGCACGCCCTTGCCTAGTTGATGCGGACCTCCTGGTCGAGCTCGACGGCCTGGACGTGCTCGTTCTCGGAGAGCGTGTTGACGGCGTTGTCCGGGAAGGTGACCCTGTCAGCAGAGTCAGCTCTGTTCATTTCTGTCCATCAGAGACACATCTTCAATACGTACGAGAAGCCCTTGATCAGCGAGTACTCGTGGCCAATCTTGCCGCCTTGGTCGGTGGCATGCTTCTTGGCGCTGTGGGAGATGGGAAGGGTCAGCCGAGCCGTCTCTTTTGCATTTCTTGATCCCCAAGGCCGAGGTTGTTTGCGTTGTCGACAGGGAGGAGGGAAACTCACGCAGCGACATCGTCGGCCGAGGCATCGGGCTTGCAGGTGACCTATGGCCGTTAGCAACGGTCGGCGCGATCTGGGGATTGCTGAGAGCTCACAATGTAGGTAGGCATCGTGTATAGTCGAGTGATGTGCTTGTAGGTGCAAGATGTGATGAATGAGGGCAGTCTGGTGGCAGAAGTGATCAGACGAGTGTGTTGTAAGATTGAGAAAGGCATGAGAAGAGATGTCAGCCCAAAGCGGTTCCCTCGTCCTTATAGGGAAGTTATGACGTGTGATTAGACACAGCGGCGATTAGGACACCTAGGGAGCCTAGCTGAGTAAATTAGTGCTGCAGGTGACGCATTTGCGGGCTTATGATGCGCGAATCGGCTGCCAAACGTCGGCGAGCGACGGAGGCATCCGATGGTTATTGTGCTGCCTAACCGGACCAGGCCGTAGGGTACGTCACAACAGTATTGCAGCTCTGTAGTATGAACTTGACTGCATGCGGCTGAGCGCATTGCAACGGGGATAGTGTGAACAGATCAAGAAGCCGTTCATGTGAACCATCGCAAAGTGTAGACAATTCACAACAGTAATGTCGTTTTGCTCTGTTCCTGCGCAGAAGTGAACAATGATTCTATACTGATGGATATATAATGAGCTCCTCGAGCACTGCATCTTCTGCCCCCATCTTTCCCCAGTTCTCAACAGACATTGCTACGCGGTACTGTTTGCTGGTTCATAAGACATTGTCACGCTTACGAGGACTCATCTTTACAGAGAGACAACAACACCTGACAGTCGCTCGGCGCCATGGACAGCCAACCCAACCAGGTGGTGACGACAATTGTTGACAGCGAAGGCCTGCCGTCGGTCTCCGGGGAAGGCATTGTGTCCTCGCCCTTGCCTATGGACATCTGCATGTCTCCTGGCTTCAACGCCAGCCGCGTCGACTTTTCAGACTCGGCCGAGAACCTCTCGGACATGCTAGAATCCCAGAAGGAAGCGTGGATGGGTGGCATCCGGGACAAGGCTCGCAAGGCGTGCTTGCATGCTACGCATAGACGTGGCACATGGATCAAGACGCGGGCCAAGCGGCTGCCGATCGAGTCCGACGATGACGGGGAGAGCCCGGTCGAGACACCAGGTGAGTCGTCGAGCTCGGCGGACACGGAGGCGCGCATGTGCAGCATGCTGGCCAGGATCCACGCGCACATGGTCGCTGCTAATCACGCAAACAGCGAGGACAACGACTGGGCCCGGCCCGGCAAGATCGAGGTGTTCCTGGACAGGTGCCTGGCGAGCTGGGAGGCGCACAACCTGCTGCTGGAGGCGAACGAGAAGCTGCGGAAGGAGCTGGAGCGGTCGCGCCGCAGCGCGGACGAGCTGAAACAGCACGCCCAGAAGCTGGAGCACCAGAACGGGCTGCTGGCGTGGTACGCCACGCACCTGCAGGGCCAGCCGGGTGCCGCAGTACCGGCGTCCTTTGCGCAGTCTTGGATGGCGACGCCGCTGCCCGTGTCGCCTCTGGTCGCGTCGGTGCTGCAGGGTGCACACGAGGCGGCCCTCAAGGCTGCCGAGCTCGGCTTGGCTGCGACGGCCCGTGCAGCAGACAAGTAGACGTCTCAGTCTGGCGAGCTAGGGGAGAAGTCGTAAGCTTGCAGTGGATATTGTTTCAACCGCTCCTCGCAAGGAACAGATCTAGGCTGACGTAATGGTCCTGTAGGAGCATTGTCGACTCCAAGCCCCTGAAGAGTAAGTACTCGTAGATCAGACAAATAAACAACAATGGAGTCCTCGTCACGTTGCGTCGTATTGTATAAAATGGCCTGGCAGTGTTTAGAATGTGATCATCACAAACAAATACCCCCGCAACTGCGTATCAGAGAGTGGCGGGCTAGACCACTGTCCCCAGGTGATGCGGTCGTCATCGTTGGTCAGAACGTGCTTTAGAAAACCGGGCCGCAGCACGCAGAAACGGCCATGTGTGGAAAGCGCGCTCAATAATACGCTCAAGGCCGTGTAAGACGCAGTGCGAGCGGGTCTACGAGTATTTCGGCGTACGAGTACTCGTACTATGCAAGGTCGCCACGCTAAAAACAGAAGGAGAATCAGGAGACGTTAGAACGGTACTTTAAACAACAATAAAACGGGCGTAGGAAACAGGTATCTTCGTATCACCCCTGCGCGTACTTGTACCTTCCTTATCGCCAGCCTTGGCCAAAAGACAAATAATGAACTAGAGATACGACACCTTTTCCTTCTCCCATTCTGACTACATTTACGCCATTGGCTTTTTGGTACATTCTTCGTCGCTCGCTTACACTCTACGTCTCTTGTCCTTATTCTCGGTCTGCTTGGCAACCTCTGTTTTCTTTGTCGCCATCGCGGCTGCTTCTCCTGGGCCATTCGGAATTGCAGAGACGGGATCTTTCCCCTTTTCATCCAATCGTTCGTATTTCATTTCGCCATTCTCGTATTGACAACAGCGACATTGTCGACGAACAGTCGCTTTTTTTTTTTTCGCTCACAACACTCGTCCACTCGTCCACTCGTTTACCACGACTCTATCCAAGCTCTCGCAGAGCGTACAACAAATTCCTGTGCATCCGCTTGTCGAGAGCACAACGCGCAACCTCCTCCCTCCCTTCTTTTTGCCAGACGCGATTCCTCATGGGGAAATGTATGTTCCACCACACGTCTGTTGCTGTCGGATGGAGGCTAACCTCTTGCAGGGCGATGGGGTGTCATTGTCGACGCCGGTTCGTCGGGCAGTCGGGTCCACGTATATCGCTGGAAGGACCCTTCGCGGGCCCTCAAGAGCGCGACGGCCGAAAACAAGCATAGCCTGCCGAAGATCAAGACAAAATGGACCAAGAAGATTCGCCCGGGGGTGTCGACGTTTGGCGAGAACCCATCCGAGATCGGCGCGGCCCATCTGCAGTCGCTCATCGACTACGCCCTCGAAATCGTCCCGCGCGACATGGTGGCCGACACGCCCATCTTTGTCATGGCCACGGCTGGCATGCGGCTTCTGCCCCAGGTGCAGCAGACGGCCCTGCTGCGCGAGATGTGCTCGTACCTGCAGCAGCACACGTCATTTGCGCTGGCCGAGTGCGGCCAGAACATCCAGGTGATCTCGGGCGAGACGGAGGGCCTCTACGGCTGGCTGGCGGCCAACTACCTGCTCGGCGGCTTCGACCACCCGGAGAAGCACATCCACGGCCAGAACCACCACACGTATGGCTTTCTCGACATGGGCGGCGCGTCCGCGCAGATCGCCTTTGCGCCGAACTCGACCGAGGCGGCGAGACACGCCGACGACCTCAAGCTGGTGCGGCTGCGCACGCTCGACGGCAAGCCCGAGGAGCACCGCGTGTTCACCGCCACGTGGCTCGGGTACGGCGTCAACGAGGCGCGTGAGACCTATGTGCAGACGCTCACCGACCGGTACTACGAGGTTGTGGCTTCGGGCGGCGACGTCCCCGACCCGTGCATGCCCAAGGGTCTGCGGACCACGCTCGAGGGCGAGCCGGTGGCGGGGGCCAAGCGCGGGGACGCTTCCATGCTCGTAGGCACGGGCGACTTCACGCGCTGCCTGGTGGGCACGAAGCCGCTGCTGACCAAACAAGACAAGTCGTGCGGCGACGGGTCGCATCCGTGCCTGATCCACGACTCGGTGCCGCAGCTCGACTTCAACATCAACCACTTTATCGGCGTGTCCGAATACTACCACTCGACGCAAGGCTTCTTCGGCGGCAAGGGCGACCAGGCGTACGACTTCAACACGTACCAGCAGAACGTGGTGGCCTTTTGCGACCGGGACTGGAGCACGATCGCAGCGGATTTGGAGGTGCGCAAGAACAAGAACAAGAACAAGCACAAGGAGCCGGAGCGCGAGCTGCAGGAGGCGCAGCAGGCGTGCTTCAAGGCCTCGTGGGTGATCAACGTGCTGCACGAAGGCATCGGCATCCCGCGCGTCGGCCTGGACAAGCTGCCGGGCTTCAACGTGTCACGTGAAGCAGCGGAGGCGGGCCTGGCGTCGACGCCGTTCCGCCCCGTCGATAAGATCGACAGCGTCGAGGTCAGCTGGACGCTGGGCCGGATCCTGCTGTACGCCGCAGGCCAAGTTCCGCCCAGCACGAGCAGCGGCAGCGGCGGCAAGGAGCTGGCGGTGGGGTTCGGCAGCAACGTGCTGGACGGCAGCATTCCGAAAGATTTCACGTACGCGGGCTCGACATGGCAGCCGCTGAAGTCGGGCGGTGGCAGCGGCGGCGGCGACGATGACGACGATTGGGGCGACGACCTGCTGGAGTCGGCGCGCAAGAAGCCGGCGTCGGGTCTGCTGGCGCTGGTGCTGATCCTGGTCATCGTGGGTTTCCTCCTGCGCAAGAGGGAGCGGCGGGCGCGGCTTCTGAGCCGGGCGGCGCACGTGGGCTCGTTTGTGATGCGGCGGTCGCGGTGGTCTGGCGGCAGCCCGCGCAAGCCGGGCGGGCGGCACGGGCTGTCGAGCTTCACGAGCAAGATCTTTGGCGGCGGCCACTGGTACGGCTCGCACGAGTACGAGCGTGTGCTGGAGGAGGGCCAGCTGATGGACCAGTTTGAGCTGGGCGACGTGGAGTCGGACGACAGCAACGAGATTCTCAGCTCGGGCGGCAGCACCAACAGCGACGGGGTGTCGTCATCGTCGGCGGCGCGGCTGGCGCGGACATCTGGGCTGGCGACGCCGCAGATCGCGGTTGGCGACGTGTTTGACGACGCGCGCGGCCTGGTGGTGTCTCGCACAGAGAGCCGCGAGCGGCTGACGCCGAACCTGCAGATGCTCAACGCTGGGCGACGCAGCCGGGCCGGCAGTCCCACGCGGCTCAAGAGCCCCATGACGCCGCTGTCGGAAGACTAGAGGTCGGGCTGGCGGCAGCAGCGTGGCTTTTCACGATAATCTATAATGATTTTTTGTCGTTTGCTTCTCTTTTTTTTTCCTTTCTTCTTTTTTCTTCCTTTTTCTTTTTCTCCTACATTTAATTTTCCATGGCATGTGCAGCGAAAGGAGGACGCATGGGTTTTGCATAAGTCGTTCTTTTCTTTTTCTTTCTCTTCTTCTTTTTTTTCTCTTATTATTATTCTACCGGCCACTGATGATTTTGGGACGAAAGATGGAAACAAGAATGGCGTTTTTGAGAGCTTTCGGAGCCATGGCCTCCCTTTTTTTCCCCAGTATACATATAGGAGAGACGC
This sequence comes from Harringtonia lauricola, assembly GCA_014183025.1. NCBI lineage: Eukaryota > Fungi > Ascomycota > Sordariomycetes > Ophiostomatales > Ophiostomataceae > Harringtonia > Harringtonia lauricola. Next base: position 1,294,325 of record JACBXF010000067.1, on the reverse strand, counting down.
TTGCTCAGCTGTTCAGCAATGGCCAAACGGCTGTCCGACCACCGTACATGAAGCGAAGGGTTCGTCCCCCAAGCTCTTCTGTGTTTTATGTGTTCGCCTATCGTTTTGGCCACATCCGCCTCAGTCTGCTGCGCGCTCTAGAAAGGTGGGATCGCTTCGGACGCGGCTCTCAAACTTGCGCCACCACTCCTCAAAGGCGCGCAGCGGCACGACCTCGCTCGCACCAGCGCCGGCGCCGTAGCTCGCGAGGAAATTGAAGGCGTTCTGGATGATGCGCTGCGCGAGGACGAGCGTCGACGGTGTGCTGGTGCTGGCGCTGGTGGCGGGCACGACGGCCAGCTTGCGCTCCTCGATGCGCGTGGCCACGCTGGCGGCGTCCTCGAGGCTGATGCCGAGGATGGTGGTGTTGGTGGTGGTGGTGGTGGTGGTGCTGCTGCTCAGCTTGAAAACGGCCGACTCCTTGCCGGGGCCGATGCCGCCAAGGAAGCGCGAGGTCGGCTCCGATTGGCCCGGCGCGGACGGCGGCGTCACGAGGTAGATGGCGGCGGCGGTGTTCGGGGGCAGCTGGACGCCTGGCAGCAGAAAGACGACGACGTGGCTAAAGGGCTTGTCGGCGGTGCCAGCGGGCGGCTGGATGGCGTAGACAAAGGAGGTGGGCGAGGGCGTCTCGGCGGGGGTGGTGAGGACGGGCAGGCCGGCCGGGACGATGCCGAAGAGCGGCTGGGCCATGGCGAGAGTGAAGTGGACAGTGGAAGAAGGACGGATGCCTCAGCGGAGCAGGGCGGATCCGCATGCACGACATGTCGTGGGGTGAGCGCCTATAATACTAACGTAGAAGGCGCTGGAAGCGGGAAGCTGCGCTAGCGTGAGATGCTGGAAATGGCGGGCGGTGCTGCGGGGAAAAAAAAGAGCCGCAAACAGTAGAGCTCGCGTCTGCGTCACGCGTCGGCCATGTCTTTCTTTGCCGACTCTGTCTTCCTGTCATGCTGGCTCACCATCTACCATGGCACGGCGATTCTCAAACATAGACCTCATCGACCAATGTGACGCGTGCGTGATCCAAACGGCCGAGAGGTAGTCCCCCCACCTGCTGATATGATGCAGATTTCCCAATGCGGTCACGGCCAAGGAGCAGTATGCGGCCCACATGGCCTCGCTCGTGACGGTGACCTGGGCGGATGGCGGAGCGGCGGAGGAGAGCTACCCGTTGGGGTACATGCGGCGCAACGTGTTTGAGGAGCTGGTCAAGATCCCGAGGGACGCGCGAGCGGCCATGGGCTTGGATGGGGACCTGGACCTGGCATCGACGGCGGCCAGCACGGGGACGCTGCCGCTGCACCGGCTGCTGGGGCGGCAGGCGGACGAGGCCGGGCGCACGCGGGCGATGGACGCGCTGGCGCGGTACTGGCGGCAGCGGCAGACGTTCCGGCTGCTGGGCAGCTGGCGCGACGAGATGTGGCCGGTGTACGGCCGCGGCGGGCGGCTGCTCTTCAGCATGGAGCGGGGGGCCATGGGGCTGCTGGGGACGACGCGGTACGGCGTGCATCTGACAGTGTACGAGGGTGATGGCGACGAGCTGCGCATCTGGGTGCCCAAGCGGGCGGCCGACAAGTCGACGTACCCGGGCATGCTCGACAACACGGTGGCCGGCGGCCTCATGACGGGCGAGGACCCGTTTGAGTGCCTCGTGCGCGAGGCCGACGAGGAGGCCTCGCTGCCGGCCGCCGTCGTGCGCCAGCACACCCGCGCCGTCGGCGCCATCGGCTACCTCTTCATCACGGACGAGCGCGCCGGCGGCGAGCCGGGCTACGTCTACCCCGAGTGCGAGTGGGTCTACGACCTGCAGCTGCCTCCGCCTGGAAGCAGCGGTGCCGTCGCGCCCCAGCCCAAGGACGGCGAGGTCGAGTCGTTCCAGCTCTGCACCGTCGCCGAGGTCTGCGACCAGCTGGCCCAGGGCCTCTACAAGCCCAACTGCGCCGTCGTCATGCTCGACTTTCTCGTCCGCCACGGCTTCCTCACCCCCGACCGCGACGACGCCTACCCGGCCATCGTCGCCCGCCTGCACCGCGTCCTGCCCTTCCCGGGACCGCACCAGGCCGACGAGGCCACTGCCCAGGCCGCAGCCGAGGCAGCTGAAGCAGTCAAGGCAGCCACTGAACAAGCACAAAAAGCATAGACAGCGAAGCAGCACGTCTCTTGGCTCGCCTAGATCTTCCTTTTGGTTCCTACCAACGCCAAACGCCATGCCTCCCTGTTCTGTACATATAGAATGCCTCCTCTCTCTTTGCCTTTTAAGAATATGCAGATAGACATGACAGAGACATCCAGAAAACTTTCCAACACCTTGCACCCAGTTCACTTCATTTCTTCACAAGCAGATACGTGTACGCCACCCGCAGAGGCGTCAGCTTCTTGAACGGTCCGGATAATGACATGAGCAGCCCGCCAAACGAGATGTATGCCTTGCTGGGGGTGGGTTAGCGCATGAGAAGAGGAAGAAGAGGAAGAAGCTATCGCTGGGCCTACATGGTCTGCTCGTCCTCGCCGTCCTCAAACTTGTAGATCTTGCCGTGGCACACGTAGTCGTACATGTCTGCCAGGCTGGTGTCGCCGGCGCCCGCCGCGCCGGGCTTCGCCAGGTCCCGCCAGCCCTTGTCGTCGTCGCGCGTGCCGTCCAGCGCCAGCGTCGTCGCCAGCACCACCGTCAGGTTGTCGCCCACCAGGCACGGGTACAGCTCCGTGTTGATGTCCAGGCTCATCACCGTCTGCGCGTCCGTCGACGTGCCGTAGATGCGCGCCACCCGGTCGTATTTGGACTGGTCCACGTTTGTCACCGTGAAGTTGTCCTCGAAGAGCTGGCTGTCGCCAGCAGCGCCCGACATTGTGGAGGTAGATGGATATGAGAGAGATGGGAAGAGCGTGGCACAGCGGAATGGGCAAAGGTCGGCGGCGAAGCGTGGAACGGCAGAAAAAAGGTAAACGCTTCAGAAAAAAAAGTTTTTGGCTGCTATCGATCGCCTCACGTGACCTCTATCGTCCCGCCTTGTGTCGACTTTTGTAACTGCCTATTACGTGCAGCAAAACGCTAAATTGACAAACATTTGTCCTTTGCACATTGAAATTTCAGCCTCTGCATTCCACTCGCGGAACGGCCAGGCAGACCATGTCGTTCCGCAAGCGCAACGTCGTGCTGTCAGGCCCGCCCTCGGGCGATGCCCAGCCCCCAAGGCAGGGCCTGCTGCCCGTGCGAGGGCCACGGAGAGCACCGATACCAACGAGAACACCGACAGCATCGACTACATCGAGAGCATCGACAGCACCGATTCGACCAGCACAGAGTGCCGCACCCAAGACAAAGCTGCCAGACGTGTCCGCGTGGCCGCTGGCGTCTCGGCCCGAGCTGTTGCCCGAGACGCGGGCCCAGCTGGAGCCGGGCAAGCAGCGGCTGCGGCTCCTCTCGGACCAGGAGAAGCAGAAGCGGCAGAGAAGCGACCCGGTACAGCCCCTGGGTCCTGGCGCCCGGCCTTCGCCCTTTGACGGCCGGCCCATCACCTCGACCGGCACCGACTCGCTGGATCCGCTGCTGGCGGGCTACGGCGGCCTCGTCCTGGGCCACTCCCTGCTCGTCGAGGAGCAGGGCACCACCGACTTTGCCATTGCCCTGCTGCGGGCCTACGCCGCCGAGGGCCTGGTCCAGGGCCACCATGTCCACGTCCTCGGCTTCGGGCCCGCCTGGAAGAACGACCTGCCCGGCCTGGCCTCGTCGGCCAAGCCACCGTCCGCCGGCACCTCCTCTTCGCCCGACCATCCAGGCGACAAGATGAAGATTGCCTGGCGCTACGAGGCATTGGCAGCCCGTCCCAGCCCTGACCGATCACGGGGTCCCCAGCCGAGTGCGTTTGCTCCTCCATCCTGTCTGGCAAGGCGTATCTAACCCCATCCAGGTCCGTCTTCTGGAACGGCTGCTGCCGCCGTCTTCTGCCACACATTCGACATGAGCAAGCGCCTGGCCGCCTCCGACATCAAGGGCACCCTGCACCCTTTCCCCCTGCCGAACCCGCTCCGGCCGTCGCCCGCGCCCGAGCACGTCCACTCGCCGCTGAAAAAGTTTCTGGCTGCCGTCCAGGCGAGCCTCGACGCCACGCCGCCGTCCTCGATCCACCGCGTCGTCATCCCCAGCTTTCTCGCCCCCACCCTCTACGCCATGGACGGCTGGAGCTTTCCCTACGTCGTCGCTCTCGTGGCCGGCCTGCGCGGCATGCTGCGCCGCTACGGACGCCGCCTGACCGTCGTGCTCTCCCTGTCGACTTCGCTCTACGGCCGCTCCGAGTTCCACGTCCGCCAGCTCGAGAAGCTCTGCGACAACGTCGTCGAGCTGATCCCCCTGCCGCCCGGCCCGCCCTCCATCGCATCCCAGAGCACCAGCAGCCGCGACAAGACACCCGCCGACAAGATGCAGGGCTGGTTCAAGTTCCACAAGCTGCAGATCTACTCCGAGATGGGCGGTGCCGGCGCCAGTCCTCAGGGCACATCGCTGCGCGAGAACTTTTGCTTCAGCCTCAGCGGATCAAAGGGCATGCTGATCAGCCCGTACAGCCTGCCTCCCGTCGACGACGACAGCCACTCCGAGAAATTGCCCGCCAGCACCTCCAACGACGGCCTCGAGTTTTGAGGGGACAGCCCTTTCACCGCCTTTTTTATTCTGCCACTCCATCACAGATGTGGGGCCGATAAAATCCAAAAAATTATCTGTTCCCGCTTCTCATTTTTTTTTTTTTTTGCTCTTCACAAGACACAAGCATTGTAAGTTGCTCCCTACCCTTTACCAATCCTCTTGCCACGAAAAGAAGCCTATATGATTACATCTTGTTTTATAATCTGTCAATCCCCTGAGCATTTCATGCTGAGAACATAAACTGCTTATATTGCACAAATGACTGGCTTTCTTGTTTTTTCTCGTCTTGTGGCATTGCATTTTTGAACCAACAGTCATTCAGCTGTTGGAAAACAAAAAAAAAGGAAAAAAAGAAAAGCAATGGCTAACACTGTCTATCAGCACAGGCCATTCGTCGGGCATTTTTGATGGAGCTGCTTTCGGCGCATGAGCGCTCGGGGGCAGCGGCGCCTGACTCGTCCGAGTCGCTGCCCAAGATCCGCATATCCAAGATCGGCGGCCGCTACCTCGTCTTTGACCTGGCCGACGTCTCACGCCTGCGCCGGCAGCACAGCCTCTGCGCCTTCTTGGTCGGCCTGACCCCGCAGGCCCCGAACCAGAACGTCTTCAACGGCCTCCCCCTCGAGCTCGCCCCCGACGAAGCCCGCTGGCTCGTCCACGACCAGCGCGTCGCCTACGTGGCCGACGACTGGGCTGCGCACCTCGCCGCTCTGGAGAGCCGCGCCGCCCGTCGCGCCTACGCAGACGCCGTCCGCCAGCAGCGGCAGGCAGCCCAGGCCGTGGCCGATGCGGCGGCGGCCGAGCGAGAGAAGGCGGCAGCCGAGGCGCGGGCGCGGGCGCAGGCGCGGATGGCGAGCCGCGGCGGTGCGAACAAGCCTGGCAGAGCCGGCAAGGCCAGCAAGAAAGCCACACAAGCCAGCACGTCGGCCGACAAGCGTCCGCCGCCAGTGACGGGAGCGGACGGCAAGGCTGTGGCAGCAGCCGTCCCTGTCCAGGGCATCTCTGCTGACGCTGAAGCCAATGTCAAAACACCAAAGAAGACGTCTTTGATGCGGGTCACGCCCACGACGTCAGCCGGACTCGTCGGCTCGGTGCCAGATGAGGAATCGTCTGCCAGCCGCGAGCTGCTGCCGCGTCTGCCCCCCTCGTCACCCGCCGCCTCGGCCTATGCCTTCCGCGCACACCTGGCCAATCGTGGCTTCTTTGCCACGCCCGGCCTGCGCTTCGGTGGTGCCCTCAGCATCTACCCAGGTGACCCGTTCCGGTACCACGCGCACTTTGTGGCTACGAGCTACGGGTGGGACGAGCCCATCCCGCTGCTGGACCTTGTCGGCACCGGCCGGCTGGCGACCGGAGTGAAGAAAGGCTTGCTGATCGGGGGCTCCCCACCAGATGCAGATGCAGACGGCAACAGCGGCGATGGGGAGGATCAGCACGACGGCAGCCGGGTGCGGTCCTTTACCCTAGAGTGGGCGGCCATTTGAAGTGGAAGCGTGTGCCAATTTGATGACTATGATACCCTCAATGATGAATATGACATGATAACGAATCTAGTGTGGCATTGTAAAACAAACACAAAAGACCAGATGCGGATTGTAAGAAATGAGCGCCTCTCCCAACGCAATGAATCCAGGAAACGCCGCCGGAATCCCAATGCCAGAAGCAGCAGTTTAAAAATCTGCCACATGCAGTATCTCGAAAAGAGCAAATAATTAAAAAAAGAAAAAGAAAAAACGTTACGGCACGTAGATGCGGCTGAAGCTCACCACGCCGCGCCGGCAGCACACGCATTTGTCAAAGTTGTTCATGGCCAGCGACACCCGACAGTCATCGCACAGACTCAGGCAGCGGCACGGCCACACAATAATCGTTCGCGGCGCACTCTGGCACACCACACACTGGGGCCCGTCGGGACCCAGGCCGGCGGCGCCTGTCGCCCACGTCGACGTCTCGTCCTCTTCGTGCAGCTCGGCCGCGTCTCTGGCATCGGTGCGGCGCGAAATGAGAATCTGCTCCAGCAGCTGGGCCTCCTCTTCCGGCGACAGACGGGCGCCGGGCCGGAAATCAGCCATCCGCCGGGCGCTGCCGCCGAAACTGCGCGACGTAGCCAGCACCTCGGCGCGCTGGCGCTGGCGGAACTGGGCAAAGGAGGACCGCGTGAGGATGCCGTCGCTCTTCAGGTGCGCAGCGAGAGCTTGTGCCTGCTCCCGCTCTTCCGGGCTCCGCGGGTCCAGCAGGCTCGCCAGATCCGGCATCTCCATCGGCATGTCGTTCATCGGCGTGCCCTCCCGCGATGCGAATGGCGAGCGCCGCGTCGGGGTGCGCTGTCCTTCGCCATCGTTGTCGTCATCATCGGCAGACTCCCAGCCAAACTCGCTCGTGTTGTCGTCAAACGCAGAGATGACACTCGTAGCATCCTCGTCGGCCGCAATGCTTGGCTCGTACGTCCCGCTGTTATCGAGCTCGCCCCACCAGCCGCCCTTGAGCCACCACTGGTACAGCTTGCTGTCGATCTCGCGCTCCTCCTGGCGTGCGGAGACGGAAATGTCCCGTCCGGCACCGAAGCGCCGGCGGATCTCCTGCTCCACGTCCACTTGGTTCCTGCGCTGGATGGGAACGCTGCCTGTCGTAGCCGTGAACCACTCGCTGCCTCTCTCATCCTCCAGCCCATCTAGATCGCTGCCGGACCGCTCTTCGCCATCGGCATGCCCGGCCTTGTGATGCTGCACGAAGCGGCGCAGCCAGCGAGGCTGGTAGGTGAAGCCGATCTTGGTCAAGAAGCGGCAGACATGCACGGCCACAAACGTGAGAACAAGCTTGCCGACGTGAGCCAGGTACTCGACAGCCATCAGCCAGCGGCCGCTGCGCTCGGATGCGCCAATGCCGGCACGAATCGGCCGAGTGCGCTCGCCGGCCTTTCCAGTGGCAGCCTTTTGGGCAACCCGCTCGCGTGCGTATCCGCTCGTGCTGCCGGGGAGCGATGCCGACGTCCTGTCGGAAGCAGCAGCGGGCACCAGTCCTGTGGCGCCGACGGCCTCGAAGCGCGAGCCGGGCAGGTCTGAGCCCAGCCAGCGGGCGTGCAGGTCCTGGAGCTCGGAGAAGCGCTCTTCCTCGAGCCACGTGTGCAGGCGAAGGTTGACGCGACGGTCTTCGTTGAGATACACCGCCTCGCTAGCCATGGTGATGGCATCGAAGCCGGCGCGGACCAGAGCGGTGTAGCAGTCCATCTCCATGTTGATGCGGAGGCTGCCCATGGGCAGATTGGCCTGCATGTTGGCGTGGGCCTGGGCCAGACGCTCGCGGAACGTCAGCCGCTGGCCGGCCTCGTTCACAGCGTCTGGCTCCAGCGAGAGGGCGGCCAGCAGCAGGGCCAAGGCGTAGATGAAGCAGCAGGCGAGTATGCCGCTCAGAACGAGCATGTGGGGAACGAAGCCGACAATGGACACGGTGGGGAAGCGCAGCAGGCTCTGGCCGGACGGGTCGTCGAGCGAGAAGGTCAGGGCGCTCCAGATGATGCTGCCCATGAAGCACAGGGCCCAGAAGCCCGTGCTGATGAGGCGGAACTTGGACTGGAGGTTGAGGATGCCCAGCACATGGCTGGTGATGTGGCTCATGGCAGATAAGAAGGCGAGAAACAGAACCTCGGGAGGCGTGTTCACTTTGCCGAGGATGATGGAGCGGCTGTACGCGATCGCGGCGCTGCTGGCGACGGAGGAGGCGGAAGCCGAAGCCGAAGAAGCGCCGGCAGCTGCTGCGGCCAAGGTGGACGCTGCCGTGGCAGCGGTGGCAGCGGTGGCGCCGGTGGCAGCGGCAACGCTCTGGGCTGACGAGCTGGTCATGAGGCTGGAGGTGGAGGTGGACACAAAAGAGCCCCAGCCGAGCTGGTTGCTGATGGCGGCGTCGGCCTCGGCAAAGGCAAGGGAATGCTCAAATACGGTCATGCCGGTCTCGGAGGCGACGGGACGGCCTTGGACGGCACACGACAGGGTCTCGATGAAATGACTCAAGCAGAAGGAGACGAAGAGGGGCCAGAGCAGGGAGAGGGAGCCGCGCAGGTCGGAGACGAGGGCATAGCGGTCGCTGGGGACCATGCGGACGGCGCGGCAGGACTCGGCGTCGGAGGGGTTCAGCAGCAGGTGGGAGCTGAGGCCGTGCAGGAAGGGGCTGGCCTCGGAGAACATGAGATCGGAGTGGCGGGAGGCGTTGCCCCAGCGCAGCTCAGCAAAGTCAGGCGAGGTCTGGCACTGGATGGACTGCAGCAGGCGGCGGGCCTGGACGAAGAAGAGCACGATGGGCAGGCTTCGGAGCATGAGGCGGACGGGCCAGCGTAAGCGGACGCGGCGGCGGGTGGCGGCAAAAATGTAGGTGCGGTTGAGAAGGACGGCGGTGGCGATGCAGCAGATGGCCCATTTGCTGGTGGCATAGCTGAACAGGCTGCCGAGGCCGCGGGCGCCCTCCATGGAGAAGCGAGACGCGGAGGCGGCCAGCGTGGTTGTGAAGTCTGGATCGACGACGGGGATGTCTGCAGCGGCAGCGGCGGCAGTGGTAGCAGCGGCAGCGGCAGCACCAGCGGCAGCACCGGACGCGACAGCTTCGGCGGCTCCAGCGGCTGCAGCAGCCGCGGCCACAAATGAGCCAGCAGGTGGTGGTGGCACAGCGGCGGTGACGCCTTGGAAGAGCACAGTGCCGGCGGCATCGGTGGCCTCGGGGATGACGCGCTGGTGGAGGCCGGAGAAGCCGCCGATGCCGTCAATGGCGTCGGGAAAGGAGATAAAGGAGCCGAGACGGCCCAGCTTCATGACCATGCGGGGGCCGGCCCACACGATGTCGTCGATGGCCGGGGCGAGACGGGTCATGTTGAGGAAGGGGATGTGGTGGGCGGTCCAGACGGTAAAGTTGCGCCACACGCTGGCATTGTCGAATGAGGGAGGGGCCGAGGCGAGCATGCTGCTGGCGTCAGCGGCCGCCGGTGTGGCGAGCACATCGGCCATGGCGGTGGAGACCCAGTTCGGGGGGGGGGCGAGGACGAGGGAGGACGAGGGAGAGGACGAGGACGAGAGTGGGTGAGGATGAGGGGGTTCACGGAGGCGAAACGGTCAAGGCAAGCCCAGGCCGAGATGAGGGCTGTCGAAAGCTGGCAGTCGCAATGGGTGGAAACAGAACGCTAGTCAATGCATGGCTGGAGTCGGTCTGGAGATATAAAGAAGAATAAAGAAGGCCAGAAGTAGAGGAAATTCACTCTTGGCTGAGGGTCGCTTATGGAGCGGATTCGGATTTCTTGGGGCTGGGCCTCGGGGCGTTGCTAGCGTTCCGAAACAGATAAGATTAGAGGAGAAAGAGGGAGAGAGGGAGAAAGAGAGAAAGGCAGAGAGGGGGTTGTTGGACCGTTGCCAACGGGAGCGACAAGAATGCGTCTCTCTCTCTCAAACAAAGGGCAGAGGGAAGAGGAAGAAGAAGAGGAAAGAAATGGATGGCGTGGATGTTGAAAAACGCATGACTCGACGCAGAGTCGCTCCTTCCCATGCGTCGCGACCAAGACGCTTGTTTGCTTTCTCCACGAGGGAAGGCGCACGTTCCGACAGCGGCGGGGTCCTTGCCGGGTTGGTGCTAGCAGGCCCGCACGAGGTCCTGCAGCAGGGGGGAGCGCCAGCGGGGACTGGAAGCCCACACCTGCACAAGCGCAGCGTGGCTGGGGCGGGTAGCGTGACTGCTGGGGCACCTGGAACAGTGTGCCGCGGCTGCTCTGTTTGCTCACTGTGAGGTCACCTCGTGCCTTGCGTACGAGCACTAGTCATTTTCGCCTGTGAATTGCGGTCTAGAGTTATCGTACACACACATGTACACACACATGCACACACACGCACACACACGCGCCGTCTCCACAAAAGCGGTCACTTCAGCAGCTCGGCTATGCCCAGCTCGTCCCTGCGCTGGCGCACCTCGTCGATGGCGCCGCCCGGGTCGGTGGCGTCTGGGTGCCGCAGCTGCCAGGCCATGCACACGTCCATGGCGGCGGTCATCCACTTGCCGGGCTTGATGCCGAGAGCGGCGGCGACCTGCTTGCCGTCGAGGAGGCGCTTGATGTGGGGGGCGTCGAGCACGTCGAGGGTGGTGAGGTGGTCGAGAAAGGCCTGCCAGCCGCGCAGGACGTCGTCGCGGGCCGCGTCCGAGAGCGCTCCGCTGCTGCCGGCAGCCTGCACCTCTGTCAACAAAGCATACAAAACCTGCAGCCGCCAGCTGCTGCCGCGGGTCTCCCAGGCGCGGATGGCCATGCCGAAGCGGTCGCGCTCGTGGCGCCAGGCCGCGCCCTCGCACACGCCCTGCTTCAGGGCCAGGATGGCGGCGCGGTGGCTGTGGGCGCCGGTGACGACGTCGCACAGCTTGTTGGGGGCGCGGATGCCCTCGCGGACGGCCAGCGTGGGCGGCGGCGGCGGCGGTTTCCCTTTTCCTTTGCCGGAAGCAGGCGGGTCCGGCACCTGGGCCCAGGGCACGACGGCGGCGAGCACCCAGGCAAAGTAGCGCGCCTCGTCGGTGTGCACGAGCACGTCGTAGATGGAGCCCGGGGTGCGCGTGGCGGCGAGGCGGTCGAGGCAGGCGTAGACGGCGGGCCAGCCGGTGAGACGAGGAGACGACGACTGAGCGGCCGGGTCGGCAAAGATGGCGCCGTAGAGGCCGAGGCGGTCGATGAGGGCGAGGGCGCGGCAGGGGTGGCCGCCCTTGAGCATCTTCTCGACCTCGGTGCCGACGCGCTCGCGGCTGATCTTGAGGCGCAGGGCGTCGAGCACGCGCGGGTCGGCCATGACGGCCTCGGCGGCCGGGTCAATGTCGAACTGCAGGCGGCTGGCGAAGCGGACGAGGCGGAGGACGCGCAGCGGGTCGTCGGTGAACGTCTGCAGGGGCGGCAGGGGCGTCTGCAGGCGGCGGGCGTCGAGGTCGCGCAGGCCGGTGCCGGTCCAGTCCTCGACGGCGGCCGTGTGCAGGTTGTAAAAGAGGGCGTTGACGGTGGCGTCGCGGCGCAGGGCGTCCTCCTCGGCGGTGCCAAAGGCCACCTGCGGGTTGCGGCTGTCGGCCGCGTACGTCTCGCGCCGCAGGTTGACAAAGTCCACCTCGCGGCCAAAGATGCGCACCGTCGCCGTCTCCAGGTGCTTGCTCTTGTCCGGGTTGGCCGCCACCTTGTGCAGGCTGCCCAGGTCCGCCGCCGCCATGCCGTGCCGCCGCGCGTTCTCCGCGTCGCTGCAGAACGCCTGCATCTTTTGCGCAAACGCAAACCCCGTCATGCTGTTGATCGCCGTGTCAATGTCGTCGCTCGCCCGCCCCAGCAGCTTGTCCCGCACCCATCCGCCCGCCCACCGCAGCACCAGAGGCTCCGCTCCTGCCCGGTCCGCCCCCTCGTCCACATACGCCGCCACGTCCACCAGCAGGTTCTTGAGCCGCAGCTCCCCCGCCGTCAGCTCGATCGGCTGCCTCGCCGCAGCCGCCATCGTCGCTCTTTTCTTCGTCTTGCTCTGTTCGCTGCTCTGGGGAACCTCGACCAGCTTCCGCTTCATCGGTCCCAGGCACAGCCGCGTGCAATGGACAGCCGGTACGCGAGCTCGCAGCGCTGGGCACAGAAAAGGTCGCAGGGCAGATGGTAGCATGGGTTTCCTCCCCCCCGTCTGTTTGCTGCCGTCGAGCTTTGGTGGGCTCAATAAGCTTGTCGTCAATTCCTCCAAGGAACCCCACCTTTATCGGCACGTGACATCTACAATGTACATTGTACGCAGAGGGGGTATATGCCATGATGTATATGCAAGTCATGAGTCCTATGCCGAAAACAACAAAGCTATGCACACCAAAAAAGCAATCCTCTATGGCCGCAGCATCACCTTGCTTCCGATCGACCCAGCGTCGGACTCGGGTGCCGCCGGATCCTGCTGCTTCTCGAGCGTCGTCCGGCGCTGCAGCTCGGCCATTAGACTTTCGTCATCGTCGTCGTCGTCGTCGTCGTCGTCGTCGTCGTCATCGTCGTCATTATTAGAAGAGGTGATGGGAGCAGCCGAAAGGACCTTGTCGTCTTTGGACGGCAGCGAGGAGGGTGGTTCTTCGTCCAGATTCCGCACGGGAATCTCGGCCGGCATCTGCTGCCGCGGCGACAGCAGGCTCGTCGGCGTCGCGGCCAAGGGCGTGGCGTCGCTGGCGCCGGACACGATCGACGACAGCGACATGCGCGGACTCGGCGCGCCGCTGTTCAGCGAGAAATCCGACGTCGTGCTGCTCATCGTGTTGCGGTTGCCGCGGCGATTCGCTCCACCCAGCAGCGTCCATCCGGTGGCGGTGTTGCCACCGCTGCTGCTGCTGCCGTTGCTCGTCACGCTGCCGCCGCTGCCACCACCACCGCTACCACCGCTGCCGCCGCCGCCGCCCCAGCCTGCTGCCTTGCGCTTCTCGCCCGCCCACGAAGCCCAGCTGCTCATGTACGCACTGGCGCGCGTGCCGACGGACGACTGCTGAGATTTGGACGGGTCGACAGCCCCCATAACGGACCCATTGCGCTCGTGGCTGCCGGTAAACGTCTTCTCGGCTGTCTGCTGCTGCTGCTGGCGGCGCGCGTCTTCGGCGCGGCGGCGCTGCGACTCGCGCAGGGTCTCCATGTCGGCATAAAACTTGTTGAACAAGGTCGACGCCTTGTCGCGGCCGGCGGCCAGGTTGCGGCCGAGGACCTCGCGGCCCTGGGTGAAGCGCTCGTCGAGGTGCAGATCCTGGACCTGTTGGGCGATGCGGCGCTGGACGTCGTCGATGGAGAGGCCGCCGGCGCAGGGGTGCTTGGGCTCGACAAACTCAAAGAGGTGGCCGTCGGTGTGGGCCTGCCAGAGGCCGTAGTTCTCGGTGCGCGACCAGCCTTCGATGAAGTCGGCGCCAAAGTCGGTGGCCGGGTCACCGTCGATGTGCGGCAGCGGCGGCTGGTTGAGGCGGCCGGTGCGGGCGTTGACGCGGGTGATGTAGTTGTGGTACTTGACGGACGAGATGAGCGACAGCAGGTACTCCTCGAACTGCAGCCGGATGAACTCCTCGCTGCCCACGTAGCCCATCGTCTTGGGCCGCCCCGGGTTGGCCTCGTCCCAGGTGTCGTTGACCTCCTGCGTGATGAAGTCGATCCAGCGCCGGTCCGGCACCGACAGCTGCAGCGCCGCGCGCAGCGACGACGACGTGATGTTGACCGTCTTGTCGTCCAGGTTGATGAGGATGTCGCTGTAGCGGTCGCGCTGCTGCAGCAGCAGCGAGTTGGTGCTGCCCACAATGTACGACTTGGTGCCAAAGTCGGCCAGCACGTCGAGCTGCTGCAGCGGCGTGTAGGGGCCAAAGAGACTGCCCTGGGGGGGTTAGCGAAGGAGAGAAGAAGAAGAGAAGAAGAAGAGGAGAAGAAGAAGAGAAGAAAAACACACCTTTCCGAAAATCTGCAGCGGCAGCCCCATGTAGGCCAGCAGCGAGCTGCGGTCGCTCGTGCGCAGGCTGGCCGGCTTGGTCAGCTTCTGCGCAAAGGTGTCGAGCTCGACGCCGGCGCAGTCCTGCAGGTTGCGCAGCAGGCCCGGGATCAGCGACACGAGCGAGAACTGCATCATGCAGAGCCGCTCGCAGCGCGACCCAAAAAAGAGCATCTTGGGCTGCAGCAGGCAGCACTTGAACAGCACCAGCGTCTGCCACCGGAACTCGTGCACGAGCTCGCGCAGGCTCATGCCCAGGTACTGGTCCCGGTCCTCCGCGTCCTTGTTGTGCGTCGAGTTGCTGCCGCCGAGCGCGCCCCGCGCCTTCTCCTCCGCCAGCGACTCCTGGAACCGCCGCAGGATGTCCACGTCGGAAAACTCGCGCTGGTCGAACCACGCCTTGGTCACCACGCTGAGCCGCTCCCGCAGCATGCCAAAGAACTGCGGGCTGTCCGCGATGATCACCACCGCCTTCTGCACCGTCGACCGCGTCACGTCCGCCGGCCGGTGCAGCAGCTGCGACGCGTCCATCTGCCGCGTGCACGAGATGCCAAACAGCGACGTCGTGCCGGGGCCGCCCTTGAGCAGGGTAAAGTAGGAAAAGTCCTCCGTCGAGGCGTGGGCGCCGTCCGTCAGCGCCATAAACGGCAGCAGCGGCCAGTCGTACTGCACCGCCGGATCCGGCTGGTCGGGCTCGACCCCAAACCACATCTCCACCTCGGGCCCGCGCGCGTGGTGGAAGTCCACCACGCACAGCAGCGGCGTGAAGCCGGGCGTCGGCAGCGCTGACAGCGACGAAAACGACGTCGGCGTCCGGGGCGTCGGCGGCAGGCCGGCGGTGACCGTCGACGTCGACGTCGACGTCGACGTGGTCGGGTCGGGCACGACAAGAGTGCTGGGCGAAACGCCGGCCGCCGCCGCTGGCTTGCTCGCGGGCACATCGCCACTCTCCGAGGCTGAATCATCGCTGGCCTCGTGAGCCGCCCGGATAGGCGACCGGCCGTCCGCCCACACGGCTGCTTCCGCACCGATCGCCTCGTCTGCGTGCAGCGCTGCGTCCATGATTTTCTTTTCTGCGTGCGCTTGGCACCGCCTTGTGCTATCGATTTGTGTAGGCCCGGATTGTCGTATTATCATGCACGCACTTTAACGTGTGCTGGCCTGGTCTCGTCTGGTCTCGTCTCGTTCGATCAGTGAATGGCCGGGCGGATCAGGGTCGTCTTCGATTCGTGGGAGAGACGGGCTTCGAATGCTATAATGCCTCCATGAGCTTGGGAAGGAGCGTCTCCAAGATCTCGTCAATGTCTCTGCCGTGGGAGACTGCCGGTGTGTGGGACAGGGGGAGACAGAGAGGCAGAGGGAGGAGAGATGTGCGGTGTCGTTGAAAAGCCAATCTCTCGCGCGTTTAGCTGTTGCGCAGAGAGTGGGCCTCGGCGGCACGTCCTGTCGGGAATGAATGGGTATGCAGTCTCACTGCATCCAATGGGAGCCGCGCACGACCAGGAGAGCAGGGGGGTCGTCGGTGGGTGTGTCGGTGGTGTCGGGTGGTGCTCGCTGGACTCGACGTTTGAGAATGAAGGAGAGGGGGAAAGCCAAGCTAGCGAGATAACGAGATTGGCCATGCATTTAGGGTTTTCTTTTAGTGCTTGCTCCAGCGCTTCTTTGTCTGTAGCAGGAGGCGGTCAACGCTTGCGGCAGCCAGAGCAGCCTTCAAACAAAGCAAGGAATAGACAATGAACAGACAATGAATAGACAATGAAAAGCCGCCCAGCCGATCGTTTCCTATTTTGACGGATGCGGGATTCTGGCAAGAGCGACGACGACGGCCAAAGACGAGAGATCAATCAGATGAAAGGCACTATGCAGCCGCAAAGATCAATGGAAGACCGTGTTATGCTGTATGTGTTTCTTCGACGAAGACGGACTGCCAGCTCAGACCATGTCTGCGTGCCGGCTGTCTTGCAGCCCCTGTGCATACCAATAATATTGATTGTGCATATTCATACTTTACAGCTGGGGTGGCAGTGACACTACACCCCAGCAGCCATCGCGATTCCGTGTTTTCTTTGCCCCTGGCTTTCTATTGTCTCCCAGTTCTTCAGACGCCCAAATGACCGATCGCCCGCCCATTGTACAATCCAGACAGCGAAAACGAACCAACAAAAGAAAAAACAGGTCCCGCACAAGAAAACAGACAACCCAAAGAAAACATTTGCGACAAGAGCGGCCCTTTATTGCGCGTACTGGCCCTCCTGTGACGCCAGCTGGCTCAGCTGCGCTGCGCTTGCATTGGACTCGACGTTGTGGTAGTCCAGGATCTCCGAGTACCTGTCCCGTCAGCGGTCGTCTGTGCACAAAAGAAGAGGAAAGATGCCTACATCATGATCTTCCACGTGTCGACTGGCAGGTCGGCATCGTTGAAGCTCCAGTCAAACTTCTCCTCCGCCACGGGCTCGTCCGTGGGGTCGTGGTAGGGTGCCAGGTATTCGTGTGCCAAGGCCTCTGTGGCCGTGATCCGCTTCTTGGGGTCGAACACGAGCATCTTCTCGAGCAGATCAATCGCTGCTCAGGGGGTTAGCTGACGAGCGGAACGGGCGAATGAAGCAAAGAACCGACCTGGATCATCGGCATTCTTGAATTTGTTCCGCAGTGGTTGCCGCTCGCGCTTCGGTAGCGACTTGACAAACCGAAGGGTCTGCGAGTCAAGCGGTCGTCAGTAATCTCTCTCTCTCTCTCTCTCTCTCTCATGTCGCGCAACTCACGTTCTCGCTGGCAATCGTGTTGATCACATCGTCGGGTGGCGTCCCCAGAAGCTCGGTGATGATGGAGAATTGGTTGACGTGATCCTTGCCCGGGAACAGCGGCTTGCCCTCGAGCATCTCTGCGAATATGCATCCTGCGCTCCAGATGTCCACCTCCACGTCGTACTTCTGCCACGTGAGCATGATCTCTGGCGCCCGGTAGTACCGCGTGGACACGTAGCCGGTCATCTGTGGATCCTGGATGCGCGCCAGGCCAAAGTCGCAAATCTTCAAATCGCAGTTCTCGTTCACCAGAATGTTGCTCGGCTTCAGGTCGCGATGCACCACGCCTGCTGAGTGGACGTATTTCAGGCCGCGCTGTTGAGACGCCGGTGTCAGTGCCAGTTCATCCCATGCAGCATCGCTACCGGGAGGCATACCATGATTTGGTAGAGAAAGTACTGTATGAACTGCTTCTCGAGCGGCCGCGAGGTGAGCAGCCTGTGCAGATCGGTGCCCAGAAGCTCGGTAACAAAGTAGCTAAGCGCGCGTCTCAGCAAACGTAGGCATTGCATGGGAAGAGAAGGGAAGGGCAGCATACATGTCCTCGAGGGGCGAGATGAAAATGTCCGAGAGGGAGATGACGTTCTCGTGCCGCAGGTGCTTCAGCAGCTTCAGCTCGCGGTAGGTGCGCTTGGCCAGGACGGGTGTGCTGAACGGCTTCATGATCTTTTTGATCGCGACATTCTGGTTGGTGAGCTGGTCGCGGGCAGAGCTGCGCGACGACGGCATGTTAGCAGCTTTGCCAGGGGAGCGAGCAGCCGACAAACGCACCATACGAGGCCAAAGGCGCCCATGCCGACCGGTTGGAGATCCGAGTACCTGGAGCAAGCAGACGCAGTCAGTCATGGTGAGCCATTCTAGCTGTAGCTTCAGTGAGTGGCCGTGCTCACCGCGACGTGATCTCAAACGTCGTCCCAAAGATCTGGGTGCGAATGAATTCGGCCATGGCTGCAGGAGCACCGGATGCAGAGTTGGCGTTTTTGGATGGAGGTGGTGACGAAAAAAAGTCGCAATGGTCCGGATTTGGAGTTGCAAGCTAGCACGCGAAGGACGGAGCTGCCTGCACGAGCTTTGAATGAGGGAAGCGCTGGCCCCAAGAAGAAATGGCAAGACAGCGGCAGATGAGAGAGAGATAGAAAGTCCCGAGAGATGCGCAACAAAGACCAAGATGGTGACAACAGATCGCTAATGCAGCTAGGGAGACAAAAAGAGACGATGGGTTCGCTTTTGCTGTTGGGAAAGGACGAGGACGAGAGGGCTCCAATCCTCTGCTTCAGCTGACGTTCCCGTGTCTCGCTGCCTCTGCGGGCGTATTTACGTCTTGAATCGAAACCGCCGTCAGTTGCGGGCTGTCGCAGTGGGAGGAATGCAATGATTGAGTCTGGCGTGTGTGTAGGTTCGTCTCTCTCTTTGCAGGCGGGTGGGCAAGTGTGTGCGTGCGTGAATGCGTGCGTGCGTGCGTGTGTGCGCTGGGCAGATGCCTTTTTTTATTTTCGCGGTACGAGGCGGGGAAGGGATCCCTTGGCCGGCCTGTTGTCTCCCCCAAAAAGTCGGACCCCGCCTATGGAATCGGGTCCTTGTTGCTTACACAAGTCGGGCATCCAGCAGGATCAAGCGTCTGGATCTATTCCACAAAAAGCATTGGAAACCAACGGACAGAATGAAGGGGCGCTTTATTTTCGCTCTTGTCAAAGCATAAAAACCAACAGGCCAAAGCCAAAAAAGAGACAGGCAGTGGTCAGGTTGGTGGGAAGTGAAATGGAAGTGGACGAGACCGAGTATCAATATATACGAAGAGCAAGGGTCCTCCTCTATCTCACTCCTCATTCGCCAGTCAAAGTACCCAGGGAGAGCTCCTCAAACCCTCCCTTCCTTGGCTGCTTCCTGGGCTCCCTTGCTGGGTCGGGACCCCGGCAAAGCTTCTAGTTTTATCAGCCGATCTGAAGGGTTGGGATCATGCTTCTAAAAAGAAGCGTCCACGCATGCGCCATGTGTCGTGTCTAGTTCCCAGCGAACCGCGAACCGGAACGTGCCATGGCGGCCTCGTACAGCGAGTCGCGGAAACCAAGCACTGCAGCGCCTTGACTCTATCACCCCCGCTGCTCCCCCTCCATCAAACCGAAAGGCATTGCTAGCAACCCGATGACGTCAGATTTCAGACCGTCTTTCGAACTCCCTCTACACCACATTCCCTGCTACCGTCCACACGAATACGGTGTCTGTTGTCCATGTTACTCTACCTCCTCCTGACTCCGGCCGCTTGTTTGTCTTGACAGCCGCTGTAAGAGGGGAAAAAAGAAAAAAAAGATCCCTATCCATTAGAAGAACGAGCTGGGCAAATTGCAGGGGCTTCCAGCTCCCTGTCCCTTAGGTTCTGAGAAGTGCCGCGATAAACTGCGCTGTCAATATCACGCAAACCCACAGCAAATCACCAAAAGAGGCAAGGCTCCGTAGTATTGGACTGCCCCCCTGGCTGGCGCTCAGGTTCCAAGCACATGCACAATGACATCATTGAGGCTTTGGAAGATGTTCGCCTTGCAAGTACAAACTGTCCCATGTTTCTTGCTCTGGCATCCGCTTCGTTCACCCCAATGGCTTGTCATATGCTATTCCCGTATGAGACGGGACCCAAGCAGCAACGCTCGGTCATCATCACGCATGCGGCGTTCCCGAACAGAGCCAGTTCATCTGGCCCCCATCTGCCTTCCAACTGTCAATACTTGCCAAGCGAGCGGCTAAAAATAGCACCGTCGCGCTAATCACGCAGCCACATCACCTCATAGCACTGTTTTCGGACGGGATGGTGCGAGCATGCAGAAAGAAGAATGCATTTCGTGTTCGGCATTCAAGAATGTAACAGTCCAAGAGAGAAGCCAGAAACCAGACGTCATCAAAAGCCTTGGAGCATGCTGCGGTGCTCGGCTTGGTGTCTGACTCATGCAGAAGATGCATCTACAAGTCCAGTGCCGTGAAAATCCCGTTGCCTCTGCCCCCCAACTCGCCCTAGTGGACACCAGCCGAAGCTTCAAGCTGGAGCGGCTCCACGTTCCAGATCTCCTCTGCATACTCGGTGATGCAGCGGTCGCTGCTGAAGAAGCCCATGCGTGCGACGCTCGTGATCGATTTGGTGATCCAGCTCTCCTGGTCGCGGTACGACTTGTCCACAAGCTCCTGCGTCTCGATGTAGCTGTGGAAGTCGTCCGACACCAGGTAGTAGTCGCCGTGATCGCGCACAGCCGAGATCATACCCGAAAAATCCTCCGGTTTGCCAAACGTGCCCTTCTCAATGGCCTCGAATACCTTTTGCAGATTCGGATCGACCTTGTGCTCGCCATACGTGTGACTGTGGCGGAGATCCTCGACGTCTTCGGCGAGGTTGCCAAACAGAAAGATGTTCTCCTCGCCGATCTCGCGCGTGATTTCAATCTAAAATAAGTTAGAACATGCTATTGGTGTGTGGGCGAGAGAGAACTTACGTTGGCACCGTCGCACGTTCCGATGATGAGGCCGCCGTTCAAGACAAACTTCATGTTGCTCGTGCCCGAGGCCCTGAAAAAGTTAGCTTACGCCCACGGGAAGAAGAAAACAACAGTAGAAGAAGACATACTCGGTTCCGGCGGTGGAGATGTGCTCGCTGATGTCCGAAGCCGGAATGATGATCTCGGCCTTGCTGACGTTGTAGTCCTCGAGGAAAATCACCTTGAGCGCATCGCCAATGTCTTCGTCCTTGTTCACAACGGCGCCGACACTGTTGACCAGGTGAATGATCTGCTTGGCCATCCAGTAGCCAGGGGCGGCCTTGCCACCAAAGATGTGCACGCGTGGCAACGCCTTCTTGCGCTCCTCGGGTGTCGCAGCCTTGAGTGTGAGATAGCGGTGGATGACGCTGAAGATGTTCAACTGCTGGCGCTTGTACTCGTGAATGCGCTTCACCTGCACGTCGAAGAGAGCAGAAGGCAAGACGGAGATGCCCGTGGTGGACTCGATGTAATCGGCCAAGCGCTTCTTGTTCCCCAGCTTGATGTCGGCCCAGGCTTTGCGGAAGGCCTTGTCATTGAGAGACAGCTCAATCTTGTTGAGCAGGGTGAGGTCCTTCAGGAAGGCTTCCTCGCCACCAGTCTTGGTGCCAATCAGCTCCGACAGCTTCGGGTTGGCCTGGTGCAACCAGCGGCGCGGCGTGATGCCGTTGGTCACATTCATAAACTTGTCGGGGCCAAAGATGGCCACAAAGTCCTTGAAGATGGTGGTCTTGATGAGGTCCGAGTGCAGCTCGGCCACGCCGTTGACCTTGTGGGAGCCGACAATGGCCAGGTGGGCCATGCAGACCATCTTGGGGGTAGACTCCTCGATGATGGAGACGCGGCGCAGGATGTCGCGGTCCTTGGGGAACAGGCGCTCGACAGTCTGGAGGAAGAACAGGTTGATGTCGTAGATGATCTGGAGGTGGCGCGGCAGCAGGTGCTGCACGAGGCCGACGGGCCACTTCTCCAGGGCCTCGGGCAGGACCGTGTGGTTGGTGTAGCCAAAGGTCTGCGAGACGATGCTCCAAGCATCGTCCCAGTCGAGACCCTCTAGATCGATGAGGATGCGTTGCAGCTCGACAACAGCCAAGGTTGGGTGGGTATCGTTGAGCTGGATAGCAACCTGGTCGGGGAACTCGCGCCACGGACGCTTGGTCTTCTTGAAGCGGCGCACAATGTCGTAGAGCGAGGCGGCGACCCAGAAGTATTGCTGCTTGAGGCGCAGCTCCTTGCCCCGGTCGAGGTTATCGTTGGGGTAGAGGACGGCGCTGATGGTCTCGGCGCGCTGCTGGTCGCCCACGGAGCTCTCGTACTCGCCGTTGTTGAACTTTTGGAAGTCAAACTCGCCGCTGGCAGCCTTGCTGGACCAGAGACGGAGGTTGTTGGTAGACGGGGTGGCATAGCCGGGAATGGGCACGTCGTAGGCGACGGCGCGAACGGTCTCGCCGCCCTCCCAGTGGGCAGTGACCTTGCCAGAGCTGTCGGTTGTCTTGTTGACGTTGCCATAGAATTGAATCTGCGTCCTGTTAGTCTCGTGTTCAGACGGCAGAGAGAACAAAGAGCATTGCACATACATCCACGGTCACATCGTGACGGGGGAACTCCCAAGGGTTAAAGTCCAGCCAATAGTCAGGCACTTCGACCTGGTAGCCGTCGATGATCTCCTGCTTGAAGATACCATAGCGGTAACGCAGGCCGTAACCCCAGGCCGGGTAGTTCATAGAGGCAAGGCTGTCGAGGAAGCAAGCTGCTAAGCGACCGAGACCGCCATTTCCCAGAGCAGCGTCGTGCTCCTGCTTGACAATGTCCTCGATCCGGAATCCTAGATCCGACAGGCCGGCTATTGGTCAGCGGATGGTCAGGGACGCAGGAAGAAGGAAACGCAAGCTTACACTCTGCCACGTCCTTGAGGCCAATGTTGAGCATGGCGTTGTCGAGGGCACGGCCCATGAGAAACTCGAGACTGAGGTAGTAGACGCGCTTGTTGTCGGCAAAGGTCTGGCGCTGCTGGGTGCGGTTCCAGTCGAGGATGAGGCGGTTGCGGAAGGCAAGGCTGGTGGCACCGTAGGCAGCAGACTCGTCGCAGTTGAACATGCTGCGGGCGAGCGTGGTCTCGACATGGCGGACCAGCTCGTCCTCAAACTCGTCCTTGTTCGTGAAGCCCTTGACCTGGTGCTTCTGCCAGGCCTCGCGCTGCGGCTCGGGGATGGAGGCTGTCATAAGCAGTCAGCGGGGAAGGAGGAGGCCGCCAATGGCTTTGAGAGATTGGATGAGAGACATACCCTCGACACCCTTGATCTCCTGGGCACCGAAACCCGTAAAAGTGCGGCGGTGCTTGGGGCGAGTGATGCCAGACGGAGCCACGGCACCCTGGATGTCGACAATGGGCACACCCACGGAGGGTCGCCGCTCGCGGGTTGGGAGACTAGACATGATTGAGGGGAATGAGATAGCGGAGATGGTCAAAAAGGGAAGAAAGAAGAGCACGCGCAACAGCTAGATGAGAGCTATCCAAAAAGTACCTAGGGGGAGAGGATAAAAGGGGTGGCTGAAGGAGAGGGACCAGGAAGGGAGAATGATGATTGAATACAAAAGAGGACAAAAGAAAAGAAATGCCAGTCGACAAGGTCGATTGAAAGTAGGGGACGGCAAGAACTTAAAAACCTCAAAGGAAGGGAGGGCAGAGGGGGGTAACAAGCTCGGAGAGGGACGGTCAGACCAAAAAATAAAAGTGGGAGGGTCAATAGCTTGGAAGGACGCTTACAGCTGTGCCTTAATATATCGTCATATGCATGAGCTGGTCATCAGCTGCCAGGCTTTTCTAACGACCATTGACGCGATTGGGAAGGGAGGGGACCTAGATGCGGCCTCGCCGGGGAGCTATGCACATCGGAAAGGAACCAGTGAGCCCACTTCCGCGAACCCTGCTTCCCCCTGTTTGCGTATCCTTCGGGCCATTCCGCTACTGCTGGCAGATACGATAGCGGACCTTGCTAGAAGAAAGCCTGTGCGAGTCTTGTACCGAGCATGAACTCGTATAGCCAGGGCTGAGCTTGGGCTGGGAGCTATGTCCCAAGCGCCAGAAGCAGAAAGCGCGATCGAACGATTGGCGGGGGCGGGGTAGTTGCTGCTAGAAAGGAGCTCTTGCGAGCATCATGGCTCTGGTTCTTCTGGTGGCAGGATACAGGGCCAATGGCCCTAAGGCCAATCGCTCTGGCGAGGCAACAACACCTGCAAGCGGAAGCGGCGTGGTGCGACGAGACAGTATCTGTCGACTTGGCATGCGAGCAACAAAAAGAGCGTGTTTCACTTGCAGCTTACGGCGTACAATGCTACTACGGTGCTGATCATTTTTGTCTGGCATGCGGGCTAACTAGGCATGTGATCGAGAGCAGTTTTATACTTTCCGTTTTCGTCATCGCACAACATCTGACGGGACGTGAACTCGAACGCATGCCTGAAAAACACAAGCGAGAGAGAAAGGGAACACACGAAACAAGGAAAGAAGATGTGTTCATGAGCGAATTGGTTGCTTCTGGCCACTCATTTGAGAGTGGCAAAAAACAAGATGCAATATAAGAACTAACAAAGCCAGCCAATGCTGTTGTGGGTCCTCAGGAGTTTCAAAATACATCGGAGTTGAAGAGGAGCGAGCGTCCGTTCCTTTTCCTATTCCCCGGACGGTCCGACTCGCTGTCGGCATAAGGCAAATGCGAGGAAAGTCGCTCAGACCGTCAATGTATCTTAAGATATCTCACATGCGAGAAGAATGATCAGCATGGCCTGAGGCTCGGACTCCAAGTACGAGTAGAACCAGCCATTCCTCTTGGACGTTCTCTCGGATCACCGATCGACACAATCTCCGTACTAACACCACCAGATCAACTCTCCGCTCTTTCCGTCTGAGAACGGAGAGCAGCCACCGCGAGCGTCCGCATTCCCGTTCCCAATGCCTTTAAGGGCAGCTTAGCCAGTGAATCAAGGGTTACGGTCATATTCCGTATACTATGTACGTACGGAGTAGACAAGAGCCACACTCCGCCGCATGCTAGGATGCTGCCTTACCCACTTAGTATCTGGTAAAAACAACCATGCATCGCCCTCTGGTGCTCACAGTGAGGCCCCACGTGGAGCCCACGCCATATACTTCGTACATAGTACGTAGACGTGCCCTCCCTTTCCTATCTCTGCGGCTGCGCACAGAATCAGGGTGGTCGCATGCCGCCCGCCCATTGGCTGGCTCGGGGTGACAGATAGTGGCACAGTAACGTCGATTGATTGGGGAAAAGGGACACTTTCTTCATCAACCCTGTACGGAGTATTAATTCCCCAAATAACAGCCTTGCCAAATCAGACCACCTTCCAACCCCACTCTGCGAGAATTACAAGCTGAGAGCTCTTTCGCAATAAATCTGCGGCCGCGTCCGCCAGACATGAGGACAAAGAAATATAATTAGTATGGTGGTATCTTTCCAGAGCGAGAAAACGCCTGAAAATCGATGAATCTCGCCATCAACAAACGAAATCAGGAATAGGGCAAAATGGGAGCTGGCCACAGAATATGTGCGCAAAACAAAATAAACGGAAGAAATGGCCAATGTAAACAAAAAAAAAAAAAAAAAAGGTAAATCATAAAGAACGTCGCCATTCCCATCCCACGCGGTGCCGCAGAAACGCCATGCGTCCGTAACCCAGGAGCAAGCCCCTTTCCCATCAATCCCCCCAAACGCCGTCATAATGCTTGTCAAGAACATAAACAAGAGCTGTATGCTGGCACCCGCGTCGTCCCGTCTCGTCGCACGCATAAAAAAAGGCAGACAAAAGAAAAGGCAAGGCGACTGTCGATCATAAGATGCCCGAATCCTTGAGAGCGTTGTTCAAGATGGTCTCCTTGACAGCCGCAAAAACAAGCCGGATATTCGACGTATCTGTCGCTTGGGTCAAGCTGAAGTTGTCAGCGGACAGCTTCACGAATGGAGACAAGGCGGAACTTACTGAGGATACAGGTTTAGATGGGCGCGGTTTACCTGGTTGAAACGCCAGAGCAGGTATTTTGCAGCCTTGTTGACATCGTTGCCACCGGAATAATCAGGGAAATAGTTGCCGAGCGGAGAGCGGCCGAGCTTCTGTTTGAAGATGTCAACCTTGTTGAGGAAGAGGATGATGCTGGTGCGCATGAACCAGCGAGAATTGACGACAGAGTCGAACAGCAGCAAGCTCTCCATCATGCGGTTCTGGCTGCTCTCCTCCAGCAGCACCTGGTCGTATTCGCTCAGGGCCACACAGAAGATAATCGAGGTGACGTTTTCGAAGCAGTGGATCCACTTCTTACGCTCGCTTCTCTGTCCGCCGACATCAAACATGCTAGGGACGGTCAGCATGGGGAAAGCAACTACACCACACGACTACGATGCACTCACTGTATGCTTAATTGCCCCATCTGGAAGCGCGTCTCGTAGATGCCCGTCGTCTTGGTTCTCGCGCGGAGGACATCCATCTCGTTCGGCATGTAGTCGGGGTTCACGATGCGCTGGACTTCTTGGAAGAAGCTATGCCTGTTAGAAGACGATCATCGACCGTGTGGTTCTTCCATCCGAGACGTACTATTCTGCAGAGTCCATCAGGTAGAACTCGGTTTGCCGCTCCATAAGCTGCGCGCGCGCGGGATCATTCCAGATGGCCAGGACAGCTTCGCCGACTTTGGCGTCGATCTGGGGGGTAGGGCCGGACTCGATGGAGTAGTCGAGCAAGAAATCACAGTAGGCACGGGTGCCTTCCTCCTGGGGCTCGATCTCGAACTGGCGCATGGCGTTGATGACGGCCTTTACGCACTCTAGAAGGTTCTTGAACACGGTCGGCCGGTAGCTGTACAGCTCCTCGTCCGAGTAGCCCTTGAGATGGATGATCTTCATCTGCTTCACGATTGTCGACTTGCCCGATTCGCCAGAGCCTGGAGCAAAAGTCAGCCAAACCCCCCCCGTGATTCGACGCGTTCTTCGCATCCTGCTTACCAAGAAGGAGGATTTTGCATTCTCTCTTTAACCGCTTCGAGTCCTCCTCGAGGTCCTTGTCAATCTTCTGGCTTCTCTTCTTCTGATCCAGCTCCTCCGTATTTGTGCTCATGCAGGCGCCCATGATGATCATAAGCCTGTAGGATTTTCCTGTCTTCCTTGCAGGAAGAGCTCTTCGTTTTGTATTGCTGTGGTCGGTCCTTCGGGAGGGGGGGCGATCCGCACTGGGCCCTGTGCCTTGGCTGTAGCAGCTGGGAGACGGGTAGTTGCGTAGAATGGCTCGGGGGTCGGAATGTGATGGGAGGGATCCAGCTGGACAGGGTTGAGATGTTCGCGGTGCAACCCCACGCTACACGAAGATGCAGCCCATGAGTGAAGGAAGGTCCCTGTCGCGTCGTCCCAGGTAGTGAGCGGTCAAGTTTGAGACCAGTGCTGGAGTGATCCTGCAGCAGCCGCTCTTGGCAAGGTCGATCGGGGAACGCTCCTCGAGAAGCAGATGCAATGGAAGGGGAGCGACTCGAAGATGAGCGGCAGCGAGCAGACCTCTGGTAAACGCGGCGGTTCGGCGGCAGATTTAGTTTGGCTAGGGTGTCCGCGGCAGGTGACTGGCAGTGGGCAAAACACGTGAGGCAGTTGGCAGACTACTCGTAGGCGCCGCGTTGTGGGCTGGGGCCGGTGGAATAGTAGCGTCGAGAGAGGCCAAAGTACGAAAAGCGAGCAAGAAAGACGAGAGTTCGAAAGCTGAGGAGAGCTGAAGGGGCGATGAAGAGAGCAATTTCGCGGTTGCGACAGGAACAGGTCGGCTAAACTGGGGAGGGGGGTGCTGATGGCGGCTGAGAAGCAAGGGAAGGGTGAAACAAGCTAGAACACTTTCGAAGGTCGTGTTGACAGCACTGGCATGAAGGTCAGCTTGTCGCTTTCACCCTGGAATTATTGGATCTTGCTATAGCTTTCGCGGAAACATAGAGCAGAGACAAAATGAAGGCGAGAGAGCTTTTGGGGGAAGAGAAAGTGCTGGAGCGGTGTAACGACAGGGAAATTGAGTTTGTGGCCGGGCGGAGCAGATGGAGACAATGAATGGAGACGAGATGGGGACAGAGATCCGGAAAGAAAAGAGGTGGAGGAGAGAGGGGGGGAGGAGAGACGGAGCAGGACCGCGACACATAAAGAACAAAACGAGACATGCCAAACTCACCTCGTGTCCCACTGCTACCCCCGGCAGTCAACCAAGAAGGCTAGGGGAAAACGTGTCTGAACAAGCGAGAAAGATACCTGAACGTCCGTGCGAATGCGAGATGAGCTGGATCCGGGAGCGGGTCGGCAAGGAAGGCACGAGCGGATATAACAACTGTAGAAAAGGGAGAGGGAGAGAGGGAGAGAGTGTGTGAGAGAGAGAAGGGAGGAGGGTGTGAGAGTGTGGGTGAGAATGCGAAAGACGATGCGAAAGACGAAGTGGTAATTGCGTCAAATGTTACAAAGAAAGAGAGAGAGAGAGATCTTTGGCGGGCAGCTTTTCGGGGGAAATCTGCCTTGAAGGGCCGAAGAATAGCGCGGATCAATGCTCTACTCAGCACCAAAAGATGAATGTGCGGGTACTTATTTGTCTGTGACGAGGACGAATTGAGAGGCGAGAGTGGAGGTTCTGCGGCAGGAAGGAGCGGCGTGATGACGGATCGGCCGGGGGTGATTGGGGGCAATAGGGTGTATATTCCGTGCAAGAGCGGCACTAAGATATGTAGATAGGAGGAGCACGAATGAAGCGGGAGAGATTGAGAAGAGCAGTGGCGGGAAATAGTCGGGTGCGCGAGAGACATTCGACCTGGGAAGGCTCGACGCAGGAAGGCTGGCTCGAAAGGAAGCAGCCCCGCTGAGATAATATACATCTGTTCGCAAGAAGCGGTCGTGCTCGTATTACAGCTATCTACAAAGTAGCAGCATCTTGCGACCGGGTGTCCGCTCGCACCCAAGACGGCAAGATGGATGCTGTGCTGCTGTGCATGTGGCCTGGCAAGTGGCTGCTGCTAAGATACGTCTTCTGGAAGGCCGTTCTTTGTTCTAGGTTGGCAGGCAAAAGCTCCAGTAAGATACCTCTGGAGCTGCCCTTCTGAGCTGCGGACCGGACTAGCGCGTGCTGCAACTATCTCACGCCATTTAGCGCTCGTGGTGGGCGAGAAAGAGCGGCCGATTTTTAGCATGTGGCTGTGAAGAAGATCTCTTCTTCTCTGACCGCTCTGATTCTCTGGTTCCCTAGTGCAGCGCTCCACAGCTTCTGGTTGCCGGCCAAAGACGGAATGGCGTGGCGCACATGGCGACCCTGCTCGGCGGAGCGTACGAGTACTCGTACATGGTAGAATTGCAGGTGTGCGCAATATGGCCTGGTCGAGCTAAGATACCTTGCGCGAAACAAATCTCGCTCGTTGTCTGTGCTAAAAACCAAACAACAGCGGAAATGAAGAGCTCGGTCTGCCAGCTCAGCTGAGTGGAACGCCCTCGTTCGTTTTCTTGTGCGAGCATTTCGTACCATGTGCTTTGTACTCATCTCGCAGAGTCTTGGGGGCAGCCCAGAATGCAACTGTTTTATGCCAGGGTCCGCCAGGTCCGTGTCGAAACCACGGCAGCTGAGTGGGTGAACCAGGCACACAGATGCAGCCACAGTGGAGGGCGGCATTTCTTCGCCAAGTGTCTCTCTATGGCCCGCCAAGGCGAGGTGTCCACTGCCAAGGGGAAAGTTGCCTCTGAAGATTCAGAGGAGATGATGAGACCGGCAGGTGAGACTGGCCTGATGAGACCGGCGATGTCCATCTGAGATGCTTGCACGTGGAAAGCCAGCCCTGAAACCGGTGTGACAATCCTGCCATTCGAGAAGGCTACATCGTACATAGCGCACACCGTCTGTGTCTTCAGCTGCTGCCATCTCTTGCCGATCCGCATTATAGAAGCCCGACAGGGTGCGTTGTAGGACGGGAACGACTTGGCTTGTCTTTGCACCTGCTTGGTTTGGCATAAGCCCATCACGCCGGCCCCCGCACGGGTCAGGGGGTCCGCCATCCATAGCAAATGGCGAGCCGCGAGAGCCATGCCACACTTAATTTCCTCATCGCAGGCCTTTGAAGGCGAGCGGGAAAAAAAATTGCGTTGAATGATCGTCCCCGGAAAGCGACTTACTGCATTGCGCATAGCGCCTTCCCCCCCCAATCAACAATACCTGAAAGGTGTTGCGTGTACCTTCCCCTTCTTTCCCCCCACGACCAAGTGTCCCAAAGAGGAAGCTACCCGTCTTCTTCACAAGCACCATGTAAGTAGTGCGCATCACAGCCGAGGAAAAGCGAACGGCTACAGAAAAGTGTCAATTTCGATATCGGTTACAAATGGATACTGTTTTGATTCCAGCCGCGTCGCGGGGGGGGAGAGAGAAGCCAGGAAGGAAAGAAATCAAGCATGCGGGAAATACTTTGTACAAATATCCATTACCACAGTTTTTGAGATAACAGGATGCCATAGAAGATTCCAGTCTCGTGATCGACCGATAACAAGATGTTACCTCTGAGTTCGCCCCAGAAATTTATCGGCAACGTCAGATAACCCAGACTCCATCCGAGCTCCATGACCGTCAGCATGGCGTGTCGGGGCGGCGCCAAGCCGGCCTGCCGGCTGCCACCGCAGTGGCTGTCGCGTCGCTGGGGGACGTCGCTGCCCGTACAGACGGTGATGGGAAAGAAGGCAGTATCGATGGTAGCCGCGAGGCCGTGCTAACCACTCAGTAACACGGCGTCTAGACCGCCGCCACGTTGTCACAAGCCGCCTCTGGCTACACCTTCCACCCTTGGCATGCTGTGAATATGTGTCCCAGGTGCAACACGATCGAGATGCTGGATGGCTACAGCTGCTCCAGGCGTTTTCATAGAGCCATCCAGCCAGAAATGGGGTAATAGGCTCCTTGCGGAATAGCTGCCATTGCGTCTGCCGAGGCTCGAGACTTCATGGTGAGCTGGCCAAGCAATATGTCCTAAAGGAAGTACCGTAGCCGTCTAAGTGCATACAAAAGTAGAACCCAACTCCCCTGCAAACGGCTTGTCAACCTTTGTTCATTGGGCTTTCTGGCGTACAGTCGCCGAGGATGCCACAGTTGAAGCAGGAACTGTTCCCCCAGAAATCGGCCAGTCTACAGTTCGCATTCTTACGCGGATACACTTAGATCACGGACATGACAGAACCTCCTTTCCACCGTGCTAGTAATAATAGTCTGGTCTAGCAACCGTCATTTGCGGGAAGAACGATGATAGTATACGTTTGCTACACTCTTACGAATCTTTATGGTTACTTTAAACACGACCACTCACTTATCATGTCTCTGCTTTCTTCATTTTGACCAACCCTCCTTAGACTATCAATTTCGTCTTTCTCGTGCCTGTATGCCATTACTGAAAAAAGATTGCAACTGCTCCAAATAAGAGCTGGGCTAAGCCCGGCAGAAAATACCGACCGCTCCTGGCCTTGGTGTTGATGGGTGTCGCCGGTCGTGGGAGTCGACGTACGATACGGTAGACTTGATTGTCCTTTTGGCCTACGCGGGAACTTGGGCTGGGAACAACACGGTTTGTTGCCTACTTCCGGAATTAGAATTTGCTGTGAATTCGATATGCGATATTAGGGACCCGTGTCAAAGAGATTGTACCGTGAAACAGCAGACAAGGGCTATGGAGCATGCCTCTCAACTGGGGAGAACTCTCGTCATACAAAATCAATCTGCGTATTCAAGGCCAGGACGTTCTCAGCGGTGCACGCTGTCGACGTCAGGAAAGAACAGGTCTGGCAGCTTCGGTCCCCCAGCACCAAGTCTCCGCCAGGGGAGCGTGCTGCCAAGTTGCATCTTCTATGGGCTGGTTCTGAAGCTGCAAGGTTTTTTTTGTGAGAGATGTGACAGCCCTGTGTCGCTGTCACCTGTCCCCACACGGGAGCCAAATCGGTGGAACCAACCACCCGGCGCTAAAATTTGCTGTCGCGATTGGCTATTTGACAGGCAGCTTAAGGGGGCTGATCGATGCTATTCATCGTCGACTTGCAGTCGCATGGGCGCTGAGAGATACTCAAAAACTTGGCCAAGATTGTCTATTTGTTTGCCCAAGGCAAGATGCGGCTATGGCCTTTCTTTAGATTATTTAATCAGGGACTGGCGATCGTGAACCTGCGTCCAAACGCACCTTGCGTGTGCTGCCACCCATCAAACACCACAAAACACCACAAAACACCATCCCTTTGTATCGATACTGGCTGCGCCGAGCCGCCACCCTTATCTCCGCAATATATGTATCCGCACGAGACATCGTGACCGAGAGGGGGTATCCTTCCGTTAACACCTGAAATGTGAAGAAGAAAACAAATCAAACAGCCAACCAACCAACAGATATACAACATGCCAAATGCTACTGCTGCTGCTTCATCTGATCCTGGAACGTCTGGAACTGGCGCACATTCCGCTCGTGACCGGCGCATGCCGCCGCCCACCGCGTCTGGATCTCCTGGTCCTGTACCATCCAGTCTAGGTACTCGCTGATGCCCTGATCGCTGCCCTCGCTGTCGGCAGAGAGCCACGCAAAGTTTCCGCTCACCGCCACCTGCTGCTCGATCTCGCGACGCCGGGCCCAAAAGTGATCCACGTAGAGGTTGTTGAACTCGGTCCACTCGAGCATGTAGTGCCGGAACTCGGTCAGGTACTTCTCCCATGCGGTCCGCGACGGCTGCAGCCCCGGCACCGCCAGTGCCGGCGGTGGGTGAGGCGCCGTGGGCGCCTTGGGCAGCGCAATGGTCTTCTTGCGTCCCGACCGCTTCACCGACGGCCGTGACGACGCTCTGCTTTCGAATGGCAAGTTTGAGCGCAGGTCACCAAAGGAACCCAAGCCAGCACCAGTCTCGCCGTGGATGCCCGCGTTCGAGTCTGCAAAGGGCTCGACCTTTCTAAAGTCGGCAAAAGTGGCGCGGAACTCATCTGTGTCCTCTGAGCCGCCGAGATTGTTGCTGGTGAAAGTAGCGGCAGCAGCGGCAGCAGCAGCAGCAGCAGAAGTAGCAGCAGAAGACGATCCAGAGGCATCTGCGGTGCCCGAGGAGCCAGCGGCTGTCGCCTTGGCATCGCCAGCTCGCCATTCCGGACGTGACGGCTCAACCGGAATCTTCCGTGCCCCATTGGCTTGGACACTCTCGCCATTCGGAACGCTGCTGGGTGGAACGTCTGCCCTGACTGCTTCTGCAGCGGGGGGAGCAGGTGCTGGTGGCTCGGGTGGATCAATGTCCATAGCAACCGGGCTGGCGTATCCGTTGTTGACTCCGGCGCTGGCAAACGCGCTAGATCCTGTGCTCTTCGGCTCGTTTCCGCCCTCGACAGCAGAGTCTTCGCTATCGTCCAGGGTAAATATTTTTGTCGCTCCCAGCTTGACCGGCTTCGGCTTCTTGATGGGCCGCGCAGGAACTGACGGGGGCGTCGGCTGGCGAAATGGCGCCGGTGGCGCCTGGGCTTGGTGCGGTGCAAAGTGCTCGGAGCCAATCTGTTCTGACCACCGCTCGGCATCAAAGACGCTCCCGTCTCCATTTTGACCCGTCTCTCCGTTTGCTGTTCCGAGCGGAACACGATCCGGGCGCGGTGGGGGAGGCGGTGGCGGTGGCGGCGGCGGCGGCGTTTGAGGGACAATGTTTGGCCGAGGTACAGACCGTTCCTTACCCGGGGACCGGCGGCCAAGACGGCTGCCGGACTGCGAGCGGCGAGCTCTGGGCGAGAAGTTTGTGGCCGAGTCGGCTCCACCTGCATTGAACTTCCACGTGCTGTGGGCCTGCTCTTCGGCCACAAAGTGCGTGTTGATGTCGTCGGTGCTGCTGCCCGCAAAGTAGCTCCCGCCATCCTTTTGCTGGTCGGGCGTGCCAACGGGCGAGGCGGTAAACGTGCTATCAGCGAGGGGTACCTTGGAGCTAGAGCACATTGTATGGTTAGCATCCGTTAAAGGCGAAGAGCGGCGATGCCGTGTATTGTCACTCGGCCCCTGCCTGTGTCGTCTTGCGTCGTCGCTCCCAAAGGATTCTCGTTGTTCCTGCTTCATCATGGCCGACTGGGCATGCTTCACCGGGTCGAACACTTTGACATTACGAACAAGATCCTGGAGTAGCTGGAACTGCTTGCTTTCCACGGACGTCATCGTGCCCCCTTTGTTTCCTGTGTTTCCACTCGGAAGCACCTTTGAGAGCCGAGATTGGGGTCGTGGAGGACGGTTTTCGGGCCCGTGAGAGCGCATCGTCTGCCATGGAGCATGCTGCGGTGCCGCTGCCGCTTGGTATGGGGCTCCAGCTTGGTTCCCCCCCACCACTCTGGCAGGAGAGACCGTAAAGGGGCCGCTTGGTGGTGTTGGGTGGGTGTGGAAGAAGAAGGGGTATGGGTGGTATGGTGCTGCATACAATATAGATCCGTCTTTCTTAGGGGTTCCGCCGGGCGGTTGGTCTGCTGCCCCTGCTGCCGCCCCTGCTGCCATCCCTGCTGCTGCTGCTGCTGCTGCTGCTGTTGAATGTGGTTTTAGCAGCTGTTGTCACTTTTGATCTTCTGGGCGCGCTCAACATACCAAACGCGCCATTTCCCCACGAGGCTGGCCCTGTGGCTGGTGGGTTTGCATTGGCCTCCTCGGTCATTCGTCGGTACTGCTCCTCAAATTGAGGCATCGGGGAGGGTGTCGATGGGAACTGGGCCCGGGAGCTGGTGCCGGGCCGCCGGCCTGATCCAGTTGCGTGCTTTGTCGTGTTGGCAGCCGTAGTGCCGTCCGGCGCCTTCTCCCCTCCCATCCGGTTCCTGCTACCATACCTAGAGGTGCTCTCAGAGTCGTCGGGCAGGCTGGAGCTTCGACGTCGGGACTGTGGCTTTGGACGCGCCGGGGGCCGAGTGTCCGCCTCCGCCGCATCGGCACAGTCAAAGGGGTTGAGCTTCTCGCCGCCATGGGTCTGATATGGTGTGCTCTGGCGTGTGTCGAAGAAGGAATCTTCCGATCTGTTGTTGGGCTGCTGCTCTGCGCGAAAGGCCGCCTGAGCGGGCCTGTCGTCCTTGTCATAGCTGGCCCCCCCGTTGTCGCCAAAGCCAAAGGCGCGGCTGTGGGTTCGGCTGGTGGAGTAGTTGCTGGTGTTGGCCGCTGGCGGTTCGTCACCCAGAGGCGACTTTGGGAAGAAACCCTGGTTGCGCCGCGCGCCAAACGAGGCCTCGGCCTTTTGCTTCTGGGATGCTGTGCGGCGCGGTGGAGGCGGCGGCATGGAAGAAGACGGCCCGGAAGCAGAGGCCCCCGGGCGGCTGGAATTGCTGGCGGCACCATTGTACGCGGAGCTGGCGCTCTGGTCCGGCTGGGCCTTTTGTGTTGGCTTCATGTTCTTCCAGGCCTCGTACCGCGTCTCTCTTTCTTCCCTGGTCGTCTTGGCAGCAGGCGGCGGCCCGTTGAAGCTGGAGAAGCGATGGGCAGACGACCGAGGGGACGCAGTCGCCGCCGGAGCCGGCGGGGGCTTGCGGGGCGAGGAGGCGGATGCGGAGCTGCGGGAGGCCGAGGTGGGTGCTTGGCCCGGTCGCCTGGGTGGCATGGGATACTGCGACGCCACATCCTGCCACGGGTTACCGCGGACGCCCGAGGCGGTTGGGTAGCGGCTGCCATTGCGCTGGCGATGCGCGTCATATTTGGACTTCTCGGTGGGGTTGGTGAGGATCTCGTGAGCGGCCTGGATCGTCTGGAACTGCGAGTTGACCTCGGCTTCCTTTCCAGGGTTGCGGTCAGGGTGGTACTTGAGAGCTGAGTCGTTAGTATAAGGAGGGAGAAGGGGAGGGGGAAGACGCACCCAACTTCCGGAACTGCTTCTTGATTTCGTTTATATCCGCCGTAGACGACAGCTCCAGGTCGGCATAATAGTCCCGCTTGTAGTCCGCTTTCGCCATGGTGGCAGCAGCTCGTTATGAGCGTGGCAGCAGCTCTGGCTGCTAGCGGCGGCGACGGGTGCTGCAGAGGCAGCCCGTCCTACTTGCTCTGTTCTGTCTCGTACCGCCGGTTCTCCTTGGTAGGGAGCGAGGCCGTTTGTGTTCGTGTGCCCGCATGCAGCAGCTCGAGAGGTGACAGCAACACAGCGGAAGAGAGGAAGGGCGAGAAAATCGGTGTGGAGAAGGGGTTGGGCGTATCGTCTCTGGTCGGCTCGGTCTGTAGAAGACGCGATGGGGGGGCGGCCAAGAGGCACGCGCGAAGCTGTTCTGCTAAAGACGCAAACGGAAATTTAGTGTGTGACGGAAAAGAGAGAGCCAGAGAGAGAGACAGCGAAGGCGTCCGGCCAGTTGACAATATAGGACAAGACAGGCATCAGCAGCACACTGTAAACGTCTGCCCACGTGGCGCGGAATGGAGTCGCCGCGCGCATGCGCAAAAAAGGAAAAAAAAAAAAAGGCAGCAGACCGAATGTCTAGCGCAGTGAACAACAGCGGGGGGGCTGGACTGGCAGATGAGCACAGAGAGATGAGATTGGGCAGAGCAGTTTTGCCCAGACAGCAGGGGTTTTCCCGCAGGTTCCTGCTCACCTCTCTTGCCTCTCTGCTCGTCCCCCCCCCGGGCCAAGTATCGAAGACGGGCAAACAAGAGCTGCTGCAACTTACCGTCTTTTTGTTGCTTCCTAGCTGTTGGTCCGTAGGCTAGGAGGTCGATTCGGGAGCGAGGGACAGCTTAGTGCTTCTGGTGTTTTGGTATGTTGTCGGCGGTAGAAGACGGTGTCTAAGATGGCTCGGGTTGTTTTTTTTTATGTTCCTCGTGCCAAGACAAAGACGCCAAAGGCAATCGTCTTCTTCCGTGTCGGCTATTTTCGTGTCGGTCGCCTAGAAACGCCTTCTTTTTCGACTATGAACCGCCTGGTAACTGTGGGGGGCGACAATGTCGAGCGGGCTTGGAGTAGGGAAGGCCCAGAAAAACTGCGC
The DNA here is from genome assembly GCA_014183025.1 of Harringtonia lauricola. Taxonomy (NCBI): domain Eukaryota; kingdom Fungi; phylum Ascomycota; class Sordariomycetes; order Ophiostomatales; family Ophiostomataceae; genus Harringtonia; species Harringtonia lauricola. Next base: position 1,257,895 of record JACBXF010000067.1, on the reverse strand, counting down.
AGCAGGGAGGGAACAGGTGGTTTCTGGGCTCAATGTCGAGCTGTGGGTGTGCTATGATTTGCTGTGCTGCCGCGTTGCTGGACGTCGAGCGAGGCGGAGTTGGAGGTGCAGTTGGAGGAAAAATAAAATAAAAATAAAACTATGGCAAGAAAAGATGGGTCGCCCAAGCCTGACAAGGGGCTGAGCTTTGGGGTACTCGTGGACAGGAGGCCGCTTTACCCAAGTTTACCTAAGCCTAAGCCTACACCTGCCTCTCTTGGCCATGTGCTGTTTTCTCTCTTGTGCTACAGGTTGGCTTTCTGACCTGATCTGGCCCATATGTCCAGCGCGCCTTCCTTTTTCGAAGCACAGATTTTTTGGCCCGTCTCTTCAGGTTGGCCTGGCCGCCTTTGTTTATTTCCATTCTGGCTCGGTGCATTTTTTGGACTGACGTTCGCAGCTCTAGACCCACCTGTTGCTGGCTCCAGGGCGTAAAAATGACGTAGAGCGGCCACGAGAGAAGACCAGAAATGCCGTCCCTCTGCGGTGAAATCAGACCGGCTTCCACATGGGACCCGGCTTGCTGAAAACATGGCTCACGTCTGTCTTTCCAGGCTTGTTGCATTACGCCAGCTGGGAAATCCTGCCCAGAGGCTTCGTGATATTCAACCTTCTTTGTAGCCCAGTGCATGTGCTCGTAACCAAATACACAGATACACAATGCAACACAACACAAAATCATACAAACGCCATGTCCCCTTTTCACAGCCATGCAACCCAAAGACACACACACACACACACACACACACACAGTCTTGCTTACATCATATCCCTGCTGAGATCGTAGGACCATCCGCCATCGCGACGTATTCTATCGCGTGCCGCGAGGTCTTTCCTGACGTCGTCCTCCGTCAGACGGTCGGCACCGCTCCAGTTGGCGCTGCTCGTGCGCGCCCGGAACTTGTTCCACCGCTCCTTGCTCTTGTTGAACACCTCCTCCATGTTCAGCGGCCGCGGCGGGCCAAACACTTGCATCGGGTCGATCGTCTCTTGTCGCATGAGCGCCTTGCGCAGATCTGGCGAGTCCGCCCACGGTGCCACGTTAGCCGGCCCTTCGTCTTCGCTGTCCTCGTCGTCCGTTTGGATCTCCGGCAGCTCGATGCCGTCGCCGTTGGGGAAGCGCGGCGACGACTTGGCCGCCGACTTGGCCGTCGACTTGTTGAATGGCACGCCGGCAGGCCGCGCTGGCGTCTTGTGGGGGTTGGGCGCACCCGAGGCAGCGCCGCCGCCGCTGTTTGTCGCAAAGGGAATCGCTGCCTTGGATACCTGCGCCATGTCCAGCGGGTGGCCAGTCTTGGTCTGGTGGTTGTGCTGTGCCGTCACCGTTGCCTTGAACAGGTCGCGAGACACGTTGCTCGAGGCGGGTGCCGTGCTGTACCCATTGCCAAACACAGACTTGCTCGGCAGGTCCTGAACAGTTAGCAAGAAACAGGGGCGACAAACACAAACACAAATGCAAATACAAAAGCGCACCTTTTTGAAACCACCAGAGGGCCGCACCGGTGGACCCTTGATGTTGGACGCCCGCGGGATGTGGCCGCCCATCTCCAGCTCGTCCTCGTCGAATTCCTCGCTCATCCGGATCCGCTTGGCTTCTTTGGCCTGGTACATCGGCACCCCATTGTTGTTGCTGCTGCTGCTGCCCGCCATCATCGACCGACCGTGCTCATAGGCATCGGCCCCGACAGGCAGCGGACGCTTGGACATTGCTTTGCCCGTGTTGGACAGCACCGCGTTCACCGGCCGGTGCAGCTCCTCCTGAGAGCGGTGCATCGCTGACGAGCCCGGCGCTGTGCCTAGCCGAGACTGCGGCCGCGGCGGCTGTTGGCTGCCGGCCGTCTCGCCTCGCCCGTGCGCTTCAGAGGGCCCGCTGGGCAGCTGCGTCCGCGGCGCTGGCGGTGGTGCCCGCGTCTGCTTGGCCTTCTCAATGGCTGCCTGCCGCTGGGCGGCGGCAGCGGCCTTCTTGGCTGCCTCGGCCTCCCGCTCCCGCTGCCGGTGCAGCTCCAGACGCCGCTGCTCCTCCTGCTCCTGGAGCGCGGCTCGCTTGCGCTCCATCTCCGCCTTGGCCTCGCGCTTCCGCTGCGCCTCGCGCTCTTCCTGCTCCTTCCGCTTGGCCGCCAGCTCCAGAGCCTTGGGCCGGCCGGAGGACGACACCGAGCTCTTGAGGCTCTGCAGCGACGGCTTGCCGTGCAGCGAAGCCGCGCTCGCCTTGTTCTTGAGCGTGTGTGACGGGCCAACCAGCGTCTCGTGCAGCGTTGCAGCAAGAACGCTGTTCGACGGGTGGAACTGAGACTGCTGCTGCGAGCTCGACGTGTTGATGCGGATCACCGTCGGCGCCTGCTTTGTTTTGGATGGTGCGTCCTTTGACGGCTTGACGGGCCGGCGGATGGGGCGACCGGCCTGGGTAGAACGGGGAACAGAAGAGTTGCTAGAGGTCGTGCCATGCGCAGGCGGCGGCGGCGGGGGGGGCATGCTTTGGGGGGCCGCATCGGCCATCTCTGCATCTGCCTCCACCTGCTGGGCCTTGACTCGTCGGGGGCTTGACCTCGTAGCCCTGGCTGGAGGGGCTCGGACCGGAGAGCTGGGCTGCTGCCTCTGTCTTTGACGCGTCGGTGATGGTGTCGGCGACGCCACAGGGTGACCGGTCATGTCAAGATCGTCGTCTTGCTGCTTTTGGGCCTGCTTTCGCTGCTGTTGTTTCTGTTGTTGTTGCTGCTGCTGCTGCTGCTCCTTTTCCTTTTGTGCTGCTTTGAGCTGCTTCTCCATGGCTGCAATCTTCTCCTGCTCCTCGCTAAAGACTCTGGCCTTTTCGCGTTCCTTCTCGCGCATCTTCTCCAGCTTGCTCATCTGCTCTTCCGCGCGCTGGGTCTCCTTCAGCTCCTTATCGCGCTGCTTCTGTTCGCGCCGCTCCCTCTCGACGGATGCGCGCGTCTTGCGGACGTTGGGACGGGCGGGGCTGGCGGCTCTCTTGAGAGACTCTGGCGAAGCGGACGCACCGGCAACAGGGGACTGGCCTGACCGCGAGCGAAACACAGATTCTAGCGCGGAAGGCGCGGTCATCTGGCGAGTCAGGTCGGGGTAGACCAGATCGGCAGAGCTGCCGTTGCGGGATTTGAGCAGCAGGTTCTCGGCAGATGGGCCCAAAAAGTTGCCGAGACGCGTGGACGATGGCGACAAGAGCGACGACTTGCCCTCGGCACTGATTGCGGCACTGCTGGCCAAAAGTCCCTTGGAGCTCTTGAGGATCGAGGACAGCTTGTTCTTAACCTGCTTAAGGGGGCTGTCCCGGAAGTTGCGAGACGGAGACTTGGACGGTGTCGACGGCACGCCTGGCATCTCAGCAACAGATTCCAGAGATGAATTTGTCGGATTCGAGACCGAGATGGGCTTCTTGGAAGAGGAGGCATGCATCTCTGGATCCATGAGCGGCAGAGACGGGACGGATGCCGACTTCATGTGGCCGAACACGCTCGTTGTCCGCTCGGGGATGGCAGGTGCCTGTGCGGGCGCCCGCTGAGGCGACCCAGGTCGCGATGCATCCTGGCGCTGCTTGGGAAGAATGAACTCGGCCTGGCCACCAGCGCTCTCCTCCAATGCCTTGGCAAACGTGAAGCTCTTAGTCGTGTTCAGCCGAGGGCTCGTCGTCGTCGCATCGGGGGGGGGCAAAATCCAGTCGTCATCGTCGTCATCGTCGTCATCTTCAGGGAACGCACCCGGAGCAGCCACCGGGTGATGGGCCGGCTTCGAAGGAGACGGCGACATGGGCGCTGGCTGGTGCTGAGACCGTTGTTGGGGCTGCTGCTGGGTTTGCTGGGCCAGAGCAGCCAGGGTGTTTTGAGCGGTGCCTGGCAGGTGGCTGGCCAGGGATTTGGAGGGCCGCGGGCCATTGGCTTGGGACTTGCCCAGCATGCTGATCCGATCCTGCAGGCGCTGCGTGTACGTCTTGTTGTGGGAAGCAATGTCCCTCTCGGTGTGCTGTGTCGTGAAGACGTCGTCCTGGTCCATCTCGTCGCGCTCGTCGTCGTCCTCGCGCGCCATGCGCTGCGTATGGCCAAGGCTCTTGCCACCAGTGAGACGATTGTAATAGCTCGTCCGCGCCGGGTCAATGTGGCTTGTGCGGGACACTCGGCCGGCACCGCCCATGCTCTTGTTGGACGTGAATGGCTCGCGTGCAGGAAGAGAGGCAAAGTTGAGGCTGCTCTTCCGAACGACTTGTCGCACCGGGCTCGACGCCTCTGACGAGGGCGATCCGCCATCTTCATTTTCCTTGTCGTCGTGAGCTTCCTCTTCGATCTCGGGCTCGGGCTCGGGCTGGACAAGGTCCATCTCGTCGTCGTCGGCAAAGGCCGCAGAAAACACCGGGGGTGTTGGCACGGCGGGAGGCACCTCCGCGAGGTGTGGATGAGAAGGGGATGAGATGATGGCAACTGGTGCCTGGCCCATGGCAGACAGAAGCGCTTGCGGAGGCGGACAAGCTGGCGTGGTCGACTGCAGTGGCGAAGAGGGCTGCGGAACCGGCTTGCGGCGTGGCGACATGGCCGATGCTTTATGTGGCGACGGCGACTGAGCCGACTTGACGACAGCCACGGGCGAAGATGGGGGCATGGACACGGCCGACGGTGAGGTGGCGGCCTCTGGTGCGGCGGCTGCTGTCTGCTCTTCCTGGGCAGAGTGGAAGCTGGACTCTACGGTCTGCTCCTTGAGGCTGTGGCGTTCTGCTATCTCGTCTGGCGATGTCACCTCGGGAGCCAGAACCGTGGCTGGGGCCTTGGGCGTCTTCTCGGCGGCGTGTGCTGTGGCTGCCGGACGTGTGGGTTGTGTGGGTTGTGTGCTTGGCTGCGTAGACACCATGGCGAGCTCGTCTTCCTCGGACGAGTCGGCGCCATCTTGGGACTGGCTGCCATGGTATCCCGAGTCCGCCAGGGACAGCGCAGGGGCGGCTGTCTTCATTGGCTTCGATGCCTTTGTTGCTGCGGCAGCGGCCTTCTTAGCGGCCTGCTGCGTCTTCTTGGAGGCAGCAGTGGTAGCGGCGGCAGCGGTGGCGGTGGCTACTGGACGCGTTTTGGGAAGGCTCGTGCGTGGACTCCGACTCCGACGCGTCGGTCGGTCTTCGGCCACCTTGAATGTGGGCGATTGCCGGCACTGCTGCTGCTGCAGACCGGAGAGCTTGGAGACGGCAAAGGGGTTCGGTGTGCCCTTGGGCGTGGACGAGAAGATGTCGGTCAACGGCTGCACGACTGAGTTAGCATGAATGGTCACGGAAAGGGACTGGGCGGTGACGCACTGCCCGCATGTCGCCTCTGTTTGTTTTCCGCGCGGTTCGCGGCGTCTTGCCGCGTAGCTTCCCTGGCGTTTTGAAGATGTCGGCGACATTTCTAAAGTTGTCAGCACGAGAAGACGCAATGAGGGACGCGATGGACGCACATCTGGTTCTCGGAGAAGATCTCGGCCATGTGCTCGTTCAGCCAGTCCATCTCGTTCTTGGCCGAGAAGGAAAACTCTTCGACTTCAGACTGGGCAATCTGCAGCGCCGTTGCGCGCTCTTCTGCGATCCAGGGCGCTGCCCCGATGGGGTGACGCGGTCCTCGCATGGCCATGGCGGATTGTGGCGAACGCGTACAAAGGGGAAGATAATAAAAAGAGGGAGGAGAGAAAGACAATGCTCTCGGGTGCAATGCGTCGTCTGCTCAAAACATGGTCGGCGTTGGGAAAACAAAACGAGAGAAAAAAAAGCCGAAAAAAGTCGTGTCGAAAAAAGGCAGCGTGAAGAGCAAGAAAAGCAAGTAAGACGCTGAAGCGGGCAAACGGGCTTGGAGCTGTTTGTTTTGATTGTGATTGCCGCTTTCGGGAAAGCGCATCTGAAAGGCCCCATGCTTCCGGCCCCGCCTGTTACAGACGCGATGTCACGTGGCCACGCCAGGCCAGACGCGAGGCATGCCAGATTTTACAAGCCTCAGCCAATATGAAAGAATGCAGGCTTATCCTTAAAGTACTACCTGGTCGCTGTCTAGTTTCAGTTGCAAGACAAAGAGCCCAGTTGGTATTGGATCCTATCCTTCGGGAGGAGTTCAATGCCAGACCTTTCCAAAACTTCCACAGTCCAGCCGACGGCAAGAACAATATCCATATCTTATCAGGGGGTGCATATAACTACAGTAACTAATAGTAGTTTATTACTAGTAGGAGGTGATTCATGTATTACTAGTAGCATTCCATTACTGGTGAGAGGTGGGTCTTTTTTCAGTGAACCACCTTGTTATGGCCGTAGGTACGCAGTCAATGCTTAACTGTTACTGTACAACTACTCGGGCGAATACTAGATCCAGATGAATCTTTATTAGATTGATCACTGAAGAGTCGGTGCTCTTCCTATCTCGTGCGCGACAGAGTGAGCGAGTTCCTCTATGTGTCTAGCCAAATCACGATCGGAGATCCGGTCGCACCGTGATCCGTCGTGATCCTGGTGCTCCATGCCCCCCTCCGCATGGGTCACCTGACACCTCCACATTGAACCCGTCCTACAGTGACCAGCTGCCACAGTAATCCACTTGAAGATGCAAACTCTAGGTAAACGCTACTCTTTCTCCGCCGTACCCATGTCAGCGCAATTGACTTGTTTCGCCTTCTACGACTGGGTAAAAGGGTTATTAACAGTCCAATGACTTTTTTTTTAGCACTATCAAAAGTGGACTCGCCTAAGTTATGATTTGTGCCAGGGACCAATCCTACTCGTATTTAGCCCAGACTCCCCGTTTAAGGATCAAACTTTCGCCACAATCTAACAACAGCAGAGCCACAATCCCCAGACCCCACAGCACCATTTCATGTAGGATTCACGGAATAGAGGGTCTTGTGGGTTGACTTGGTTGGTTGTATTAAGTGAGGCTATCTAGCTAAAGGAAGGAGGGTAAAAACTCTGCCTAGTTGTGGGTCATCTCCAGGGTTACCCAACAGCCAATCAGAGTGCACAGAGGCTGGGCACGTGACAGTACCCTTTTACATTTCAGTAAGTCAAAGCCACATTTGTGAGTCGGCTAGGAAGACCCGCCTTCGCCAAGTTAGTTAAGCCCTTGTGGCGCGCCGGAAATGGCTGGGCTCTCGCACAACGAACTGAACGGCGCTCTGAAAGTGCCAAGGCCATCCCAAATGGGGTTGCCCTATGTGATCTTTGACTAAGACTGATTTGCCACGATAATTCATTGATGAATTTGATACCGGATCTGCATAACCTATCTATGCAGACATTCAAGACCGGATGATCGATCTTTTACTTGGACTTGGCAATCTCTCTGCTATTCGTTATTTGCGTTCCACGACGGACCATAACGCGCTTCGCAACGATATCTTGAACCTCATTCTGGCGGCTACCTCGGGGGCAGTTAGTGCTGACCAAAGCAAAACAACAAACCTGGCGGGAGGACGCGCCAGAACTATGGAACACCACGTGTAGCCTCCACGTGATGTTATCACTGGTCATCACTTCATGATCACCACTGATCACCCTGTCTCACCATGGTCATCAACGCCCACGAGCAATCAGCACGTGATCATATGTGATCCGGTTAGATTGATAAAAGAGCGGGCTCAGGAGCGGGCTCGGCACCTCGAGCTAGATAGAAAGAACCCCTCCAGCTCCTTAGTGATGAATCTAAATATTCACCTGAATGGCTACACATAGCTTATGACACCGCGGAGCATTCTTCTATCGCAGTAGGTCGTCTCAGATCGAGTGGGTCGAGTTTTACCCTATGTGTTACGTTATTGTGCAGACAGGGCGAGATATTGGGAGAGAGGAAAAGCGCAATGCAAAACGGAGGTAGAGAAGCGATTTTGTTTTATCTGGAACTCGTGTGTCGCCGTCCGTGGCATCGCCTTTTCGTGCCCCTCACAACTCCTGCCTTGGCACACCTCTAAATTTTAATTGGCATAAACTAAATACGTAATCAGACTAAATATGATTGGCTGTGGTTGGTGAGGGCTCTCCTTGGCGCTCTGGCTGTTGGTTGCCCTCCCGTGGGGGGTTGTGTCTCCTTGTTCTGGCTGGCCCCCCGCCCCGGTGACTGCATCTAGTAGGTTGGTAGGAGATACCGGCCTTTGCGGATTAGGCTGCATATCCAGCCACTGGTACCCGACCTACAGGAGGAGCTGCAGGATGCGCCTCGCTGTGCTCCACGAGCAGGCGTACGCCACACGCTAGTACACTTTGCACGCGCCCCCCATAAATTTTCACCAATCATAGACATATAAACGATGGAGACACGACCTTATGGCTGAAATCTTATGGTCCTAATCCCTAATCCCTATGACCTGCTATTTTTCCAACGACTTGGCCAGAAACAAAACGTCCGAGCAGCAAACCAAACGATCGGTTCCCGCGATGTCGACTCCAGAGGACGTCCAACGTTTGTTGAAGGATCTTCAAGCGCGAGCAGTGGCAGCAGAAGCGCGAGCAGAAAAGGAGAAACGTGAAAAGGAAGAAGCAGAAGCGCGAGCGGCGGGGGCAGAAGCACGAGTGGCGGGAGCAGAAGGGCGAGCGGCGGAAGCAGAAGCGCGAGCAGAAGTGTCAGAGCAACGTCAAGCGCCGACTCTATTCCTTGACTACATCCGCCATGTTGAACAGCACGTGTTCTTGACGTTTTCCATCGAGCCTGATCCAAAGAAGAAATCCTCCTTTTCGACAACGTCGGTCGGTGGCAAATTTTACCCGCAGCATTTCCAGCCTTGGTCGGATTTCGTCGCCACCCACAACAAAACCTTTAATGCCTTCACTGCGGCCTTTACCGACAATGCGTGCTTTCCAGCGCTGGCCAGCATCGAGGCCCTTGGCCAAGACCTTAGCCCTAAGGTTGCAGACGAATTAAGCCTCCGCCCGTTTATCCGCGCATCGATTGAGAAGCCGGCTGCGACAATTGTGTCCAAGTATCTTAAGATTGTACGCCACGAAAAATTCAAGGCGGCCAAGTTTAAAGGCAACGCGTACGGGATTACACTCGGCGGCATAGTCCTACACGAACAGGCGGCCCAAGGTTTACTAGAGCCGGCACAAAAGCGGCGGTCGCCTGTCAAGGACATAGGCATCCCTGACCGATGGTTAGTTGCCTACTACCAAGATGACAAGTACGAACATGTCCTTGTTGGGGATATCAAACCCGCACACGTCTTCCCTGGAGTCAAAGTGAACCGGGTCTTGTCTGCTCCGCCAGGCGATGACTTTTTCTTACGGGCGACACGGCAGGATGGCACATCCACTTCAGGTCAAGTGCCTGGTGAAGTGTACGTGGCCAAGGCAATCTGTCAAGTCTTCCACTATATGATTACTTCGGGCCTCGAATTTGGCTATATGGCGGCAGGCGACAGCCTCATCTTTCTCCGTGTTCGAGAAGACGACCCTAACACGCTTTATTACTTTTGGTCTGTCTTTTCCGTGGACCGAAACGTAGGCGTGGCGACCACACGAGAACCTCTGGAAACCGCCTTAGCACACCTCGCTACTTTGTGCATGCTATCCATAGGGTCTACGCGACGGTCGACTGGCTGGATTGATGCTAGGAACGACGACTTGAAACGATGGCCTAAGTTAAAGACGACTATGCCTTCTTTAGCGGAAACGTCTTTTCCATTGCTACCACATAGTGGGGGTAGTGGTGGTGGTGATGGCGGCGGTGGCGGTTCTGGTGGTAGTGCCGGAGGCGAGGAGTTCCCTTCTAGTACCCAAGGCACCTTGAAACGGCCATACTCGCATGAATCCACGTCGGTAACGACAGGCGGGACAGCAGAAGCACACGGATCACAGCAAACCCGCTTTATGGGACCGTTTGTGGAGGAACCCCCGACTCTGCCGTACTGCACACAGGCATGTCTCCGTAGTCTTTGCCGTAGTGGCATACTGGACGAAACGTGTCCCAATGCAACGCTACACCAAGTCATCGCACCTAGCAAGAACCGCCACGCACTCACTACTAGCGAAGTCCAAACACGCGTCGTGGCGCAGCTAGCCAAAAACATGGACAAAGACTGCAAGAGCTTCCTGTTCGACGGGGACTTTGGCCGCTACGGCGTGCTCTTCAAAATCACGGTAACTGGGTTTGGCTACACACTTGTGGCCAAGGCGGTTCTAGCTGAGCATCGCGACGTCTTGCAACATGAGGTTGCCATATACACCGCCCTTGAACGCTTCCAGGGCCGGCTCATTCCTGTCTGCTTAGGGTTGATCGATCTGGAGCGACCGATTCCTCTACGGAACTGCCAGTATGTGTCGCATATGATGCTGATGTCATATGCAGGCCCAGACGTCTGCTCCCAAAAGGTGCCGCCGGGTGTGGATTTAAAGCTAGAGGTTGAAAGAACGTGCAAGGAACTTTTTGCGGCAGGTCTGTCGAACGACGACATCCACGAAGCCAACCTGGCATGGAATGACGAAATGCTTCGTGTGATGCAGTTCGATTTTGACACCGCATATATACGAGAGCCAGAGGCACCAGCTACGTCACCGAAGCGCTCTCCGCTGCGGACGAAGAGAAATTGGAACGCATGCAATGAGAACGAGGGTAATAAGCGGGGTGGGCAGATGAAGAAGCGAGCACGGGCGGCGATACGAGATGTCCACTGCGAAAGGTCGAGAATGTAAAATGACACAGCAAAGAAGTGTGGCTGTGTTTTTGTATTGGGGGTGGTTGCATCACAGAGCTTGTAGGGAATCAACAGGCTCTTCAAACCTTTCAACCAGCTGGTGGCTGAAATCGGTTTTCTTCCATGTAATGTCCGGGTGTGGAAATCTTTCCACTTCACAACCGCCGCCTTGGCTCCAGAAATGCACCGATCGGTATACAGCAATATCGGGCACGATGAGATAGCAAACATTGCAGTGGCGGGCTGTATTGTTGCGGCTTCCTTAGATAAGGAGGACTTCATGGTGACGAGTAAAATGGGCAGTAGTTAACAGACAGTCGGGGAATCACCACCCCCTCTCCAGCCGAGGCTCAAGATCAAGGACAGCCAGCTGCCATACTATCCGGAGTACATGGCCAGCTTCATGCCTGGTATGCCCACCCCGCGGCCCATAGACAGCGTCTCGCAACTGGAGGCTGCAGCCAAACCCATCCAGCATGTCCTGACTGCGGCGTTAGCAGCGATCGCAACCAAACATACACAGGTGGGTAGGTCTGCCTCCCGGCGGACCCCCTGATGTAAATCAGCGCACCCTCCGATCAGCCCGCCGCAACCACCAGCTAGGGAGGCTCACGGCGGACCAGCTCGACAGAGCCAATGACTGTTTGATACTACTGCGAGGAACGAGAAGAGCATGTACTGGCGACAACGCATTAACGAGTGCAGCTCGGTACCGAAATACTGGGTGATGGTCCGCTGGCACAAGCTAGAACCACGATTCAGGACCCCCCCCCCCCCCCGTTAAAGGTGAATGATGCTACCATACACGACACCCTACAGAAGGCCGAGGTTTTACGAGACAAAGTCCTGGGCAAGTTCGATGCAACGGACGACCTACCGGATACCCCCGCGTCCACGTCATGTATTAGAACAGACGGCGCGTGCAATGCCGGTGGCCCGGCACCTCCGCTCACTAGCAGCGAATAAGTGCGGCCAGCCTGTCCCGGCCCTTCGAACAGCGGTGATCACCTGCGTCATAATACCCACATTCCTCTATGGAGCAGAGGTTTGGTACAGCGGTAGACAAAAAAACCACTGTCGAGGAGTACAAGCCAGCAGACAGGCCCTGTTTCATGATTTTTCCTGCAGTCATATGCGAAATTTTGATTATTGTTGCCCAAAACCGGGGGCTGTTAGTGTTTTGGTGTAACCACCCACCAACACACTGAGGTTGCTGTTGGGATAGCAGTCAAAGACCCATTAGCCTGATGAGTCGAAGAGCCCGTCGTTGGCGAGACAGGTGGCGATGGCGAAGAACAGTCTATTGGTAGCGAGAATGTATCTGGCAAGATCAAGGCGACCACCTTGGAGGTTTCCTGTGCCAGGAAAGCTGAAGAGGTCTGATAAGCTCAAGTGGCCATCCGTGGGATTTTCCATTACACATGACAGAAAAACATTATCCAACTCTGCCATATGCAAGACGAGGTCTGAAACGTCGGTGTGGCCTGCGTTGGACGAGAAGTCAGCCAGCCACCCTGCGTGAAAGAAGACTTGTAAAGGTCAAGCGCCTGCTTTAAAAAGTTGATACGAGAGTTTTAGGAAGCGAAGCAGGTAGAGGGGAGAAATATATCATTCAGAGTTAGCTAGTTATCGAATCGTTGGCCAAAACTGTGCATTGAGTTGGTGCACTCTGCAAGCCTATTTTGTGGCCCTCTTGTACTCCGTACGATGCACTAGCTTCCCTTTCAAACTGCTGCGAGCATCTTCATCTTTTCCCTTTTTTCTTGCAACAGCCTTGGATATGGGGAAATCCACGGGGCAAGCAAAGAGTGCCTTTGTAGCCTACGTCTATACAAATTAACTGCACGCTGTCCAGAGATGAAGAGGCCGTGACGTTGTTGTTGACTCACGTGATGGACAACATTTGAAGATATGCTTATTAGCCCATGGAGTGTACAGAGTACTTGATAGATGTATCTCGATTTTAGCGTACCAAGAAAACGGCGCGAGAACTGGAGACAGGGAGAATGCCGTGGCATACACGCGATGGCTTTCCACCCAACCCAAACACGAAATAGTACCGCCACCAGGGACAATATGTAACAAAAACACAGCATACCTTCACTAACTACGGGAAAAAAAATAAACTCACTGATTCCTCGGGTATTTCTTGCCCACCTGTGACATTTTGGTGTGCTGCGATAATGCGTTTTCATATAATACGACTGGCTGGGAAGGAAATACAACAGTAAGTCACAAGCAATCGGGCATGAATGGGACCCATGAACCAATATGTGCTTACCGATGCTTACGGATATCAATCATTTTTGATCTCCCTCGCTTAACTCAAAGTCAAGCTCAGAGACACATCCATTAGTCGCTGCGTACTCTGGGTGAGTGCTCACTATTGGTTTGTTGGCTTGTTTGGATTTTTTGAACCGGAGGCATCCACGTACCGGCGTATCCGCAGTTTGTTGTACTCACTACGCCCAGTACTCACTCCTCTTCCATCTTTCTTCTTATCTTTCTTTTCTTTTCTTTTCTCTTCTCTTCCTTCTTTCGTGTTTCCCGCTGTCACCTTGAATCTCCTATAAATAAGACGAAATAACACAACTGTCATATTTGGTCCTAGAATAGAATAGGCAGACAAGATGAGATACAGACGCACTGACGAGATATAGGACAAAAGCATCCGCGACTACAGAGTTCACGTAACTTCCGATGGAATCGATAGTGAGTACTATTTCGATATGCGTCGCTCTTTCGACGACGAGAACAAGTTCGTGGAGACTCTCGTCTACATCACCAGCCCAATCCTCCAGGAAGCTCTGAAGTGTGTGATCTGTGACATTGAGGGGCTTAACCTTGTTGAGGATACCCCTGAATTGGACCCAGACGTGCTGTTTCTTTACCTTGAAGATCTGCGCGTAATGGCTAAGAGGAACTGCGAGCAGCCACGATGCCAATAGCTGAAAGAACTTGTGGAGTACCTCGACCAGGACTACGACAAGGTGAAAAAAGGTGTATATGCAGTATTCGTGTTTGTGTTTATGGCAGTTGATATACAACTTGAATATTCCTAGTCTTGTTGCGATGCTATCCCGGGGTATTATCTCATTCGACTTGTTCTGGGCATTCTGGAAACCGAATACTTTGGTATGGACGACGATATTCGGGTTGCCGGATAAGCCTCGCATTTTCAAAGTTGAGATATGCGAAAAGCGCATCCATCTCGCAAAAGGCCGCATCTATCGGCTCAAGGGAGTAGTATACGGAGTACCTTTAGTCACTAAAGGCTTTAGTCTTCTAACGAATCGCTGGTACCTGTTGCAACGTAAACCGGTTAATAGGGTATAGCAGCGATTGCTCGTAGGGTCTCTAATCTAGTCCCAATTTGGTCAATCCGTGATATTCGTAGTTCAATGTAAGATAGTATCTACAAATCTAGATACACCGATGCCCTTCGAGGGCAGAGTTTTCATCAAAAAGGTGGGGCTCTGACCAATAGGAGATCGTCACATCTCCTATTAGTCATCACACTGTCTGGCACTCTTCTTGCCATCTGACAGTTGTACGAGTATTATTAAACCACATACCACTCCGGTTTCTTTTTAAATGTTATTTTTAGCTCCAGCCATTAGAGGCAAAACCTGGACCTCCACCGGGACGCTCTTCCAGTTCGCAAGGCTTCCCGAGCAGCATTTTGTCATCAACATATTCTGACATCTCATTGTGTTTGGACGATTCTTTTGTAGCGATATTGCTGGCTCGTTGAAGTTTTGCAATCGTTCTGGAGTTGTTCTTCCAAATCGAACCGACCAAGGGAAAAATCCGCGCTTCCCCCGTATATCATTTTGGGCGTTTCGAATGCGGGCAATCCGAGCCATGGGTCGCGGTGGGATGCAGCTACGCAGCAGACGAACGATGAGTCCTGGGTTCATTGGCTGGCAGCGCGCACTCCACCCACTCGCAACTCACGATCACTCTTGTCTTCTCGACCACAACCACCTGATCACACTAAATATCTCCTACCACCCCCCTCCTTGAATCGATATGGCCCAAACTCGAAGACGGATAGCCGCCCAGAAGAAGACGCAGGCTTCGGTGCTAAACGAGAGAGGTACGCTTCGCAGTTGGTGAAGAGCTGTACTTTTGCTAATCTTTACCAGGAAGTCGACGCTCCTGCACGAGAACCCACCAGCAACGCGCGCGCCTACATGACCATCGGGGGCAGGCCGCACCCGAGCGCGCCGAATCGCCGCGCTCACCTTCGCCGAGCACAGTGCCCTGTCAAGAGGTAGGGCCATCTTGCCTTTGATCGCCGCCGTTGTTGACCGGTTGCAGGATTCTCCAACGTCTCTTGGACACGTAGGCCAGAGACGGCCGCGTGCCGTTGCAGATCGACTCCCACCCGCTCTCGACGAACCTCCCCGAAAGCGTCGACGATCATGCCATCCCATCGAAGAGACCTTCAGCCAGGAGGCAGCACGAGACAACACCGACAGTGCGGCGGATCCCATTGACTTCTGGACTCGAAAACACAAGTGGCCACCGGGATACTTCAAGCAGAGTCTCATGGAGCGCTTGCTTGCAAGGAAGAAGTCGTCATCGGCGCTGGGCAGGAAACGATCGGAAGCCAGCTCGACCGCGCCTAGTTCCACAACGCCTAGCGACCAGAAGCCGAGAGAGGAGAAGAGCGCGCCATATCGAGATCCGCGCTATAAGACCCTTCTAGCAACCAAGGGCAGCTTTATGGACAAGTCCGACCTGGGCATCACGGATGCGAGCAGAGCACTTTGCCATGCTTTGCTGGAAGGAAAGCAGACTGTTCCCCAGGATTCATTGTTCTGCGATGGCATCTTCGACTCGACTTGCCGAAAGGTGGAAGACAGGAACGAGGCCAGAGTCATCCGGGACATCACACCGCTGATCGTTCCCTCTGCGGAGATTCTCGCCACACACGGCGCGACGAAGCTGGACTGCTTGATCGAGAGCATCAACGAGGGATGGAACAGCTCCATTCCCTTGGCCGGGACTCGTCCGCAGCCAGACTACTCGGTGGGATTCGAGCGCGAGGCCTTTACAGAGGATCAGCTCAGCAAGCTTTCGCCATTTATTGGCGACCTGTCCTTCTTCGCGGCCACGTACCTGATGTACTTTCCCTTCCTCACCTGCGAGGTGAAGTGCGGCGCCGCAGCGCTCGATACCGCAGACCGCCAGAACGCCCACAGCATGACGCTCGCGGCGCGGGCCATTGTTGAGCTCTTCCGCCTTGTGAAGCGCGAGCAGGAGGTGCACCGTGAGCTCCTTGCCTTTTCCTTCTCGCACGACCATCGGTCGGTGCGGATCTACGGCGAGTATCCCATAATCAACGGCAAGGACACGACATACCACCGCCATCCGATACACGGGTTCAGCTTCACAGCGCTGGGCGGCAAGGAGAGATGGACGGCGTATCGCTTCACCAAAAATGTCTACGACGCATGGATGCCGAAGCACTCTGAGAGGATCTGCTCGGCCATCGATCAGCTGTCGCTCCATTTTGGATTTTGATGTTCCATCGCTCCCAGACCCGGGTCGGGCCCAGGAGCTCGAGAAGAGCCATCATCTGTCCCAGGACGATGGCGCGGCATCAGGCATCGCTGGCCCGCACCAGTCGACTCCAGACGCTTCATTCACCGGACCAGGGGCGGCAAAGAGGCCGAGGAGGAGAGCGGGAGGCACGAAATAGCGCCGCGAGTGGTTGTCGCGCATCGCAATCGGCGGAAAGGAATGCACCGGCTTCCTTGAGCTTCCGGCTCTTTTTTTTTTTTTTTTTTTTTCTCCCCGCGTCCCGCCCAGCGGCAGACACGCATCCGCCTGCCCTCAGCGGACCTAAGCCCGGCCATTGCGCGCTCCCAAATTTGGGGTCCCGCCGGCTGTCATGAGAGGGCAAGGTGGCGCTTGCTGAGACAAGAGAGGTCTTGAGCGCTGTGCAGCCTTCTCTTGCCGGCAAAGAGAAGCGCATCGCCGCCGCCTGGGCCGCCCGTGCTATTCGCGAGCGCAGCTTCTGGCGCTTGGAGAGCAAGGGCGCTGCGGGCGACGTTGCGAACAGGGGATATCCCACGTCACCTTTCCTGCGTTGGCAGGAAGTCGGCTGAGCCATCCTCACCAAAGAGAAGAATGCATAGCAACCCAGCGAAGGGCAATTGCATATGTAGTTGTACCGTAACCCGATTTTCCCCTTTTGCACGTGCCATGCCTGCCCGCGCCCGGTGTAATCCCTATCCACGGCTGTGTGTGTGTATGTGTGTGTGCTACTTTATCATCTACATGTTTCTCTACTCGGCGTCGCCCGTGTCCTCGATCTGCGGCATGACAACGCCCTCGGAGGGCTCGCCCTGGACGACCTTGCCGCCGTCCTCGTAGGTGACGCGACGCCAGCCACACGTTTCCTTGCTGTCCTTGATCCACTCGACGGTGGGGAAGTAGTGCTCGTTCTTCTTCATGCTGACGACCCACGGCACGCTGTCGAACGTGACGGCCTTGATGCGGAAGTCTGGGGGTGAGCAGGTGCAACACGGATAAAAAAAAAAGGGGGGGGGGGGGGGAACCTACAAGTGTTATCCGGAATCTTCACGACGGCGGCTAGAAAGGAGCTCAGGTCGGGCGTGGGCTTGCCGTTGACGTGGGTGATAAAGTTGGTGGGCGCCAGGCCGTACTGGTAGGAAGGGGAGCCGCGGGTGCGGGCAGAGACGTAGACCTCGCTGAACAGCTTGCTGATCTGCTGGCGGACGCCGTGGTGGGGCCGGTGGAGGATGGCGCCGCAGAAGGAGACGGCGCGGTCGGTCTCGTGGTCGTCGGCGGCGACGGTGGGCAGCTTGAGCTGCAGCTCCTCGCAGTCGCGGACGATGGCGGCGTCGAGGAACTCGTGGCTGTACATGACGTCGAGCTCGGTGATGCGGGTGATGAGGCGGCCGTTGAGGGTCAGCAGGATGTCGCCCTCGAGCAGGCCGGCGCCGCGGGGGCTGTCCTTGTCAAAGGTGCGCTCAAAGGTGCGCTTGGTCACCATGAAGAGCTGGTGCTGCTGGGCGTTGGCCAGGGACACCTTCTGGATCCAGTCCTCGGACACGCCCATGAGGCGGGCCTGGGACATCTGGATGGAGCGGAACTCGACGGGCAGCATGCGCAGCTTGGGCACGACGCCGCGCTGGATCTGCTCGATGACGGGCAGCAGCGTGGGCGTGGCCAGGCCGAGGTGGTACTCCTCGTCGCGGTGGGTGGAGGGCGAGCGCTCGCCCAGGTAGGTCAGCCACAGGGCGCGGACGGTGCCGTCGTCGGCGGCGAGGACGCCGCTGCCGCACTGGCCGCTGAGGTTGGTGTCGACGGTGATGGCGTCGACGTTGACGGCGCGGTAGCGCGGGGCGCCCGGGTTGGCGGGGATGGCGACGGCAAAGACCTCGGTGACGGTGGTGGAGGCGTGGACGATGCGGCTGATGCGGTTGTAGCCGATAAAGTTGGTGGAGGCGCCCTGGGACAGCTCGTCGGCGCTGAGGCGGGCGCTCATGACGGGGGCGTCGACCAGGGAGGGGTCGTACTGGATGATGGCGTAGTTCTGCAGCGGGTGCAGAAACACGACCTTGCCCTCGACGACGATGGAGTCGGCGATGGTGATGGTGATGTCGCAGAGGTCGTAGGGCACAATGGCGCGCGAGATGACGACGAGGCCCTTGTCGGCGTCAATGACCAGCCCCATGCCCCATTTGCGGTTCTTGGGGAAGCCGTCCAGCTTGAGCGGCATGTAGCAGTTGACGTGCACGAAGCTGCGCACCAGGTCGGCCACGGCCGGGTGCGGCATGTGCTTGAGCTGGATGAAGGAGGCCGTGCGCGGCACCGGCGGCACCGGCGGCAGGGCGCCGGCCAGGTCGCTGAAATCCCAGAGGCCGGTGGCGTCGTTGCGCACGGCCAGCCGGATGGTCGAGGACCAGTGGCGGTCCACGTAGATGATGGACGTGTGCAGCGTGTGCAGGTCGCGCAGGTGCTGGTAGGTCACCACCACGCGCGCCTTGTCCGGGATCGTCTTGACCGCGGCCACAAAGGCGTCGAGGTCGGGCACCTTTTTGTGGTCGATCGAC
Organism: Harringtonia lauricola; assembly: GCA_014183025.1. Lineage (NCBI taxonomy): Eukaryota > Fungi > Ascomycota > Sordariomycetes > Ophiostomatales > Ophiostomataceae > Harringtonia > Harringtonia lauricola. The sequence continues at coordinate 1,239,134 of JACBXF010000067.1, read as the reverse complement.
TGCACGATCCAGCCGTTGTCGCTGTTGTCGAACCGGAACGACCCCGACGCCTCGCACACGTACACGCCCTTGCAGGCCACGCCGAACAGCCGCGCCTGCTGGTACGATAGGTTGTGGAAGCTGCCGCCCGCCACCGACACAAACCGGTCCGGCGTGATCTTGTGCAGGTCGCCCACCTCCACCTCCACCACCACCGTCTCCCCGCCGCGCTGCAGCTCCAGCTTGACGTTCTGGCCCACGCTGGCGTCCAGGATGGCGTCCAGCCGGATGAACTGCGTCAGCAGCTCGTCGTTGACCTTGATCAGCACGTCGCCCTCCTCGATCTTCCCTGCCGACGGGCCCTCCGGCAGGATGATCTCCGCCACCAGCATGTTCGTCTCCGCCGGGAACGCCGCCCGCATCTGCGCCTCGCACTCGGGCGTCAGCCCCAGCCGGTGGCACTCGTCAAACGGCTTCAGCAGGAACTGGCACTGGATGTCGCCGCGCGTGATCGGCTCGCCCTTTTGCAGACACTGCAGCGCCCGCAGCGGCCGGTCCAGCGGCAAGAAGTAGTCCGTCGACGCCCCGTCCGCCCGTCCGCCCGCCTGCAGCGCCACCGCCTTGCCGTCAATGTTCACGACGGGACTGCCCGAACTGCCGCCGCTGGCCGCCGCGCTGGCCTGGTAGTAGCTCGTGTTGAAGTCGCTGTAGCCGTCGCCATACTCGGGCGCATTACGGTCGAGCCGGCTGATCACGCCCGACAGGATGCTGAGCTTCTCGCCGGCATCGTTGCCCACCACTCGGATTTCCACACCCACTGACGGTCAGCTTTTTCTTTTTCTTTGTTTTTTTCCCTCCTTCCCTCTCTCTCTCTCACCTTTCGCTAGGTTTGGACATAGCGGTAGCGCCTGGATAGGCATATACTTGATGGCCTTGGGATCAAACTTGAGAATGCCAAAGTCGTGGACCGGATCGCGGTATACGGGGTAAGCATCAACCTCTTCGTGGTTGTCAAAGATGCAGTAGCCCCAGAAGGGTCCAGAACCGACGACGTGACGATTGGTCAGAATATACCTGCAAGTCAGTACCAACCTCTGACTCAAAGGGGGGGGGGGCACAGGCAACCTACCCCCGCTCGGCGTCCACCACAAAGCCCGTGGCCTCGCTGGTCAGCGCCGGATCCGTGTCGAACGAGCACGTCACGCAGAACCGGATCGACACCACATTGCACACCACCCGCTGGATTGTCGCCTGCCACTCGGCGCTCTCGGCCGTGCCCGTAGCCAGCACCACGGGCGGCGGCATCGGGGGCGCCAGGGGCTGTTGTTGTGATTGTGGTTTCTGCTGCTGCTGCTGCTGCTGCTGTGACAGGTGGCGCGGCAGCGTCGTCTGTTGTTGTTGTTGTTGAAAGAGCCGGCTGTTGCTTGCGCTGCCGTCTGGCTCATCCGTGCCTGGGGGGCTGCCTGCATCGTCGTCGTCCCCAATGTCGTCCTCAAAGCCGTCCTCGCCGCTGATGAGCGTGCTCTCGGCATCCTCTACACCTGCTGCGCCGTTCGCTTCCTCGGAGCCGTCGAGCATGGTCGCGTCGTCCGCCTCGTCGCCGTTCAGAGACCGCTGCAGCTTGGCTGGGCGGTCTTCGCTGGCGCCGTGCGACGTTTTCCGCTTGCCCCGCAAGGCAGCAGCGGATGTGCCGTTCATGTTGGTCGCAGCGGGGTGGGCAGCAGACGCCGAAGAGCACCTCGATTGAACCAGTGGTGTTCTCGCGGGGAAGGCTGCCAAGGAAGCTCGTGATGCTGTCGTCGGAATTCGGCTGGTGCTGGTCGCTGTGTGCCGCGGGCCGATGCGCGCCGCCAGGCTCGCAGGATTAAACAGAACAAGACTACCGCAAGTGCTGCGCAGAGTCGTGAGACTCGGATGCCTCATCCAGCTGGACGAGACCGGGCGAGGAAGAAAGAGCACGTGAAGGCTCTGGCAACTATGGAGCAGAGAGGCGGTCGGGAGGGACAGGACTCGGTCGCAATAGCCGGGAGATGAAAGACTCGAGCGCAGGCGGTAGCAGAGACGTCGCAATCGGCCAGGTGGGAGGGTCGCAAGGTCAGGAGCATGACAAAGGCCAGATGACGGCCGACGTAAAAAAGAGACCAGGGGCAGGCTCTGAGCTCCTTCCAAGTTCCGCTCAGCCAATGAGGACCTTTTGGGTCCTTCTGGCTTTTTTTTTTACTTGCTCCGTAATCATACCTTGCCTTTACAGCCGTACTGTTGGACCCACTTAATTCGGCGCCAATTTTCAGTGTACAAATACAAGTACGGAGTAATACAATTCATCTCTCTCGTACGTGTTGGAACAGCTTATTTGGGAAACCAGACACGCTCAGACAGGCTTCTCATCCTCGTCACATGTGTCTTGAGTACAGCCATCTTGCCAACATGAAATCTAAGTGAACCACCCGCATCCGACGGCCCACATCCGTGCTCGTTTTTGTGTTGGAATAGGCAACAAGACTCAAAACAAGAGGTAGAGATAGGAATAAGAAATCGTGCTGCTCGTAGCGTTCCAGCGACAGCGGAGGCATTGGTAGCCTCACTATCATAAACATGAATGCAGAAAAGGTGCAAGGTAATGGGTTCGCTGAAAACACACAAAAAACGCAGTTTCAGGACTGCCTAGGCAAGGTATCCCAATTCGTCGTCATCCAGACGCTCCAAGTACTCCTTGTCCAGCAGGATCTCAATGCACTTCTTGATGTCGGCAACCTTGGGCAGGAACCGGCCCTTGATCTGCGCAATCGTCTCGCTGACCAGCTGGTTGTGCTTCATGCGCTTCCGGGCCTTCATGATACGGACAATGGCAGACTGCGGTCGTGTTAGCAATCGTGCAAAAGCCCAAAGCGGGTACACATAAATGGGAGAGGCCAACCTGGAGAAGCAATTTCCGATCTTCTTCAATCGTCTTGTTCGTTTCAGCCTCTTCTTGCCGCTGCTCAGACTTGACGCCCACGTTCAAATTGATGCGTATCTTCTTGTTCCGGAACTCGTAGTTGAGGGCAAACGTCTTGCCCGGCCCGACCTTGTCGCCATCGTGCGGAGACATCAGCAACACCTTGGCCTTGAGGATGATGGCCAAGCTAGGGTCAAGAGACTCATTGTTCAAGCGTGTCGCCGACGCGATCTCCTCGTACGTGTACTTGTCCTTCTCGTTGAACAGCATGAGGATGGCCATCTGGTACGCCGACACCTGGAATGTGTACGGCGTCTTGCTGTTCTTGCAGTAGCTCGTTTTCAGCTCGCCCTTGCAGAGCTGCCACAGCCACGTGAGCTTGCGGCCTTCATGCTTGTTCTTGTAGAAGCGCGTAAATCTGTCACAGTCGCTCTGGATTTCTGTCGGCGGGCTGAACGTTGTGGTGGGCGGTGACAGTGGCCAGAAGCCAGTACCCAGGATCGAGTACTGGCCATCCAGCGACGAGCCTTCCACGGACTGCACATGCTCTTTGAAGCCTGCGTTGAGGTCTTTCGAGATTTGCATGTCCTGGAACATGCGCTGCAGCTTGTTGGTGTACTCGAAGCCGCAGGCCTCCTTCAGCTTGCTGATCATGCTAGTCTCGGCATCGTCCGACGACGTGTTTGTGTGCACCAAGCGACGCGCCAGCATCCGCGAATAAAACTTTTGGAAGACATCCTTGTCTTCGATGTACTTGAACACGGTCATGATCTGCGTCAGCGTCGTCTCCAGCTCGGCTTCCTCGACACCCGTGCCGCTCTTTTTGAGCAGCATATCGGCGTATTTCGCAAGCAGCTCCGGCGATTTATTCGATCCAGCCTTGCAGACGTCGTTACGATTGACAAACTCGCGGCAGGCATTATCGAGCGAGCGCGTGAACTCGGGCTCATCGTTGAAGGCGCGCTTGACCAGCCCCTGGTACTGCGTATGCGTCTCCAGAAGCGCATCAACATACACCTTGGGGTCTAGCTTCTCGGCGTCCGCAGCCACCTTGGCTACAGCTGTCAGTCCTGCATTTCGAACATGCCCCTCAAATCGCGCCCTCAGCGGATCGAGACCTTCCGGTATCCGTAGCAGGAGATTATACATCCGTGCCATATCCTCTTCTCGGTTGTTGTTCAGCAGGAACTGGAACTCGTCTCGGAGCAGGCCTGCGTGGTCCGCGATAAGGGCCTGGTTGCAGCACCGCTTGAGCGGCATGGCAATGTCTGGATGCAGGTACATTTGGACGCGCTGCTCCTCTTCTGCCAGACGAATCTCGGCCTTCTTCATAAATTCGACCACAGAGTTTTCGGCCACAAACCGGCGGCTCTCTTCTTTGTAGTACTTCTGTGTTGCTTCTAAGAAGGGCCGCTCGAAATGGTACCGGTAGGTATCTAGAGTGGTCTTGCTTGCGTCGCTCTCGTCCAAGCCCAGAGACACCATACTGTCTAGTACCTGCTTGATCTGCAGGTACTCGATCGTTTCGCCGTTTCTCTGGCGATCGACAAGCTTCAACACGGCATCCATAACGCTATCGGAAAGCTTGTCGAAGAGAATGCTACGCCACTGTACGAGGTGTAGCGTGTAGACGTCATACACATTCCGCTTGCCTTCGTCCATTTCCCGTCTCACCCAGTGCCTATTGAGGTATCGGAACAAGTGATGGATGTACTTGGCAGCAACGGTGTATCGGTCCCATTCTTTAATGTAAAACGCGAGAAGGGCTTCGCCGCTGTGTTGCACGGCAGTCTCGCAGATGCCACACAGGTGGTTGGTGAGATATTCGGTCAACTTGTCGTACAGTTCTTCGCCCAATAGGTGAGCTGTAGCAGAAATACAGTCAGCATATGTGCACCAGAGGCAGCCAGAGGAATCAACCCAGCCCAGACGAGAAGAAAGGGGGGAAAAGAAAAAAAAGCTTACCTCCTCTATGCGACCCGGAGTTGATCGAGGACGAGGGGTGACTGAGTCCCACGGCTTTCTGTGAGGTGCAAAAATTGTGGATCGCTCTGAATACAGTCAGTGTTTGCTGCCGATAGTCGACCAAGACGAAATTAAGAAGGGCGAGTTTTCTCACGTGTAGGTTCCCATGTACTACAAGTAGACACCCCCCAGTCAGTCGAGGTCACAGATCACGAGGGAGAGAGGTTCAAACTTACAGTCTCCATGGTCATGCCGCCATCGATGTTCACCATGATGCTATTAACGCCTTTTTGCAAGTAGTCCCAGCTAGATAGCGAATGTCAGCATGCTTCCACAGCTCGCCCACGCCAAACTCTGCCACACGGGGCAGACACCAGCCGTAAAGGTACTCACGTTGCATCGATATCATCTTGGTTTGGTTGGGGCATGAGCATGGACCCGCCCGCTCGGCCAGTAGCTGTGGGTGGCATCCGGGCAAAGCCATTTCGCGCCATATCGGATAGTTTGGGGGGGCAATGATGGCCAAAGAAGCCCAAGGGAGGATGGCGCAACGGAAAGGGTCGGTTGGTTGTTTGCCTCGAGGGATAGGGTTGGAGAGGATGGATGCTTTGAGGTTGGGAGACAAAATGGCTTGTTGACTATCGATGTTTCGGCCAACCTCTGATCGAGAGTGGCTCGGTAGCTCGTCCTCTTCGGGTGCGAGAGTAATCTGACACAAAAAAAGCGAAGAGGCCGGCGTCGGGAGCAGGGGTTGGAGGGCGGTAAGACGGAGGGAAGGAAGCGATCAGGCTTGTTGGGAATCGTGGCAGCGGTGGGATTCAAACGGAGCCTTGGGCTGTCGGACGGTTCTTCGAACTCTTTTGCAGGGAAGAGAATTATAGACAGCGGGCAAGGAAAAAGCCAAAAGGGTATAGATATATGAAGGATGAGGAAGCAAAGAGAAAAGGAAGCCTCGGCCCCCCAAGAACAAGCACGTCGTTTTCGCGATGATAAGGACGAGAGAAACGTGCCTGAAGATGATGCGGGATGGAAGCAAGTCGGCTGTTGTGGCTCGCACAGATAAGAAATACGAGCCGGAAATAATAAAGCCCTCAAGAGAAAAGGCCGAGGAAGAAGGAAGTCGCACCAGAGATGCGGGGTGCTGTGTGGTTATTGTTGGAAACAGCGACAGATGGTTTGTCGATGAAGCGATGAGCGAGAGCGCCAGAATCCGATGGAGGGGAATGACGGCGGGAGATGTCAGGGACACACTGTCCAGGCAGAAAATGTCAAAGAAACCCACAGGAGGCAAGGCAGCCTTTTCCGCTTAGATGCATACACTAGCCCGCACCGCCCAGCTTTGCGTCAGAGGACCCTAGACTCACTCGTCATTCTACGTATAATAATAGTTTTAGCGCTGATATAGCTCTTCTGATCCAGATCCAGGTATACACTTATGTCGTATTCCGGCATGTATTCCAAGGACAAAGCCAGCCCACCAGAGGATTAGTAAAGAAAGACGCCACATGTCCCTGAAGTTCAAAGGCAGAAATGCTGGCATCATATTATCATTAAGTCTGATTTCACATTTCAAAAAGCTATATGCGGTATGCAAGTATGCGGTATGTAAATAGGAGGACCTCCTTTCGGATTTTTTTTTTTTTTCCCTTGAGCTCACCCCCAGATGCATAAGAAAGGAAATGAAGCAGTTCCCGCTTTTTAAAACATAATAAATATCTTACTATTATTACCTTGTTTTTTTTGGCGCGTGCGACTTTCCGTTAGTCGGACTTGACTTGGCCGCGGCCGGCTGTGCGAGTGCCGGTCGGGAAGCTTGCACTACGTCTTTGTCCTTCCCCTGCTCCTTCCCCTTGGTCCCGTTCTCCGCCGGGGCCTTCACCTCGACGCCGGCAATGAACAGTGAGCTGACGCCTTCGAGGGTGACCACAAAGACGCACAGCAGGCTTGCAATGGCAAAGTGGCTGATGGTAGAGCCGATCTCGAGCCACGAGCCCTCGTCTTTGACGACCCAGAAGAAGTAGAGCGTCAGCACGTCGCTGATGGCCATGACGACCATGAACAGGGAGGAAGGCGCCACGCCGAGGCGCTTGTTGAGGATGCCGAGGTTGGCCGAGATGAGCGCAAAGGGGATCAGCAGCTTGATAATGAGCAGTGCGCCTTGCGAAAGGGGGTCGAAGATGGGGATGAGACGGTTGACGCTCTCGAGGCTGAACGACGAGATGGACGCAATGTTGCCCGTGCTGAAAAAGGCGGACTGCAGGAGCACAAAGAAGAAGAGCGACACGCGGGCATCGGCCAGGGTGAGCGGCCGGTAGGGCGAGGAGGCTGTGACCGATGCGACAGACGGCGCAGACGGCGCAGACGGCGCCTTGGCCTTACCGTTCGCCGCAGCTGCGCCGGTTCGAGTGGTCGTCTTCTTCTTCTTCTGCAGCGAAAACACGTAGACAGCATGCTCGAGACGCACCCAGGCGACCAAGGTCGTGCAAAAGGCCACGTAGAAGAGGCCTTCGTAGGAGATGGTGAGGATGACAAACGTCGGCGCAAATGTCAAAAAGATCAGCATCAGTCGGTGCAGGTAATTGCGGTTGGGGTGGGTGTGGTGCGCCAGCGGCATAGCAACCAGCGACACGACGAGGACGAGCCAGCCGACGATCTGGTTGCCGCGCGGCAGGCCGAGGTTCGCCTGCAGCGAGAGCGCGCTCGAGCGCGTCACCAGCATCGACAGCAGAATCAAGCCAATCTGCGCGCCGAGCAGGGCCTGGATTGCGGGATTCTTGGCCGCGGTCGCAGACGCTGACTTGGCGGCGGCAGAGGCCGAGAAGTCGGCCAGGATGGTGTCCTCGAAAACGAGGTACAGAATGCCGACAGCGACCATGAGAGAGCCACCGACCATGCTACAGATGATTAGCACCACCACCACCTTTTGCCCATTCGCCATTGTCAGCAGCACTCACATCAGTCCCACGTTCTCGACCTTCATGGCGGGCAGCAGCGTAAAAGTGCTCATCGACAAGCACGAGATGAACCACAGAGCCGCCAGCGCAAAGTGCTGCCGCAGGAACGAAAGACCGTATACGACAGGCCACAGCGCTCCCACGACATACAGAAGCGTCAGGATCTCGCGGTAGATGTATCCGAGAGCCTGTCGAGGAGTTAGCAAGTAGGCTTGCTACTTTTTATTTTTATTTTTATTTTTATTTTTTTTCAAAAAAAAGGCTTACCAGAGACTCGATCACGGCAATGTACAGGGCCGCGCTGAATGCCAACGAGACGAGCTGCCCGCCGCTGTCGATGTGGCCAAACAGCTGCTTGCGCCCAGCCACGAGGCTGGCGCGCCGCGCGTACACTCCCTCCCAGAAGAAGACGGGGAAGAAGGCGTAGGCGTAGTAGGAGGGAGGCGAGCCCGAGGCGGCAAAGGACGCGTACAGGCCCAGGAGGGCGGAAGAAAAGAACAGGAATCCAGGCAGCGTGCGCGACGTCTTCGGCCGCGTGGCCGCGTCGAGCACGTGCAGGTCGATGACGGTCGTGATAGCGTAGACCATCCAGCCCAGATAACCGACGGTGATGAGCGCGCGCAGGAACAGCCAGTCGTAGGTCTGCAGGTAGCGCAGGCCGGCGAGGGTAATCTTGATGAGCGCGGCCGCCTCCTCAATGGCTTCTTCGTAGAGGCCGGCGTCGATCAGCCGGTTGATGTCGGCGACGCGGCGAGCGGGTGTCAGACTGGTGCTGTTGTCAGCAGCGCCATCACCACCAACAACCCCATCACTGCTGCCGCTGCCGCCGCTCAGCGGCTGGTACGGACGGAAGCGCAGCTCCGAGGCCGCCTTCTTCTCCTCCTTGACGCGGTACATCTCCAGGATGCCGCGGGCATTGAGCAGCGCCGCGCGCGCTTTCTCTTCAAGGCCGGCCGAGGCGTAGTCCAGCGGCAGCTCGCCGACCGAGTTGGCCGGGAACTCGAGGCCCACCAGGTACGCCATGAGCGCGGCCACGTCAGCCTGAGCGACGTCGTGACGCTGCACATTGTTGAGGTGCCAATCTGCCGAGTACTCATCATGGCCCGGGGCGACGCTGGCGTCCGTGTCTGTATTGTCCTTGGCTGCTGCTGCTGCTGCCGCCGCTGCTGCCGCCGCCGCTGCCGCCGCCGCCTTCTTTCCTTTGGGCACAGGCTCTGGATACAGTCGCGGCTTCGCTACACCTGAGCCCCAGGCGATGAGCGGCGTGCGCGTGTTGTCCGGGTGGCCGTCGCCGTGGCTGCCCCAGTCGCTCATGCCATGGTCGGCGGTGAAGACAAAAGCAGTGCGCCCGTCGCCGTAAAAGTCCTCGATGAGCTTGCTGATCTCCTCGACGCCCTTGTCGACGACCTTGATGTTGTGCAGGTACTCCTTGGAGTACGGGCGGAAGCCGTGGCCTGTGGTGTCGAGACCCAGCAGGTGCAGGAAGAAGACGTTTTTGTCCTGGCGCAGGCTCGCGGCGAGCGTCTGGTTCGTGCGCGCCTCGGCAAACAGCTCCTTCACGTGGTCGAAGACCCAGTAGTCCAGATGCGTGGCATCCTGCGAGAAGTCCTCAGCCTCGGCCTCGTACGTGAATGCATCGACGCGACCCGGCACGGCACCCTTCTCAAACATGGGCAGGATGTCTGGACTGCCCCAACTCCATGTGTGACGGCTGCGATTGAAGACGCTGTCAAAGTGGACCGGGTTGAGCTTCCAGCCCGTGGTGACAGCCGACACATCCTCGTACAGGCCGGCAATGAGGGCGACATGGCCCGGTCGCGACTCGGTTGGGACGCGCGTGTGCGACACGCCAAAGGTGCCGTGCTCGAGGATCCGCGAGCGCAGAAACGGCGCCAGAGGGCGCGGGACTAGGTCGGCGTCTGTCTGCGGATACGGTTCGGGGTGCGACTGGAGAGCCTTGTCCGCGCGTAGACCATCACCTAGGAGGGGAGGAGGAGGTTAGACGGAGAAGTGCCAAGAGAATCAGCCCATTATGGCTTAGATGGCCATTGCTACTTACCAACAAACAGAACAAGACGATCTGCGGGAGCTTTTGCGCCAGCTGGCCTCTCGGGCTGGAAGAGTTGCATGCCAGACACAACGGGGCTGACAAAGTAGATGTCGAAGATGGAGAAGATGTAGGTGAGGTGGAAGATCATGGCAATGGCCAGAAACCGGAAGCGTAGGAAGCCCGCCATGGCTGCGAATTCTCGACGCTGCGACTCGATCGTGCAGCAGGGCGGCCGAGGATAAAAATATTACAATTACTGCCCAGGTTTTTGTTTCGATTGTCGCCGTTGCGTGCGCCGCGGTCAACCCGACGGAGTTGAAAACGTATCGCTTATTTTGAGGAGAAAAAAATAGGGCCAAGACTTAGGGCGCATCCATCCCAAAGTAACGAGCGTCTTGTAGCAGAGAAGACAAGAAAAAAGGCATGAAAGAGAGTACAAAAAAAGAAGAAACAAAGGAATGGCGAGAGGAAGTTGGGTGGACGGGATGCTAGGAGATCAAAAATGCATGGATCTATGGTAAGCTTGCTTCGCATTATATTAGTAGTGTCTATTCACATTTCGCGATCTGGACAACAAGCGTGTTTCGCTGTTTGGTAATTACGTATTGCAGCCCGGACATCGCTAGCGACAGGCTGCTGCTGTCCACTAAAATCGCAGCGAATCGAGAAAACGTGCCGCCAAGCACAAAACGCTACTGGAGAGCAAGGACCCGCTTTTAGCCTTGAGAGTTGTGACAAAAAGGGGGCATATGTATACAGCCGATCAAAACTTGAGCAAACAGAAACAGCCAATGAACCTGGTAACGGCCGTGGATATGTCTATATTATGGTCTGGAAAACTCGAAAGTTGCGTTATTCATGCCTTCCACAGGTCCCAGTTCGCACACGGTGAGCCTCCATTCAATCCTGAGCCCTAGGATTCCTATCCTCTCTCCTACTCTCGTATCCCATCTCACAACGCCGTACTATTTGCTGCTCTCCTCTTGGATATACAACACGGGCTGTGCTCGGAAGGTCGTAAAATCAACTTCTTCAATGTCATGTCACGAAGAATCTCGCATATATACAGCCGACCACGGCGAACCATAGAAACCGATACATAAGCATATGATGGTGGGGGATATCAGAAAAGAGTCTCGGCGCGGGCCATTCCACTAAAGAAAACAACAACAATTGGGGCAAAGAGCCAACTGGTAGGACAAAGACTGGGGAGGTATAGATGGAATTTCTTATGAACAACAACAACTGCAGTAACACAACATCAGCAAAACATCTCAGCAAGGTGTGCATCAAATAGGTAAGAAATCAAATATAGTCAGAACAAGACTCCGGAACTCCAGCTAGCTCTGTCGTTTTAAAAGTCGTGAACACACTTCCATGGAAGATGCATTTCCTGTATAATTCGGGGGGGCCAGACTCGGCAGATTGACGACTCCCCAATCATGTGAAGGTTGTGGATCTGATGACTTTTGGTTCTGTCTTTGTCGTTTTTTATATGTTCGTCGCCAGGTGCCAGTGGGGAGAGCGGCCGTGTTTTGTTAGGAAGGGTAATAAGGGGTGTATGTCCAGATGCCGGTGCTTTTTGTATGGGTTCGAATATTGGACAAGGATCGAAAGTAGCGTTCGGATCGGTCGGATCGGTTCATCGCCAGGACGGAGGGTACCTAGGGAAGTCGATTGTAGGCCAAAAAAAAGGACAGACCGAACCGCGAAGGGAGCGAGCAGAAAAGGGTGGAAGAAAATAAAAGGGTGACCGAGAGCTCATCGGCGCTATAGAACATACGGAAAATCGTGGACGTCGTCTCTTCTTTTGTTCGCAAAATTCGGGGAAAGGGGAGAGAGGGGATGGAGGGGGGTCTGAAAACAATGGGCGTCCTCAGTCGAGAGCGTGCTGTGTGAATGTCGTGTAGTCGTCAGGTCGTCACGAGAAACTTTCCGTACACATGCATATGAATGTGAAGTTCTCGGGTGTTCGTTTGAAGATCGAGGACAGGAGATCGAGTAGGGCAGGGTCTGGAGAAGGGTGAAGGGGGGCATTTCCAGACGGGGAATAGGCCGGGGGGGGGACGAGGAAAGGAGCACGAAACGAACAGAGAGCAAGAGGCTGAGTGCGCAAAAGAAGTGTCATGACAAGCACCCATGTTCGCCTGCTGGTTCAAAAGAGGTAGGTTCTCATAAGATGACGCAGCGGTTGTTGCTTCCCTTCCTTCGGTAGCGTTCTGAGTCAGATCGCCGGGAGCTGCTTTCGCTGCCCTGTGGTCGACGACTGCTGCCGGCTGGGGGCACAGGGCGCGTTGCCTGCTGACGCTGGCGCCGCAGAATGCGGACAACATCATAAAAAGCCTTCTCGACGTTGATGCAGTTCTTAGCTGACGCCTCTACAAACTCGCAGCCCAACTCGCGGGCGAGAGCGTGGCCTTCTTGTGTCGACACCTCGCGCTCGGTGACCCGGTCGCTCTTGTTGCCGACCAGCATAACAGGCACGGGGGCCTGGGGGTTGATGGCGGCGAGTGGCGAGCCTGGGTATGATGGTGACGAGGCGGTGGATTCCTTGACGCGCTGGATCTGGTTGTGGAATCGTTTGATGCGGGAAAACGACGACCGTGACGAGATGCTGTATACTAGCACAAAGCCTTCGCCATCTCGAATCCATTGGTCGCGCAAGGCTGTGTATTCTTCTTGGCCTGCTGTGTCCAGAACTTCCAGCATGCATGCCTGGCCGTCGATTACGACCTGCTTGCGGTACGAGTCTTCAATCGTTGGATCATACTGTCGAGAGGCAAGCCCTGGTTAGAATCGCAACAAACCCAGCAACACAAAAGCCAACATTAAACAAGTAGCGAACAGTGAGGATGGTGATTCGGGAGGACAGAAACAGCGCCAGGGGTCTTGCGACGCCTGAGGAGCCGGTCTGTAAACCACCGCAGGAGGGGGTGCGCCTGGCAGATGTGGCAGGAGAGTGCGTGGGAAGATAAAGCAAGAAGGGTAGGAAAAGGGTTGAAAAAACGTACAGTCTCGACAAAGTGCTGCAAGCACAATTGGATGGTCAAGGCTGTCTTCCCCACGCCACCGTCGCCTAGGACCACCAGCTTGTACAGCACCATTTTATTTGCCATTGTGACAGAAGGAGGGGGGCGTCGACGAGCGACTGCCGCTGCAATCTGGAGAGTGAAATTGGAGGTTTCGGTGGTGCGGACTTAAATGCTGCTCGATCGAGATCGAGAGTAAGAAGAGACGAAGGAGCAGAAACGGGGTTGAGGAGGGGGAGGTAAAAAAAGAAATCGAATAGGCGCGAAGGGACTAGATGGGCTGGCCGCCGTCGGAGGTTGAGAAACAATAGATTAAAGATAGTAACCGGCCAGGAGCTAGCTAGCTTGCGCTGCTCAGGGTCCAACACAATAAGGAATTTTAATGTTGGAGAGGAGGCACGCAACGCCAGCGTGGCAGGCGGACAAAAAGCGTGCTTTAGGGGAAGATAAGAAGAGAGAAGTGGGAGAGCCGAATGCAGAAGAAGTAAAGGGCAGAAAGCAAAGGCAGAAAGCCAAGGAGGGAGAGCAAAGACCAAAAGAAGGAGAAGAGCGGCCAGGGCCCGGAAGCAGGTCTTTGGCCCGTAGGAGCCAATTTCTATGGGTCCAGTGGTAGTCGAGGCTCTCGTGGGCCGGGGGGGGGGTTCGTTCGTGGGCTGCCTGGCGGAGCAAGCTGGGGGCGTTTGAAGATCGGGGAGGCAAAGCTCGTCGAGAAACGAGGCGGTATGTTAAGGTTGCTTTGCTTTTTCTCCAGTCAGAGGTGACGTGCGTCCTGCAAAATCTAGCAGGGCGAGGGAGGAGGGGCGTTGGATGCACGCGGGGTGAGGATATCAGTGCCGGTCAGTTCTGGCGGAGGAACGAGGCGAACGGCGAGGCGGAGAGGCGGAGAGGCGGAGAAAATTCTGTTGAAGAAAGAAGAGTGGCAGATGAGGAGGAGCAGAAATTTAACGGTCCAAGAGAGACACGTCGCCGGGCGTGGAAAGGATGGTCGTCGTAAGGTTGGTTGATAGATGGGCAAGCCGTTTTTTTCTTTTCTTTTTTTGGCCGTGCTTTTTCTTTTCTTTTTGCGGCTTGGGTTGCCTTGAAGGCAGATGTATCGGTAGGCGGGTCTGGGGGGGAGGAGGGTGCGGACGTATGAGCAGACAGGAGACGGGACAGGAGGAGAGGGACAGGAAACAAGCAGGGGAAGCAAGAAAGAGCAGACGAGGGCCAGGCAGACAAACGAGCAACTTGACATCAGACGCCCGGGATCCAGAGAACGGTAGAGTTGCAAAGGGAAGATGATACCGGAACAGGGGCTGTCAAGCGCAGCCAGAGGGGGTAACTGAGGTGCTAGGCAGTGGGGGAGCGCCATATAGCGCGAGTAGGAATAGGTATACGAGCATTGCTACAAGATACAGGCACTACTATGTACGGCGTAATAGCACGTTACTGCACCGCAGTGGGCTCTCTGGGTGCCGGGATACAATGCTCGCACATGCAAGCGCCCTAGCTACGCTCTAGTGTCCCGCATCCAGCCAGCCGGAGTACGTACCGTGCAGGTTGTGGCGCGGCAAAACCCACTAGAGCTGCTGCAACCAACGTAGGACTAAGGAGCCCTGGCAAAGCGGCGACGCAACGACACATTTGACACATAACGAAAGGATTTCTTAGAAGAAAAAAAGAAAAGAAAAAAAGGAAGAGAAAAAAAAGAGAAGAAAAAAAAAGTTTTTTTCTTGTATTTGTGGGGGCTAGAAGACCAGCATGCCGTCGAGTTGCAAACTGTGCTTATTTGCTGACTTGCTTCTTGCTTGCTTTGGCATGAGGCATGCAAGCACAGTTCAAGCACGACAATGGCGGGTCGTGCTCGGCAGCAAACAAGCGTCCACTGGTCGAGCATGCCAAATGGAATAAATAAAATATAAAAAGCAGACTCGGTGTAAAGAGCGAGCGACGTGCCGATCACAGCGCGGGCGCGGGTTTCTTGGGGTATACAGTCGACACAACAACCAAGAGAACAGAAAGGGGTTCAGAAAGGGGGACTAGAAAAAAAGAGAAAAAAAAAGAGAGAAAAAAAAGGAGAGTCCACAGGACGGAACCAGAGGACGGAACAGCGAACAAGGCAGAACGGCAATGGTAGCGACAGGCAAACAAGGTGGGTAAACACAAAAGTTCACATCTTGCATTTGTACATGCATCCGAGGCTTGCGGTCCTCGCGTGCATCTTACGTGTAATGTGCTTGTGCTCACAGCGGGAGCCGGCGGTCGGATCAATCCGTGCTCTTGCGACAAGAGCCAATTGCAGGTGGGACGTTCATGCTCCTCTACCCGCCGGGCGCTGTACATGCCAGCTGCTCGTGCCCCTTGCTACCATGTACAGCGTCTGCTCTGTTGATTCGAGGTGGGCCTGTCTCGCCCTGCATGTGTCTTTTCCCTCCCTCGCAAACGCCAGATAGGCCTGCATGACACGCATGGAAAGCGCGCCTTGTGCCTCGTCCAGGCACCAGACAGCAGGAACGGGAAAGAGCCGTTTCCAAATCATGAGAAAAGGCAGAATGCGGTAAACGGAGTCGGAATTAAAAAAAAATTTCCTCTTCGATGGCCCCAAGTGAAAAGTGAGGGGCCGCCTCTTTTGGTAGAGGAAACACACAAAAACGGACAAGGCGGGGGGGGGCGCGTATCTTGGTCCGTGCATTGTCTGCATAAGGCGGGCTCTCCTTGGCCTGTGGGTGGTCTCCCAATCTGTGTCTGGAGGGGAGACACATCATTTTCTCTGAAGAAAAGCTACTGCAGTCCCAGCAGTAGCACGGTGTACTTGGTAGCTTGACACAAAAAGATGAAGCTTGGCTGCTCCCTGTCGGACGTCGCCTGTCGCCTGTCCCTGTCGCTTGCTAGCGCAATTGAGCTTTTCTGCGGTGCTCTCTGTGTGGAGCAGTTTACGAGCAGCGAGCTCCAACGTCCCTCGTCCAGCCTCTCTGCCCGCGGCTGCTTGGAACTGCCCATTTGGCACATTGACAACACACCGCGCAGGGACTAACTCTTGAGACATTGAGGGAATCACCCGTGCCGGACGTTGCATTCTGCTGCCTTTGTTACATTCAAATGTGAAGAAGAAGAAAAGAAAAAAAAAGAAAGCAGCGGTGCTCGGAGTCACCTCCCTGCATGCTGTATTCATGCTCTGTCACGACAGGCCGATACGGTGTCTCCACTGTGTGTGCACTGTTCACCAATGGGGCCCCGCCTCGTCCTGATGGTGGGCAGGACCGCTTGCCGTTGCCCTGCTAGGTCCGGCGTCCTACGAAGTACGGCTACCATTTTATTTTATTTTAAAAAATAAATGAGGAAAAAAACCCGAGCTCCCACTTTTCTGCGGACCTCCCTCCGTGGCATACTCCACCGCAAGCAAATATGCACAACCCACATAATCACATCACCCATCACACCAACATGCGAACCTGCAAAGCCTGCTGGGCCGCTAGCCGCCTGCCATTGCCGACAAACGAGCGTGTCTGGGCGATGTTTGAGGCGCGGTTTTAACGGCCACAGACCCCCCCTTTCCGCTCCTTGCTCTCTTTCCGCCTCCTCCCCTACTTTGTACATACGGACTCGGTCTGTCGTAATGGTGTGTGTGTTGCTCTGCATAGCATCTTACGAACAGTCGATTTTGTGATTCTCTGATTTGTCGTACTCGTACGGCCTGTGTAGGCGGACCGTCTTATTTCTCCTCTTTCCTATCCCCCCTAATGTGCCCTAATATGCTGGCTAGCAAACGGGCTGCAGACATTCGACCATCATCATCCCATCCCCGGTCGACACCGGTGTGTTTCTCTTTTCCGTCCGGTCGGGTTGTGGAGATGCGACGCTGCCGTGATGCTACAAACCGCTACAAACTGCTACCAAACAGGTAGCAGCCATGGCTCGTATCCTGTGCCTCTTCCTCTACCTCTTCCTCTCCCGTCTATTGTTGCCTGTCTCGTCTCTCTCTCTCTATCTCTCTCTCTGCCTACCACACCGAACAGCTTTGCTAGTTTGTGACTGCTCTCCGTGTAACAGATGACAGAGTTGGAAATGAAAATAGGCAAAGGGCACGAGCCAACGCATACGCGCACGCACGAGGCGGGCACGAGGAGCACCGCACGCGCATCGTACACAGCATATGTGATCTTTTTTCGGAGACGGCAAACGTCGTAGGAATCATGCACGGGGAAGCGAAGGATGGGGCAGAAGAAGGAACAGAGCCTGTATTACGCAAAGATACGGCCGGCTCATGACGCTTCGTACTCCAACCAAAGATGAAGCCAGAAACCAGAAGAAAGAAAAAAAGAACGCACTGCATAATACCAGATGTGCCGAGAGGGAACGAAAGCACGCAGTCATTAATACCCTGTACACCGACAGGCATGTGATAACTCCTTCGCATCCTTCTTGCGGTTGTCTGGCGCTTCCAGACCAGGGTATTATTAGATGGTTTCTCTTTGGGACTTTTTTTTTTCCTTTGGTAATGCAAACCCCCGGAGCTGGATCCGTTGCTGTCCCCTCCGCGAAGATGCATGGCGTCTACCCCATTGGCCCACTAGATGGGACCGGTCCCTACAAAAAAAGCCAATGGTTCAGAATTGACAAGTCCGGAACCAAGGAGAATCCTGTTGCCATTTTCTCCCCCCCCCCTCCCCATCCAAGCACCAACATATTACAGGATGGCCTCTTTCGTTTGTACTGAATTGTTGGACGGGAGAGAAAATACCAGGCCTAGATTCGACTGAATCACCCGTCAAAAGTACTCGCAACAGTAATTAGCTTTCCCGTGCGTGCTTTTCTGTTGAGGGCCGGGCCTGGACCACAATGCACCTCATTCCGGGTCCTCTAATCGGCTGCCTCCACCGAACGTCCCGAGACACCATAACGATCGACGGAGCCTCCTAGGCCCCATCGAAAGATACGCTGTCTACACCGCTTTCTTTCTCTCTCTGTCTCTCTCTCTCTCTCGCTGGCTCTCTTCTTTATTCTGCCTGGCGTGATGGAAAACAACGCGTATCAAAGGAATAATTCCTTTTGTCTCTTCCCCTTGATAGTGCCAGTTTTCCTTCTCGTTCAGCCGTGCAACCGATCTTATTGTCGGCTGTTTGTGTTTTTGGCGGCTGCCTCCCTCTCATGCTGCATGCTCGTGCTGGGCCGGGTATTCGTGTTCCCATGGCTTTCTGCGCGCTATATTCTGGGATTCAAATTTGGTTTTTGTCTTGTCATGCCATCATAAAAGTTCGGTAAGGAAAGGGTAGGAGTCGGGTCTCTCGTTACACAAAGGCACGTGTATCGGCTACCAGCAAAAAGGTAGCGTTCCGCTTCGAATTGCACATGTTGTATTATTTCGGGAACCAGGAAAGGGGGCAACAGGTTCCGTTGTCCGGTAACTATATCGTCATCGGACCACTAGGCAGGAGAGAGCATCACGCCTTGTCTTTGTAATACGGCCTTTTTGTCTGGTCGCGTGCATCAGCCCATACCAATAGCCCATCGTAGTATGAAGCCCGCCTTCTCCTGGGAGGAAACGAAGGAACGACACCATGGCAAATTTAGAAAAGACAACCCATGCGAAGGACCAACAGCGACAAACTTGCAACCATGGTTGTTGTTATGATGCTACGCAATTCATACGACGCTATATTGAGCTTCACATGATTGCTAGAATGCCAAGCAAACGATGGGCGTAATATTGAAAAAGCCCTTCATACCAAGTGTTCATCAACTTCGTCTGGTGTTTTTATGTCATCTGTTATCGGTACGGTAGTGCTACATAACAAAGGGTATGACCCCAGATCTATCCGCCCGTCTCATGACTTATTGTCTAACACACGCGCGAAACAAGTATCGTAAAATGCCCATGGCTGTGCCATGAGCTTGGGTGAATGGATGTGATGAAGAGAAGAAAGACCAACATGAAAAAGGAAACAGAAAGGCCGCGCCAAAAAATGACAAAATCCAAGAGCCCATCCAAAAAAAGACCTCAACCGCGGCCGGGTATATTTTGTTTTTGTTGTTTTCTTATTTTTCGTTCTTGTACATAAAACCGGCCACAAAGTCTTGGAATGGATACCCAAAAGAAAGTAAGCCTCAAGCACCTGTGATAGATAGGCACAAACAAAAGGGGAATATCTCGTATCATAACAGCTGAGAAAAATGCACAATCTCATCAGTCATCATGGGTCGCGTTCTCGTCGCCAAAGGGGCTTCGTCCGCGATCCGTTGATGTTCCACTTGCATCTCGTTGAGGTTCCCGCCTTGTCGGCTCTTCCATGACAGCGTTAAGACTGTTTGTGTTGCGCTCGCCAACACGCGTTGGAGGATCCGAAAACGGCCCCTGATCCACTGTCGGTGAGTCATCGATGATGGAGAAGCCGTTTGAGTCGCGGCGCGTGTTTGTGGCCGGGCTGGTGGGCTCCTTCTCATCTGTAGATGAAATCAAGAAGCTTTTCTCGTTGTCGATCTTCTCGTTGTCGATCGAATCTTTCTCTGTAGAAGTGTCCGAATTCGCAACGGTGGCGTTTGTGTTGAGGGGAGACTTCTTGCGTATGCTACCGACCCGAACAACAACAGGACGCACAGGCGTCGCCGTGTGTGCGCTCGCACTGTTGAGAAAGGTGGAACCCACACTGAAAGTGCTGTTTGCCTCGCTTGACGGTCGCGGATTATTGTACTTTTCGTAGTCAACGTTTGGTACTGGAGGGGTCAGGCTGTTTCCAGGGTTGAGGCCACTTGGTGACTTGAGGTTGACCATCGTGGGTTTCGCCCGCATGCCCGTCTGCGTCGGCGCAGCAATGACAGCGTTCTTTCCATATATAGTAGATGCGATGCTGGACCGCGGCGCGTAGGATGTGCGAGCATACGATGTTCGGTCGGAAAAGCCAGAGTAGCCAGAGTATGTCGAGTCCCGTAGATCGCCTGGCACAAAGAAATGCTGGTCGTCAGGTCCTGATGGCGTGCTCGGATTCGACGAGTTTGACACAGTAATAGGGATTGGTGGGACAGGCGGGACAAGAACCGTAGGTGATGTCGGCGTAGCACGGTTCATGACACCGGGAATATATGCGATTTGGATGATGTTTGACGCCCTTGTCAAGACCGTCGAAGCAACTGAATGTGCTGTGTGTGTTGATGCGCGCTGGTTACGGCGAGTAGAAAAGGACATCTCAGCATCGGTAGGTAATCCTGAATTGCCATCTTCCTTGGTCGGAAGCGGTTGTCGTCGTGTCTTGATACAGAAGCGCCAGACACAGTAAGTCAAGATGGCGATCGCAGCAACGCCACCAATAACACCGCCGGCAATGGCTCCCGTATTTGTATGGGATGTCGCCTTGGACGTGGAGGTCGAAGTCGGCGTTGCTGCGTTCTGTGCACAGTAACTCTTCGGGCACTCGGTACATGTCAGAGGAACTGTGATCTGGCAACTCTGTCCAGATGGGCAGACTGGGCAAACAGGCGTCGCATCCAAGCACTCGACACACCCACTCTCTCGTGGGAATAGGTAGTGAAGAGTTTCTACACCAAGTCAGTGTGAGACCCACAAACAGAAACACACGTGCGATTTGGTATTCAATAAAGGGGAGGGGACAAACCTGTTCCAATGGATGCAGAGTCGCCACTCCGATCAACAATACGGGTGGCCATGATGAGGGATGTGCGAAAAGCAATCCCGCGCAATGCAAGCAATATGTCCTATGTCGAAAGCGTGGAGAACGAAATAGCGTGGATGGTGATCGGCGGCTTCAAAGATGGACAAGCAGACACTGTGGAATCGAAGGCGTATCACTGGTCATCAAAACGAACCGCGAGAACCAATAGGTTGAAGCTTCGATGGTATACTCGATGCTCGAATTCGTTTTTACTGTTTGTAGTTGCTGGACAAGAAAGAAACAGGTGGACTCGAGAATCGATCGGCGCGCTTCGTCTAGGACTGCGCGAACAGTAATCAATTTGTCGCGTGGTTGCGAATAAGAAGCTCGCAGTCAATCGAGTGTAGGAAAGGAAAATACCAAGGTCGAGAATGCGTTGAGATAACGAAGGAAATGGGCAAGAAGGAGGGAAATGAGTGAACAGCGAGACTAGCTCTGAGAACGAATGGAATAAAGCGAGAGATTTTGAAAAGGTGACGACAGCCTCAGGAAGACATCACCATACCAGGAGGTACTGGAAGATGTCCGACAGAATAGCGACGCACGGCGGAATCGAATGGGGGGACAGCGAAGAAGTTGGCGATGTTTTGTTTGATTTCCCGAAGAAGGAAGAGAAAACGAGAGAAATGGGGGGCAGCGAAGGCGAGACCCTCTTGAAGATTGACGACGGGGGCTGTGGATCGGGGTAAAAAGAGAGGAGGGAGGTGGAAAGGGAGGAGAGAGGAAGTAAGGTATGTAGCAAATGAGTGGAAAAACATAGTCAGGCACGAAATTGGCCCTGGAGAGCACTCGTTGTACATTTACTTGCGTTAGTGCCTTGGGATAACTACTTCTAGCACTAGCAACGGGCAGTAAAAGTAAGGCGGCGACACGTTGGCAACGCGTCAAACATTCTGTTAGTGCCCGAAGACAAAAGGGGCGCATTGGCTTCCCAAGTGGGCGCAGCACGGCTTGTGGAAGGAACAGTATGTGTGATCAGACCAGTGGTAGGGTGCGTCAGGGGTACTAGCGAGTGGGCGCTGGTTTTCGCAGTAAGGAAGCTACGACCAAAGGATAACCAGAGGCAAACAGTCTCGGTAGGGGCGACAAATTGGGAAGTCTCGGCATCTTTAGCGAAACACCTCTAGCAGGGGTGTACAACCCATTTGCTAGGGTTGTGTGGACGGAGTTAATAGCAGATGCTAAAGGGGGTGGGTACAGCGCCGATGCAACCTGTGGTCCTTACGAGTACGTATTGAATCGTTGTGCCTTTATTGTTAACGATACATAATAACTACTCTACGGCGTTGCATGGTTCCGGTCACTTGCACAAGGCATTCGTATCTTGCCTTCTTGAAATAAATGCGTATAAGATGAGTAAGATGCCTGTATTGAGCACATTTTATGTCGTGCTACTCCTTCATGTCTTGCTACGAAGTCGGTTCGCTAGTGTCCTGTGCCGTCTTAACTACAGCACTGCATTTTCTGTCTTCTTTCTACTCGTACCTCTAACAGCTTTCAGCCATTCACAATATTATGGAGTAATGCAGTTGTGGTTACATTACTTACTCTGTATGAGGCTATCATGCAATTATTTTTGCCTACGGAGTGGAATAAGATATTTCAATTTATAGCGCAACAATATGCTCACGGACGGGATTTCTTTCTTCCTTTTATCATCCAGCATGGAAACATTTGACATTTACTAAGCATGGATGAGAATAAGCTTTCCCTCCTTTCTCCAGTGATACACGACACGTACGAGTATTACTCTGTATTCTCTACATAGTAGCTCAGATCCATCCACTGTTTGCAAAGAGCCGACGTACAATGTAATCATGCTAGAGAAGGCAGGTCCCATTGATGCCAGCAAGGCTGAACCTCATCGTAGGTTGCAACGTGCTCTTCATTCATGTACCTGAACACGTATATGCATCTATAGATCCACAGCTCAACATTTTTTACTGTTTTTGTTCCGCAATGTGCTGTATAAAGGGAGTAGCAATGACTGGTTTGATGTGCCGGGATTTGTTAGGGGCAACACAGTCGAAATGGAGAACAAAAAAAAGGCATCCTTACCTCAGCCATGAGAAGGCCAGTAGCTGGTGTGATAAATTGCTATAAGCGCGAAATGAAAGCCGCCTTTCAAACTTTCCACGTAACTTGCAATCTTATCATCCACTTTTGTTAATCTCGGTGACGGGTTCCCTACATCTCCGTGCACCTTGTCCCCTTACAAGCCAGCTCTTGTACTTGAGCCAACCCATGTTCATACCGTCTAGCAATGATCCACAAGCGAGTGCAATCCCACACTGGACTGATAGCCTGTTAGCCTGTTGAGCTGTGATAGAAATACCAACCGACCAACCACAGATAAAATAGTCCCAAAGGTACAGGACTATTGTCAATATGGGATGTGGGATTTATGGTTGAAGCTGGGCATCATTTAACACCATCGTTCATGATGGATATGTTCGTAGCCATGCAGCATACTAGAACGGCATGCATATTGCACTCTAAAGCAATAGCCTATTTGCGAGTACTGACAGATATTGAATCCAACATGTCGTTATTGACGGGTACATAAAACTCGTTCATTTACAAGAAATAAGTTCTAAAAAGTGGGTTGCCAAATCTACTGCCTGTTATCATCACCAGTTTCAATCCGTTCAGCACATTCTTTACTTGGTATGAGTGTGATATTATCATACCGACTGAAAAGCCTCGTCCCCCAAGAACTCTACGTATCTTACCGATTTCAAGTCTGTGCTTCTACGACGTTGGCCGTTTCACGAGAGGCGCCTATCCCGCCTGTAGATCAAGTCTTGGCAGATTTCAGGCCGCTAGTACGGCTAGCACGAACCGACAGCAATCAACAGAGAGAAAAGAACACATAGCTATGGGCCACTGTTCAAAAGGCGTAAGCAGACATCTTCGAATACTGACAACATCGTTCGAGTAATGAGAAAACTTTGTGGCACGGGGACAGTATGGTTGAGTCTGACATAAGTCCATAAGCATCATTGCTGGCACATATCTTTAGTCAAAGTGTCAGTATGCCGCCAAACACTGTCCTCCGTCCCAACTGCAATCCCCCACAGATTCCTGTTTGGCGCAATTATATCACGACTCGCTTGGCGTTCAAATAATCGCATCACCTGAAGATTTGCTTTCTTATTCATATAGACATAGTGTTTTGCAATGAACCAGATGTTTTGTCGGTCGCGTGTCTTCGATTTTTGTGCACCGCCGCACATAACCACGTCAGTGGACCTCGCGACGCCACCGCCTCAATCTATTTTTATCCTACAGGATTCAAATTTGAAGGTGTCCTCGTATGCGCTGACCCAACAACGATGGCGAGGCCGGCAACGGGTCCAACGCTGAAAATTTTTCGAAATTCGAACGGATGGCGCAGTTATGCTGTGACTACGTTACAGTGCTGCTACAGGCGCCGAAACAAGACGAATGGCTCTGAGCCGTTGCACAGGAAAGCATGGTGTCTGCGGCGGCATTCTGTTTCTGGACGGATTCATATTTGTGTAATAGTTGCTGGAAGACTTGCGGCGTAAGACAAACGTTACCCTGTAAAATTCAGGGGCCAACGGTCCAGCTTTTTTTAGGTATTGGTGGTTTGAGACAACGTGGCACTAGTTGTCTATCACTTATAAACGTATTTAATGAGAGAAGCTGCTAGTACGTTATCTTAAGTTGGTAGACAAACCTAGCCGTTTCAGCACGCCCGAGGTTGAAACGTCCTAGGGTCGTAATTACTTCTACAGCGATCGGCGGGCACTACGAGCCAAAAATAGGGGTGCCCAAAGTACTTTGTACCTCGTAAATGAAGACACCAACGAAACAGCTCCCATGGATTTAACAGTGCTGGAGAAAAAAGCTTGAGGAACTCAAGCAATGTATCGTATACCGTGTTCCGCGTTCTTATTCTATGGCGGGGCGAAAGAACGGCCTGTGCAGATGCTGTTATTCCGCTCTCTGCTTTCCCTGTTTTCCTAGCCTTTGTCGGATATTGGATTGAAAGGACATGGCGTCGCGGAGAACTTGGCGGGGCTGACAGCCAGGCTGTATTTGACATGGCCATCATAACCCAGCCCGCAATCAGAAACATCCACACCAGAATACCGAGGCACTTTCCCGAAATACTGTCATCTGTTACTGCATGCTTTCGTGATCTTCTGTCTTTGTGCCTGCTTGCGTATTATTCGTTGCTGTTCGTATACGGAGTACGACAGTATTAATGGATAGCCTCGTTCGTGTGCTGGAATTAGAGCCCACTTATGGAATGGCGCCTATCGTAAGGCGTCTTCTGGCGGTGGTAGGCGGAGACCGTGCGTAATCTCCCCTAGGAAACGGGCTTTACCGTAAATGCAGTAATGCACGGTTTGGCTCAGCCACAGGCACCACTGTAAGGCTCACGTTCTGACGTTGAATCCTGTTGACTTTCAGCTTTAATACGCCGCTTCTCCTTTTCTGACATGGGGGCTCCCGATTTTCTGCTTCATTTTGGGATGCTCTCGCTTTCTTGCTTTTTTTTCTTCCTTTTTTTAGCATTATTATTGGCCTCTCTTGTTTTTGCATCTCGTTGGCTCGGTCTGTTGCCCAAGGCTGCAACCGGACGACACCCCTGGCTGCCTCCTTTGTCCTGCGTCGGCCTTGCTTCTTTAATCCTCCTATTATTTTATTTTACGGCACGTCTGGAGCCGTGGGATCTTCACTCCTGTTGCGCAGCACCTGGTCTAAGCCAACAAAACTGGGCAGACCCCCTGTCTCCACCACCCTCCTTTTTCAACGAAACAACTTCAAATCCCAGCTGACGGCCAGCACGCGGCTTTGCAACTTTGTCAACAACAGCTTTTTTCCTCTTCATCCAGCTCGAAGCTTACATTACAACGGCTGGCTTCATTTCATCCTATCTACACTTTGATCTGAGCCGATCACCATCCCCTGCGCCCTATATTACACACGATGGCGTACCGAGGCCAAGACGGCGGCGACTTTGAGGGTCATCGCCTACAGGACCTGCCTCCTGGTGGCCAGGTAAGCATGCCCAACCCGCTACCCGACCCAAACAAAATGAAAAAAGGCTCCTGATCTGACCTTGGATGCGAAATACGCAGTATCACTTGCCGCCAGCAGAAGACCATGACGATGCAGAGCGTTCTCTCTTGAACCAGGGTGCCTCCACCTACGACCACGATCGCCTAGGTACCGGCGGCCCTGCCATTCGCCCCGAGTCGACTTACAGCCTGAGCGAATCCTATGCTCCTGGTGCTGCCCCTACCGTCCGCGGGGCGACCTACCCACACGCACCCTCTCCCTTCCAGAACGACACTGGCCTCTCCAGCGGCCATGCCTACCAACAAGATCCTTATGGCGGCTTCGGCATCGGCCGACCCCAGTCAACAGTATCAGTCGGCGGTGACCCGGAAGACAGCTTTTACCGGCGGCAGCAGCAGGCCGCTGGCGGCGGTCTCAAGCGGTACCCGACTCGTAAGGTCAAGCTTGTTCAGGGCTCCGTCCTCAGTATCGAATATCAGGTGCCCAGTGCCATCCGCAACTCGGTGCAGCAAAAATACCTCGACGCTGAGAGCAACCACGATGAGTTTTACAAGATGCGGTATACTGCGGCCACTTGCGACCCCAACGACTTTACGCTGAAGAACGGCTACGATCTCCGGCCGCGCATGTACAACCGCCACACGGAGCTGCTCATCGCCATTACCTATTACAACGAAGACAAGGTGCTGCTGGCCCGCACTTTGCACGGTGTCATGCAAAACATCCGCGACATTGTAAACCTGAAGAAGTCCACTTTCTGGAACAAAGGCGGACCGGCATGGCAGAAGATTGTTGTATGTCTTGTTTTTGACGGTCTCGACAAGGCCGACAAGAATGTGCTGGACGTCCTGGCTACCATTGGCCTGTACCAGGATGGTGTCATCAAGCAGGATGTCGACGGCCAGGAGACGGTTGCCCACATCTTCGAGTACACCACACAGCTCTCGGTGACGCCAAATCAACAGCTGATTCGCCCTGTAAATGACGGGCCGTCGACTTTGCCGCCCGTGCAGTTTATGTTCTGTTTGAAACAGAAGAATACCAAAAAGATCAACTCGCATCGTTGGCTTTTCAATGCCTTTGGCCGCATTCTGAACCCCGAGGTCTGCATCCTGCTCGATGCCGGCACAAAGCCCAGCCCCAAGTCGCTTCTGGCGCTGTGGGAAGGTTTCTACAACGACAAGGATCTCGGCGGTGCCTGCGGTGAGATTCACGCCATGTTGGGCAAGGGCGGACGCAAGCTGCTCAACCCGCTCGTCGCAGTGCAGAACTTTGAGTACAAGATCTCCAACATTCTGGACAAGCCGCTGGAGAGCGCCTTTGGGTACGTTAGTGTGCTGCCAGGTGCCTTCTCGGCGTACCGCTTCCGGGCCATCATGGGTCGGCCGCTGGATCAGTACTTCCATGGTGATCATACGCTGTCGGCCATTCTCGGCAAGAAGGGTATCGAGGGCATGAATATTTTCAAGAAGAACATGTTCTTGGCCGAGGATCGTATTCTCTGCTTCGAGCTTGTCGCCAAGGCCGGCCAGAAGTGGCATCTTTCCTACATCAAAGCCGCCAAGGGTGAGACGGATGTGCCTGAGGGTGCTGCCGAATTCATCGGCCAGCGTCGTCGTTGGCTCAACGGTTCGTTTGCCGCCAGCTTGTACTCGCTGATGCATTTCGGTCGCATGTACAAGAGCGGACACAACATCATCCGCATGTTCTTCCTGCACATCCAGCTGATCTACAACCTGCTCAACGTCATTTTCACCTGGTTCTCTCTGGCTTCCTACTGGCTCACGACTACCGTCATCATGGATCTTGTGGGTGACCCGGTCGCCGCTTCCAGCACTACGGCTGAGCACCACGGCTGGCCGTTCGGGGATCGCGCAACGCCAATCGTCAACGCCGTGCTCAAGTACCTTTACTTGGCTTTTGTCATTCTGCAATTCATCTTGGCGCTTGGTAACCGGCCGAAGGGTTCCAAGTATACCTACGTCACGTCGTTTATCGTCTTCGGCTTCGTCCAGGCATATGTTTTGGTTTTGTCGATCTACCTGGTGGTGCAAGCGTTCAAGCAGCCTCTCAGCCAGCAGATCAACACGGACAGCGTGGGCGACTTCTTGGCCAGCGTGTTTGGTGCGAATGCCGGTGCAGCGGGTGTCATTATCCTGGCTCTGTTTACGATCTACGGTCTTTACTTCCTTGCGTCGTTCATGTACCTCGACCCGTGGCACATGTTCCACTCGTACCCTTACTACATGGTGCTGATGTCGACGTACATCAACATTTTGATGGTGTACGCATTTAACAACTGGCATGATGTGTCCTGGGGTACCAAGGGTTCGGACAAGCAGGAGGCGCTGCCGTCTGCGCAGGTGTCCAAGGGCGAGAAAGACGAGGTGGTCGTCGAGGAAATCGACAAGCCGCAAGAGGATATCGACAAGCAGTTCGAGTCGACCGTCAAGCGTGCCCTCGAGCCATACAAGGAGGTGGAGGAGATCGAGCCCAAGGACATCCAGGATTCGTACAAGTCCTTCCGCACGATGCTGGTTGTCCTATGGCTGTTTTCCAACTGTCTTCTCGCTGTTGTCATTACCAGCGACAACTTTGACAACATGGGTGTTGGCGTGAGTGCTCCCTGTCCACGTATCTGTTCTTTTCGGCATGCTAACGCATCTAGAAAACTGCCTCGACTCGCACTGCCTGGTTCTTCAAGTTCCTGCTGTTTGCGACAGCATTCCTATCGATCATCCGCTTCATCGGATTCCTCTGGTTCCTGGGCAAGACGGGTCTGATGTGTTGCGTTGCCCGACGATAATTGCTGCAGCACATGTTTTTTTCCAGCGACGGTGCAGTCTGCTGCAGGCCAGACATCGGGGAAGGGGTGACGGAGAAAGCTTCCAAACGGCTGCTACAAGTTCCTTCTTGCCAGTGATGGCGACCCGGGCTAGTTTCATGTCGTTGTATGCACGCAAAGCACTGTCCCTGGCGGTCAAGGTTATGTGTTACAATGGGTTGTGAGAAAGCGCAAAAAAGGCATGGAATCCGGCGTTTGAATTTCCTCATGTTTCAGTTGCTTGGCTCATAGTTTTTTGTCTGGTTTTTGTGTCCCCCCCTTTTTTTTCTCTCTTTTTCTCTTTGGTTGTTTGTTGTTGGGTTTTGCAGAATGTAGTGAGATGTGCTCAACTGTTTTACATACAGAAACGTTGTAATTGAGATATACCCCTCTACATAATTGATCGGCCAATTAATATTCCGCATTCGCTCGAGATCGTCTTGGCTGTTGGATAATACGCCACACGTTAGGCTGCAACGGGCTATGGTGGGATAAATCTGCCCCGCTAACAACGGGTTATGAATGGTCACGATATCGCAATCGAAGAGATCGGAATCCTTGTTTCTGCCTTGCGCATGTGAAGAATTCGCGCCGGTTTCTCTCCTACAACAGCGAACAAGCGAACAAGGGGATTTTTTTTCTTTCTGTTGTCTCATCTGTTTTGCATCTTCCTCTTGCGGTTTTCTGCATCGCTCGCTGCATATCCACGTTTCTTTTTTCTCTCACACAGCATACCGCCAACCAGTGGATAGTCTCTGAAGGGGAACTTGGACTCGCGTACCCTTCTGGAATCCTTCGAAACGAATCCTGTGGTAATTTCCACACTGCAGCTAGCCCGACCAAGAGCCAGAGCATCCTCTGTCTCCTTCTCACGACGCATAGTGCTTTCCCGTTAGAGCAACTAGATTACGACACGATACATCGACCGGTTTCCCTTTGTGTGATATAACGATACCGTTGGCGAAAAGGAACACGAGCATTATATTCTGTGTTCTTCTCTTGGAGTTTCCTTTGTTTTCTCAACATACCTGCCTATCCCACGAAACGCACGGCACGACGAGCAACTGGCAGTCAAGATGTTGAAGATCTGGTCTATGGTGGGTTGGCTCGGCAAGGCAAGGCAGATGGAAGAGAGGCGGAAAGCTGACTGTTTCTGTAGAAAAAGGAGCAGCAGAAGGCAGAGAATGCCGAGGGCGCGGCAAATGGAGGCAGGAAGAAGAAGGTGACGGCCGCGCAGCTGCGGGTACAAAAAGGTGAGCGTCTTGTTTTGGGGGGATGCTCGTGGGATTCGCTGACCAGGCAGACATCTCGGAGCTCGCCCTCGGCAGCACCATGTCGATTGACTTTCCGGACCCAGACGACATCCTGAACTTTGTGCTGGCGATCCAACCGGACGAGGGCATGTACCGCGGCGGGCGATTTACGTTCAGCTTCCACATCAACCAAAATTTCCCACACGAGCCGCCCAAGGTGGAATGCCAGCAGAAGATTTACCACCCCAACATCGACTTGCAGGGCAAGGTGTGCCTGAACATTCTGCGCGAGGACTGGAAGCCAGTGCTGAACCTCAACGCGGTGATTGTGGGCTTGCAGGTGAGTTCTCTCTCTCTCTCTCTCTCTCTCTCTCTATGTAATGTCTGCTAATGGCAGTTCCTCTTTCTTGAACCCAACGCATCGGATCCGCTGAATAAAGAGGCGGCTGAGGATCTGCGGACACACCGAGAAAACTTCAAGCGGAATGTGCGCATGTCGATGAACGGAGGCAGCGTGCGCGGCACGACTTATGACAAAGTGACGATCAAATGAAGCATGGCATCATATAAGCAGATTGGGGGGGGGGGAGAGAGGCAGATGGTCTGCTCAGGACGCATCATGAGGAGTCTTGGTACATGTTTTGGTCATTTTTTATATACATATATTTGATGTTCTCGATGGTGTACGAGCATTGGCTTTTTGTGCCTTGCATGTGATCAGATCGTTGCGACAGTTTAGAATCGGCTTTGTTACCTGGTTGCTCGTTGGTGCCGGTCCAGACGTTTGACCCATTTTTGTGAGCCAATGGCCGAAGTCGGTGACTTTGGCAAGCTGTCTGCCGGTTGTCCGCAGAATACAGTACAGAGGCCTCTACTTCTGGTTCTCCGGGCGCAGAGACCGCACGGCCTTGCCAGCCCGCCAGATCTCCAGGTTGCGAATCTCCTCCATCTCCGCCTCGTACCGCTCACGGTAGTCCGGCTGACCGTTGTACTCGAGCGACCGCTTCGTCTCCGTGCCGTTCTTGACCGAGTCGTACAGGTCGTTGAACACGGGCTTCAGCGCGCTCTTGAACACGGGCGTCCAGTCGATCGCGCCGCGCCGCGCCGTCGTCGAGCACGCCTCGAACATCCAGTCCATGCCGTTCGCCCCGATCAGCGGGTACAGGCTCTGCGTCGCCTCCTCCACCGTCTCGTTGAACGCCTCCGACGGGCTGTGGCCCCGCTCCCGCAGCACCTCGTACTGCGCCAGGAACATGCCGTGGATGCCGCCCATCAGGCAGCCCCGCTCGCCGTACAGGTCCGAGTACACCTCCTTCTCAAACGTCGTCTTGTACAGGTATCCCGATCCGATCGCCACACCGATCGCCTGCGCCTTCTCCTCCGCCTTGCCCGTCACGTCCTGGTAGACGGCAAACGACGAGTTGATGCCCCGTCCCTCCCGGAACAGCGACCGCACCGTCCGCCCCGACCCCTTGGGCGCCACCAGGATCACGTCAATGTCCTTGGGCACGTCCACCTTGGTCAGGTCCTTGAACACCGGCGAGAACCCGTGCGAAAAGTACAGCGTCTTGCCCTTGGTCAGCTGCGGCTTGATCGCCGGCCAAGTCTCCGACTGCGCCGCGTCGCTCAGCAGGTTCATCACAATCGTGCCCCGCGAGATCGCGTCGTCCACCTCGAACAGGTTCTTGCCCGGCACCCATCCGTCCTGGACCGCGTCCTTCCACGACTTGCCGTTCTTGCGCACGCCAATGATCACGTTGACGCCGTTGTCCCGCAGGTTGAGGCCCTGCCCGTGGCCCTGCGAGCCATACCCAATCAGCGCGAACGTGTCGTCCTTGAAGTAGTCCTGATGCCATTAGCCTCTCTCTCTCTCTCTCTCTCTCTCTTCCTTGCCATGCTATGACTCACCAGAAGCTTCTCACGCGGCCAGTCCTCACGCTCTGTGTTCATGTCAGCACACTCTCTTTCTGCCTCGACGCTCGACATCTCACTCACCCCACACCTGCTCCTTGGAGCCAGCAAAGTCAATCGTCTTGACACCGCGCACCTGCTGCTGCGGGCCAGCCACCGCAACACGCTGGGCCACCGCCTTGGCCCGCACCAGGCCAGCAGCAGCCACAAACGTCCGCCGCTGCGCCGCAGCCACGGGAGCCGCCAGCTGGCGGGCCATCGGCGCCCGCAGAGCCTTGGAGAAGCCACGAGAAGCCATTGTGTCTTGTAAGTGTCGGGTTCCGCGAGGGCAGAGATCTGACAAGATGATATTGGAAGAAGGAGATGGGAATGAGCAACACTGAGTCTGTGTGGGGTGTGTCGGTGGGCAGGGTTGAAGTATATGACTTTTGCTATGGCAAAATTTTCTCTCGCGCCATTGGTCCGGGGGGACCTAGCCAACTCCGGAGGGGCTGCTGAGTGTGCCCAGGCCCCACCTTTTTGCGGCTCAATTTTTATTTTTTTTGACCCGCAAAAAGGTGGGGCCTGGGCACGAGTAGAAAGAAGAAAGAAGAACAACAACAACAACAAAAATGGCCGACCTGTCTACCTGCCCCCCCCTGACACGGGCGTCGGTGGTCGATGCGCACGCGCGCATCCGGTCGCTGGTGCACCGGACGCCGGTGCTGACGAACCGGACGATTGACGCGGTGGCGTCGACGCGGCGGACGGCGGAGGAGCTGGCGGGCACGCCGTGGGCATTGGAGGACGGACGAGAGGCGGCGCAGCCGACGCTGCGGCTCTGGTTCAAGTGCGAGAACCTGCAGCGGGTGGGCGCCTTCAAGGCGCGCGGGGCCTTCCACGCGGTGGCGCGGCTGCGCGAGACGGGGCAGCTGGACGCGGGCGCGGGCGTGCTGACGCACAGCTCGGGCAACCACGCGCAGGCGCTGGCGCTGGCGGCGCGCGAGGCCGGCGTGCCGGCGCACATTGTGATGCCGCGCGTGTCGGCGCCGCTCAAGGTGGCGGCGACCCGCGGCTACGGCGCCCGCGTTGTCTTTAGCGGGTCGACGGCGGCCGAGCGCGAGGCCGTGGCCGCCGAGGTGGCCGCCCAGACGGGCGCCCGGCTCGTGCCCCCTTACGACCACCCGGACATTATCCTGGGGCAGGGGACCGTGGGCCTGGAGCTGCAGGCGCAGGTGGCGGCGGCCAAGGCGGCGGGGACGTCAGAGTCAGAGTCGGGGTCCATCCCCACAGCTTGGCTCCGCGCCCCGGCTACGGCGTCCACCTCGGCCGCGTCGGCCCAGCCGCTGGCGGCCATCATCGCCCCCTGCGGCGGCGGCGGGCTGCTGTCGGGCATCGTGCTCTCGGCCGAGGGCACAGGGGTGCGCGTGTTCGGGGCAGAGCCGTCGCTGGACGGCGCGGACGACTGCCGGCGGGGACTGGCGCAGGGGGCGCGGATTCCGGCGGTGGCGTCGCTGACCATTGCCGACGGGCTCCGGACGCCCGTCGGCGTGCACAACTGGGGGGTGCTGACGGGCCAGGGCGACGCCAGCAAGGGCGTCGCCGGCGTGTACGCGGTGGGCGAGGAGCAGATCCGGGCGGCGCTGCGGCTGCTGCTGGAGCGGTTCAAGATGGTGGTGGAGCCGAGCGCGGCGGTGCCGCTGGCCGTGGCGCTCTACAACGAGGAGTTCCGGCGGCGGGCCGAGCAGGAGGGCGGGGCGGCCGGCTGGGACGTGGGCATCGTGCTGAGCGGCGGCAACATCAGCCTGGAGGCATTGGGGAAGCTCTTTCCGGAAGGTAGCTGAGGCATTTGAGGGTATGCTTCTATATACACTTTTTTCTCTCTTTCTCTCTCTCTCTCTCTCTCTCACTTATTCAGCTCCTTGTCCATGGCGACGCGCCACTGGGAGCCGTAGCGGCGCAGCAGAAAGATGCAGGTGTTGCCGACGAGCCAGGCGAGGAGGGCGACGGCGGTGCTGAGCCAGCCAAAGCCCATGACGTTGAGCAGGGGCTGGGTGACGATGGCGCCGGTGCAGGAGAAGATGTTGCGCAGAAAGTTGTTGAGGGCGATGCCGCCGGAGCTGCGGCGCGGCATGAACTCGGTCAGCATGGTGGTGACGGCGCCAAAGACGAGCATGCTGCCGAAGCCAAAGAGAAAGGTGGCGATGCAGGGGACGACCCAGAGGACGCCGTGCTGGACGGTCCAGCCGAACCAGACAAAGGCGGCCGGGAAGAGGCTGGCCGACAGCCAGGCGTTCTCGCGCATGCGGTCCTCGGGCAGGTAGACGAGGGCGCCGTCGGCGTCGTAGCGGCCGGCCTTGCGGGCCTCGCGGGCCATGATGTTGTCGATCCAGCGGCCGCCCAGCAGCGAGGCCACAATGTAGCCGACGCTGCCGGGGATGTACAGCAGGCCGACGACGAGCTCGCCGTAGCCGTAGGGCGGCGACGAAAAGGCCGACTGGATGGACACGTTGAGCACGAACAGGGCGCCAAACGTCACGGCGCCGTAGATGACCGTCAGCGCAATGGGCGGGAAGCGCAGGTACAGCAGCACCGACAGGGGGTCGATGAGCGCCTGCCGCAGAAAGTCGGCCGCCCGCTGCGTGCGCAGCCGCACCGACTGCACTCGACCCAGGGCGGCGTCGTCGTCGGGCTGCTGGTGGTGCTCGGATCTCGAGGTGAGGAGCTGCCGGTTGTGCTGCTGGTGCTGCCGCGACAGCGTCTCGGGCAGACAGAAAAAGAGCATCAGCAGGGTGAGGCCGCCAAAGATGGTGAGGAACCACATGGTGCTCTGCCAGCCCCAGTGCTCGGCCAGGGCGCCGCCGATGATGGGGGCCAGCAGCGGGCCGACCAGCGGGCCCAGGTAGAAGATGCCCATGGCGCGGCCGCGCTGGTAGGGCTTCCAGATGTCGGCCAGGGTGCCGGCACCGACGGCCTGCACCGAGGCGGAGGCGCCGCCGCCGAGAATGCGCATGACGATGAGCATGCCGATGCTGTGGCTGATGGCGCTGAGGATGGAGAAGACGACAAAGAGGGAAAACGAGATGATGTAGATGGTGCGGCGGCCGAGCGTTTCCGAGAAGGAGGACCTGGTTATCAGCACACACACACACACAGAGAGAGAGAGAGAGAGAGAGAGAGACGGACCACCACAGAGGAAAAATAGACATGGACAACATGTACATGGCAATCGTCAGGTTGGTCACCGTCGAGGACGCGTGCAGGTCTCGCGACATTTCCGAGAGAGCGGCTGCTGGTCAGCTTCGGCTTTCTTCCAAACAACACAGCTGCGTACGGTAAAAGATGGACGACCCCAGAGGGCCGCCGGCGGCAGACAGCGCCACGATCAGGGTGATGGTCCACTTGGTCCGGTCGGCGTACTCGTACGGCCGCTCGACCTCGGGGATGAGGGCCAGCTGGCCAAAGAGCCCGCGCCGCTTCGACCGCGGCACGATCATCGGGTTCCGCGACGGCGCGGGTGACGGTTCTCGCACGTGGCTGACCTGCGAGTGCGTCCGCTGCATCTCCACGGCCTGCACGCCGGCACTGGCCTCGTCTGCCAGCGGAATGTCGTTGTCGTAGTCGTTGTCGTCATAGTTGTCTTGATTTTGAACACTTTTTTGTGACTCGGTCTGCCCCGTTTTCTCGCCGAGCTCTTTCTTCTCGCCTCTGGCCGGACTGGTCTCGGCCGTGGAAGCATCGCTGCCAGGGTCTCGATGAGTAGCCATGACTCAAATGCTGTCTCTATGACTCTCTTATGACTGCATCTTGTGTGGCCAAGTGCGGAAGCACGCTTTATAAGCAAGCATTTTATGGAATAGCCGACTGTGGAGCCAAGGGAGCTCGGCATGGGGAACACTCCACCGGACGGGTTCCGATGGCCGGCGAGCAGAGCGGGCGCGCATCGGCACCAGACCAGCACGCTATCGACGCCTCCTCTTGAGCCATTTTCAGCCGCGTGCAGGCGCTCACGTGCAGCGGTCTGGGGTGTGTTTCTCTGGCACAAATTAGGAAGGCGCCAACACCGATCCTCGGGCCAGCCAAACCGGCGCTCATTGCCTTCGCAGCCTCGAGCGGATGTATGCAGCCGTGCGGTGCTCCACATCCGTCAGAACCATAAGCCCACATCTGCGCCTGCTGTCTCAGGCTGCGGGGTGATTGCCAGGCGGTGAGGGTCGTGGTTTTTCTGCCGCTTTATGCCGCTTTCTGCCGCATATGAGTCGACGTCGAACGACAGACGGGTGATCTTGCGTCGGTCAACACAGCTGCTGGCAAACAGCAACGATTCAATCTCGACAAAAGAAATCATGTCTCTCACAGACGCGGCCCCGGCCGAGGCGGCGCGGGCCGCCAAGTCGGCGTCGCACGTGCTGGCGACGCTCTCGGCGGAGGAGCGCAACGGAGCGCTGACGGCGATGCACGACGCCCTGGCCGGCTCGCGGGCGGCCATCCTGGCGGCCAACGCGACCGACGTGGCGCACGCGCAGCAGGAGGCGGCGGCGGGGCGGCTGAACCCGACGCTGGTGTCGCGGCTGGACCTGGGGCGGCCGGGCAAGTGGGAGGACCTGCTGCAGGGCATCCTCGACGTGCGGCAGCTGCCGGACCCGGTCGGCCAGGTGGTGCGGCGGACGCGGCTGGACGACGGGCTGGACCTGGAGCGGGTCAGCTGTCCCATCGGCGTGCTGCTGGTCATCTTTGAGGCGCGGCCCGAGGTGCTGGCCAACATTGCCGCCCTGGCCATCAAGTCGGGCAACGCGGCGCTGCTCAAGGGCGGCAAGGAGTCCACCCAGACCATGCTGGCCATGGCGGCCGTGCTGGCCGACGCCCTGACCCGCTCGGCCGTGCCGCCGGCGGCCGTGCAGCTGGTCACGCGCCGCGACGTCGTGCACGAGCTGCTGGCCCTCGACCGCGACATTGACCTCGTCGTCCCCCGCGGCTCCAACGCCCTCGTCCGCAGCATCAAGGCCGGCACCCGCATCCCCGTGCTCGGCCACGCCGACGGCCTCTGCAGCGTCTTTCTCGATGCCGGCCTCGTCTCCGACGACCAGGCCGGCCTCGCCGCCCGCGTCCTCGTCGACGCCAAGACCGGCTACCCGGCCGCCTGCAACAGCACCGAGACCCTGCTCGTCCTCGACGCCGCCCTGGCCGAGCCCGCCTTTGCCGCCGCCGCCCGCGCCCTGCGCGCCGCCGGTGTCACCCTGCGCTGCGACCCCGCCACCAAGGCTGTCCTCGGTGCTGCCGGCATCGAGGTCCAGGACGCCGTCGACACCGACTTTGACACGGAGTTTCTGTCCCTCGACCTCGCCGTCAAGGCCGTGCCCTCCCTCGAGGCCGCCATCGCCCACATCAACGACCACGGCTCCCACCACACCGACGCCATCCTCACCCCCGCCGCCGCCCGCGCCGAGACCTTCATGGCCGCCGTCGACTCCGCCGGCGTCTACTGGAACGCCTCCACCCGCTTCGCCGACGGCATGCGCTACGGCTTCGGCACCGAGGTCGGCATCAGCACCAGCAAGATCCACGCCCGCGGGCCCGTCGGCCTCGAGGGCCTCACCATCTACAAGTACAAGCTGCGCGGCGGCGGCCAGGCGGCCGCCGACTACGGCGCCGGCAAGAAGCAGTACTTGCACGAGGTGCTCTAGTTCAGTTAGATTATATAAGCAACAGTTTACACGTCCACCGTGCAGATGATCTTGCCCGTCGACACGTCTCCGGCCATGTGCTCGTGCGCCGCCCGGATCTCCGTCCAGGGGAACACGCGGTCGACAAACAGCTTGAGCTCGCTGTTTTCAAAGCGCGGCAGCACCGCCGCCAGCCGGTCGCGCAGCCGGCTCTGGTAGGCGATGTCGCGGCTGCGCAGGCCGCTGCCCTCGATGCGCAGGCGCTTGTGCAGCAGCGGGGCGATGCTGACGCCGGCCGGCAGCACGGCGCCGCTGAGCAGGGCCAGGCACACAATGTGGCCGTCGCGAGCGGCGGCGTCGAGGTTCTTGACAAAGTAGCCGGCGCCGACAAAGTCGACAATGAGGTCGACGCCGCGGCCGCCCGTGGCTTCGCGCACCGCGGCCGCCCAGTCCTGCGTCTTGTAGTTGAACGCCGCCGTCGCACCGAGCTCGCGCTCGACAAACGCCGTCTTGGCCGCCGACCCGGCCGTCGCGTACACGGCCGACGCGCCGGCCAGCCGCGCCAGCTGGATGCCCGCGATGCTGACGCCCGACGCGCCCGCGTGCCACAGCGCCGTGGCCTGGCTGCGGAACGCGCCCACCTCGTGCAGCGCCTGCAGCGCCGTCATCCACGTCTCCGGCACGCCCGCCGCCTCCTGCCAGCTGAGAAAGGCGGGCTTGTGCAGCAGCGTGCGCGTCGGCGCCGCCACAAACTCGGCATACGCCCCGCCGCTCACGAGGCCAAACACGGCGTCGCCGACCTCAAACGTCCGGCCGTCGTCGCCGTCGGATGGACCCACCGACTCGACCACGCCGCTAAACTCCACGCCCAGCGTCTTGGGCGCCTGCGGCGGCAGCGGGTACTGGCCCTCGCGCTGCAGCAGGTCCATGCGGTTGAGCCCAAACGCTTTGACCTGGACCACCACCGCGCCCGGCCCGGCCGTCGGCTTGGCCGTCTTGTCGCTGATGAAGAGAGCCTCGGCACCGCCCGCACCGCCTTTGATGTCTGCCGGTCAGTTGACTGTGCTGCCAAGAGACCCAGAGACGTCCCCGGCGCAAAACCTACCCACTGCTCGCATATACGACATGATGGTTCTCGTGCAGATCTATGCTATCTCTCGCAGGTGCAGCTCGCAGGTGCAACTCTCTTTGCTCGAGCGCACAGCGAGCACAAAACCATGCGGCGGAAGAGACCAGCCGAGAAACGCTGACCACACCACCCTACATTGCGTTTGTCATCGTGGAAAAACGACCAGCCGATAGCCTTCCGAGCCAAAAGTCAGCATTTAGCATGTCGTCCATCGCCGTCCATTGGCCTGTTCGGACGTCGGTTCCTCCCGATCGGCGTGCAGAAGAGCTCGTATTCGCAGATGATGCGGGCGGTCAGAGCAGAGCCAGGTGACAGCGGGCCGCCCCCCTCGCTCTCGCCAAAGTCGGACCGCACAAGTGTCCCGGAAGCTGGTCTCGGAACAGACGGACACGAGCGACCGGCGATCAACCTGCCGACTCCAGAGGGTAAAAAGCAACAAGGTATCATGCATAACACACCAGCGCCCCCGAGCACGCGACAGACAGTGGAGTTTTTTGCGGGAACGCGTCCTTTTTTTGTACTTGCGTCCATGCACTGTAGCAGCGGACTGGGTGCGGTAATACGGGGGAAAAGACCCGGGAGAAGACCCTGGAGAACGAGAGAAAAAAAAAATTGCTACGCGAGACCGACATTGCGCGTACTCGTACATGCAGAGATGGATACAAGACGACCAAAAAAGAAACAATACTCCGCTTAGCGAAACCGGCGGGCAATGCGATCCGCAACAGATGTCTCGCCATGATACGGTGTGATGGACAGTCGGCGCGTCTGGAACACGACGGAAGACCGGGGGAGAAGAGGAGGCGGCAAAAGGCAAAAAATAAAAGGTTAAACGGGGAAGGAAAGGGAAATCGCCGATCCCAATCGGAGGGGGGGAGGGTCAATGGGCGACTGGAAATTGCGCTGCTCGTACATGGCAGCGGGCGCGTGAATAAGGTTACAGACTGTAATAATATCTTGCCGCAAAAGCTCAATTTTAAAAAATTAAAAAGGAGAAAAAAAAATTAAAAAGAAAGGGCTACAAATTTACTAGTGGTGTACTGCCTCGTACTACGAGGCAAGAAAACCTGTCACAGCCGACGCAATAAAGATGACCTGAGAATCGACAGAGGATGGGGGGGCAGAATAGCCTGCATTCCGGGAAATGAAGGCGAGCCAGAACGGTCAGCCGGAAAGCTTGGCTGGTGGAGAACTGTGACGTTTCGGAGGACCGACGAAGGAAGGCGAGCACAAGATACGGGGAGTCGTACTATGGAACAAGAAAGGAGAAGCGCCACGGCGTTAGACGAAATGAGCTGTTTGCTTTTGGAACCTACTTTTTTTTTTTTTTTTTTTTTACCCTTCCCTGACCAGGGTCGCTTTGATAAGGAAAAGGATGCAGAACGAAATGAGAACGCATGAGAGGAATACGAGGCAGAAATGAGAGGCCTCTGGCCGGTGTCGCCGCCACCTTGCGGTCAGTGTGAAAAGTGCGGTCTGCAATGCAATAGGGCAACACCATTGCGGAGCTGATGGGGACACTCCAGTGCAGCTTCGCCGCGGAGGCCGATTTTCTGCCCCCTTTTGCGCATAGCCAGCGGCAAGCTCAGGTGTCAGCTACAGCGCTCTCGTTCTTCGTATTTTTCCAGGCATGACAAAACCTCCGCTGGAGCTCGTCGCGCCCGCTCTCCCCCTAAAAGTGGCTCCGGGCAAGCTCATTTCCGCGGTCCCGCTCAAACCCCTCCCCTGGCCTATCGCGCTGTTATGCCTAACATGTGTGCGTGCGCGCGCGAGCGAGCGAGCGCGCCAGCCTGCTACGAAGCATGTACGGAGTACCAGCAGGAGTACATAGCTGTTCCTGACGGCTCGGATTAGTGCATCTGTACCTTGCAGGTCCGCTGAGCCTCCCCTGCACAGTGTCCGCCAATTGCCACGCAGAGTCCCCTCCTAACACGAGATCTCTCATTTCCAGGGTTTCGGGGTCTTCTCTCTACCGCCCCTTTTTTCCATCCGTTTCTGCTCATCCACTAACCTCCACTACTTTGCAGCATGTCATTGCGCCGTCGTTTCTGCCGTCTCCTTGTTGGCACTTGGGCTAGGGGGCCGTCCTGCTGCCGCTTCCAGGTACCCTTCTCAGGTACCCTTCTGAGGCAGGCAGTGCTTCACTCCCCAACCCCGTTCTCGTACAAAGTCGTGCTCTTCAGACTGGGATCCAGCTGGCTGACACGTGCATGCATGGCACAGGACACATCGCAGCCTGAGCCGTCAGTCCAAGTGGTCCAGCTGTGCACCCTGTTTGACAGCTGTCAGTACTGTCTGGGCTTTGTCTGCTGTCAAGTTTACCGTACGTAGCAGTAGTCACGTTCTCAAGGCAGCTCTAGCTCAATCGTATCAGTGCTGAACCCACAGCCGCCTGAAAGAGCCTATCACACTCATTTCGGCAACGCAGAAACATACTTGCAGCAATGCAATATTGTCCGCCTGCACAGTACGAAATATTTACCTGATCGGTGGGGAGCAATCAAAGCGAGAAAAAAAAAAGCAGCCAAAACTTTCCCCCTATCCACCACACCCCTACTTGTCCACCCACATGCAATGGCCACCCCCTTTCCTAGCCTCCTCGGGCAAGTGATGGGGTTCTCTACTGAAATAGCAAGAGCTCCCAAATTATGGGTCCATTTTCGATCTGGACCACTCGGCGCTTGACAATCTCCCCTGCCAGGCACGTCGTATCTTACGCAGTTTCTTACCGTCTCCATCCCATCTCGCATCTGCCAGGGTACCCCCCCCCTCTCCCTTCCTTTCTCTAGCCCCGGTCTGCTAGCCCCGTTGCTAAGCTGGCCAGGTCTCTTTTCCATTCCTGCCACCCCCCCTGTCAGCCAGCACGCGCAAGTGGCCAGGGGAAAAAAAAAAAAAAACAAAGCCAAAAAGTCGCCTGTCCACGTCTGCCCATTCCTGTATATAAGACCTTCTCATCCGATCCGTCTGGTCGATTTCTTTCTTTCTTCCTTTTTTCTCTTCACCCACACTCACTATCACTAAACCAACCCTGACTTTTACAGTCAATTTCACTCGTTAATCCAACAACCCGCCCTCCAACCTATCCAACCAATTCGTCTTTTCGACAACCCAACGCAAACCGTCAAAATGAAGTACTCTGCTGCCGCCGTCCTTGCCCTGGCCACTGCTGCCTCGGCCTTCAGCAACGTCACCTACACGACTGAGGTCGTCACGGCTCTGACCACCTACTGCCCGGCGTCCACGACCCTGACGCACAACGGCAAGACCTACACCATCACGGAGGCCACCACCCTGACGATCACGGACTGCCCGTGCACCGTCTCCAAGCCGGTCTACACCTCCACGTATGTGTCCTGCAGCACCTCGTCCACGTAAATCTTTCGTCTTTGTTTCCTTCTGTCTCGCGCATCTGGCAAGAATAAAAAACAGCTAACCAGTCCAGCCCGGTTGTGGTCCCGACCAACACCGTCACCCCGTCGGTCGCCTCGGTCACCCCGGTTGTCAAGAACGCTACCTCGACCTACACCCCGCCCAAGTCCTCGGGCACCGGTGCCGTCACACCGACTGCGTCGACCCCGGTCACTGCCGGTGCTGGCAAGATCGCCGCCTTCTCGGGCGCTGGTCTGGCCGGTGCTCTGGCCATCGCTGCCCTGCTGTAAATTCGTGGCAACGCGTCCCCTTGAAAACCTCACTTTTTGTGTCGGAGAGCCGTGGGGCTGGAGCCGGTGTGGCTTGTTTTTCTGAGACCGCGATTTCCTTAATATGGTTTCCTCTCTTCGGGTCGCTGGTTATATTCGGATAAGCGTTGAAAGCCACTCGGTTCCGCAGCCTTGACAATCGAGAAAATACGAATCTTATTTTTATTTCCCCCACACAGCTTGTGTTTGTTTTCGTCTCATTTTCGATAATGATCTGGAGCGTTTCACGTTTTTGCGACTTGATACCTAATGGGTTCTCTGGTTGATAGATTCTTTTTTTCTCACACTTTTCGGGACATTTGGGGAAAGGAAGAAGCTTTGTCGTTTTGCGGTACAGGGTCTTTTTTTCCTACTCTTAATATATGTCTGTTTCTCTTTCGAGGGGATGGACTTGGAAACTAAACTCTTGTCTTTTTGCTTTTGCCATTTGTCTCTCCCGGAGTGCTGTGGTCTATTTCTTTTACCCTTTTGTTTGGACGTGTTTATGGTCTCTGGCAACATTATCGGTTTTGGTTTCTTTCTGTATCTTAGAATCGCGCAGATGAAAGCAAAGCTGCTAGGAGGACAGTTTTGGTCCGGCAGAAGTTTCTCTATCTCTTGGCTCTGTTTGAATCGTGTCCGAACTGTGGTTTCTAACTGTCTTTGTTTTTCTTCACTGTGGGAGTGCTTGTTTTAAGGTTTGTTATATTTAGCATGAAGCATTGTAGGAGGAGTTCCCAAATTTCCGGGTATGGTGATCTCTGGGTTGGCCCAGGGATCTAGACGATCATAGGAAGCAACGAATTCATCATGAAGGTTTATCTGAAGAGACTAGATGATCGTGACTGCACAAACACAGGATGCTCTCTCGCAGTCGACAGAAGAGAGCAAAGACCAGCACACCAGCAAGCAGCGGGCGAAACGCCTGACCCTGAGCAAGTTCGGTTTCTTTCAGGCAAGGTCACAACGGGCAATGGTCTCCACTCCCCCTTCCGCAGGATTCGCGGTGCCAATGGTACGTACCTGGGCTCTGATTGTGGGAGATTACGTACCCTCCATCAGGATTTTTCACCGTTCTACATAGTATGGAGTTCTACAAAGTAGTCTCGGTGGCCGTCGTGGCGCCGAGCTCCCCCCCCTGTGCCTTGTCCTCTTGGCCGGCGTTTGTCGGCAGCACCCAGAGAAGAAGAGCCGACTTTGGAGGCGGGAAACGGCCCTGCTCGCCACCAACAGGGGTTGCGAATTCGGCTGATTTTCTTGTAGAAAAAAACATTTGAAAAAAAAGTTTTGGGGGTACTGTACATAGTAGTATGGACGAGCTCAGACACAAACAAACAAAACGAAAAAGAAAACAACATTCCAGAGCGGTGTTTCAACTGACGGCAGGTATGCAAAATGTACAAACGGAGCGGAAGACGGGCGACTAATGCAGGAACGGAAAAGAGAGCGATTGAGCGAGCGAGCGATTTTTTTTTGCCTTTTCGGGCTGAGCGCAGCCAACCAGACAGCGCGCAATTTCCGTTCTGACTTTCCAGGACGGTGGCAGGGGTGTGTTTGGGCGGCGTGTTCGCACTGTGCGTATTAAGACTCTTCCTAATCGGGATACGAGAGCAAGTAGAAAATGGGCGCAGCACAGGGAAGTCGGTCTGGAAGTTCTTATCTCGCGCTCTTTTTTTCTCTTTGACGGGTGGATCTGTTTTCTGGGTCTTTGTCCTCTATGTGTACTTGTCAGATGGCCAGTTTTGACAAGCTGGCACCACGTGCCTTGGATTCCAGTGGTGGACAAAATATGCCCAACTGC
Source organism: Harringtonia lauricola (assembly GCA_014183025.1). Lineage (NCBI taxonomy): Eukaryota > Fungi > Ascomycota > Sordariomycetes > Ophiostomatales > Ophiostomataceae > Harringtonia > Harringtonia lauricola. The sequence continues at coordinate 1,195,284 of JACBXF010000067.1, read as the reverse complement.
GCGTTCATTCCAGCCTTGGCAGACATGTGCGCCGAGAGAACGCAGACCGCAGACCGCAGACCGCCTAGGCCCAGCCCGTGAAGGAATGAGCAACAAGGAGGAGACGAGTAGCTGATCTTCGATTTGCGAGCAGCGCCATTCCAGCAAGAAAGCGCGCGGTGCCCTTTTGGGGGGCTTGTTCTGTCTTGCGGAGCGGCAGTGTCTCACTTGACGCCATGTCTTGAGCTCTGACAACAAGACTGACGTGCTTCATCAACGTCAACAGCGTGCAGCCGCGTCATGCTGTCCTTGTCCAGACTGTCGTCTCGCTCCTCTGGCTGATCCCAAGGAGGCGGCCCGAGGCAAACCGTCTCTCGACTGAGACTAGGGCGAATCCGACAGTTGGCTGTCCGATCTCGCCATGTTGCCAGGCTTTCGAGGCATGAAGCAAGTCCGGCCATAAAGGCTGAAGCAGGCCCAAGGCCTGGATGACTACGCAACCCGCAGCAGTGAGCGGAGCCGCAGTGTTTGGCCATTTGTTTGTCTTGCAAGCTGCTACCAATGTGAAGGAGCGGGGTGCATAGCTAGTTGTCGCGGGCGGAATCAGCAAAGGCAAGCTCTGTAGACGCCTTAACCGACATGGTCTTCTATTCCGATTCCGATATACCAAGGCTCATCGGCAACGATGCACTTCCCCGCATTGGATCACGTGATCGCATGATCTACCAAAGCCAGCCATATCGTAAGGCGATTCGTGGCAAAGCACACATACGGTGAAGCGTGTGAGAAAAGGACGCTCTTGGCCTTGTTGGCCTCGGTACTGCAGAGATTCGGTCGTGTGGAGGGCAGTTGGAGGTAGAAGGTCGCGGGGATCGGAGGTCGTGGGGGGGGGAGAAGGGCAGGTTGGGTTGGGGCGTCCGGGGAAACGGGGGAGAAAAGTGGAGACGATGCTTACAGTTGGGGTAAGACGACTGGCAAAAAGGTGAAAGGAAAAGTGGCAGAGGCGTGCAGAGACGTCCGCTCGACCGTGGCACAGCGAACGAGTGGGCAGACTAACCGAGCAACAGGCCGACGCACGCGTACAAAAGAAGCGGAAAGAAAGAAAGAGAGAGAGAGAAAGAGAAAGGGAAAGAGAGCGATGCTGCAGACGACGAGACAAAGGCTGAGCTTATCACGAATTCTGGAGAGGCAGACGAGAGGCAGACGAGGCGGTGTTCTCACCGCCACTTTCTCACAGAGACTGGCAAGCATGGCCCACGCGCAGGACGCGGTGCAGAAGCACTCGCTGGAGGACCCGGAGGCGTTCTGGAGCCACCAGGCCGAGCAGCTGGAGTGGCACCGCAAGCCGGAGGCGGCGCTGCGGCGGACGACCAAGACGGTGGCGGACGAGGCGAGGGGGGGCACGGTGGAGCACGGGCACTGGGAGTGGTTTCCGGGGGGGCAGATCTCGACGTGCCACAACTGCGTGGACCGGCACGTGGCGGCGGGACGGGGCGACCAGCCGGCGATTCTGTACGACAGCCCGGTGACGAACGCGCGGCGGCGGCTGACGTACGCGGAGCTGCTGAGCGAGGTCAAGACGATGGCGGCGGTGCTGCGGGAGCACGGCGTGCGGCGGGGGGACGTGGTGCTGGTGTACAGTGGGTGTTGATCTTGTTGGTTCTGCCGCTTCTGCTGCTTCTGCTAACGATGTAGTGCCGATGATCCCGGCTGCCCTCATCGGCATCCTGGCCATCAACCGGCTGGGCGCCATCCACACGGTCGTGTTCGGCGGGTTTGCGGCGGCGGCGCTGGCCCAGCGCATCGAGGATGCCAAGCCGGTGGCCGTGCTGACGGCGTCGTGCGGCATCGACGGCACCAAACCGCCCATGGCCTACCGGCCGTTTGTCGAGGGCGCCATCGCCCAGTCGGCCTGGAAGCCGCCGCAGGTGCTCGTGTGGCAGCGGGACGCGCTGCGCTGGGACCTGGACCAGCCGGCCGCGGCCACAGCAGACGACACACGTGCGGTCTGCTGGCAGACGGCCGTGGCCGAGGCCAAGACGCGCGGGGTGACGGCAGCCTGCGTGCCGGTCGGATCGAGCGACGGCGTCTACATCATCTACACGAGCGGGACGACGGGCAAGCCCAAGGGCGTGCTGCGGGAGGCGGGCGGCCACGCGGTTGGGCTGCACCTGAGCATCAGCTACCTGTTGAACATTCACGGGCCGGGCGATGTGGTGAGTCTCCAGCAGATCCAACAACCACAACAACCAGATCCGATGCTAAGAAAGAGATGGCTTGCTTCAGCGACATCGGCTGGGTCGTCTCGCACAGCTACACCCTCTACGGCCCCCTGCTCACCGGCGCGGCCAGCGTGCTCTACGAGGGCAAACCCGTGGGCACGCCCGACGCCTCGGCCTTTTGGCGCATCGCCGAGGAGTACCGGGTCACCACCATGTTCACAGCCCCGACGGCCCTGCGCGCCATCCGCAAGGAGGACCCCGAGAACCGGGCCTTTTCCACCATTGGCGCCCGCGGCGGCCTGCGCTCCCTGCGCGCCCTCTTTCTCGCCGGCGAGCGCTCCGAGCCCGCCCTCATCACCATGTACCAGTCGCTGCTGGCCCGCTTTGCCGCCCCCGGCGCCCAGATCATCGACAACTGGTGGTCCAGCGAGTCCGGCTCCCCCATCTCCGGCATCGCCCTCGGGCCCCACGCCGGCCAGGACCGCGGCGCTGCTGCCGACACCCACGCCGCCACTGCTCACGCGCCCCGGCCGCCCCTTCCGGTCAAGCCCGGCAGCGCCGGCAAGCCCATGCCGGGCTTCGACGTGCGCGTGGTCGACGACGCCGGCCGCGAGCTGCCGCCCGGCCAGATGGGCAACATTGTGCTGAAGCCACCGCTGGCTCCCACGGCCTTCCGCACTCTCTGGCACGACGAGGCTCGCTTCTACCGGGGGTACCTGCGGCGCTTCGACGGCCAGTGGCTGGACACGGGCGACGCCGGTGTCATTGACGACGACGGCTACATCAGCATCATGGCGCGATCGGGTATGTCTCTCTTTCTCTCTCTCTCTCTCTCTCTGCTTCTCCCTGACAACGCAGACGACATCATCAACGTCGCCGCCCATCGCCTCAGCACCGGCACCCTCGAGCAGGCCATCACCAGCCACCCCGACGTCACCGAAGCCTGCGTCGTCGGCATCCCCGACGCCCTCAAAGGCCACATGCCCTTTGCCTTTGTCCACACCAAGCGCGCGGCGGCCCGCGGCGCCGGCCACGGCGACGACCCCCTGCCGCCGGCCTTTGACGAGGCCCTCTTTGCCGACGTCAACGGCCGCGTCCGCGCGCAGGTCGGCGCCATCGCCTCCCTCGGCGGCCTCATCGAGGGCAGCGGCATCATCCCCCGCACCCGCTCCGGCAAGACCCTGCGCCGCGTCCTGCGCGAGCTGCTCGAGAACGCCGTCCACGCCGACTTTGACGCCCCCGTCACCGTCCCCTCCACCGTCGAAGACCCGGCCGTCATCGACGTCGCCCGCGCCCGCATCCGCACCTACTTTCGCGACCACGCCGGCGACAAGCACAGCGCCATCGAGGGACGGGCCAAGCTGTAGCGTTTTTTTTTTTTCTTTTTTGGGGGGTTTTTCTTTCTGCTTCAATACAATGCATCTGTCCTACGTCATCTCCCCCACAGGACTACTCTCTGCTGTGTCACCCTCTGCTCTGTCGCAGATAGAGCGCCCCAGAGGCCGCACTTTTCTTCTTCTGCCTTCCGACAGCGTCCACAGCGTCTTGCCACGCTCACGTCCGCTGAGACCGGCCGTACCACATGTCGGCCTGCTGGGGGGTGTGCCACCGTCCTTCGGTCACCGACGTATCTCGCCACCGCAGCTGCTGACATGGGATGAGAGCGGCCGTGTGTTGCTGCCTAGACAGCGCGAGGCGTAGCTGCATGTAGTTCTGCATGCGAAATCAACAAGCCAACGACTATTGAATCTCTCATTTCAAAAAGCTAACGCGACCAAATCCCACAACAATAACAAATGTTTGTTCAGGGGGACACCCCTACCAACAGTCACCGCGACCGTCGATGAAACAGCATAGAAAATGGAAGCACCTCATCATCGACGCCGTCGTTTCACGCCCGGGTGGTCAGGGCCGTTCAAAAGTACTAGCATGCTCAAGATAGTGTACCGTCGGACGAGACGCGATCGCACACGCCTCGCCATTCCGGCAAGGCTAGCTGGGACCCGACCAACAGCCATCCCCCCCCCCTGTCCCTCGACTCCCTTGCCAACTGCCAGCCCAGCCTTCGGGAGCATGCAGGACACGAGACGAACTCGGCAGAGAGGGAGAGAGAAAGGGGAGAGACCCGCAGAGAGAGAGAGAGAGAGAGAGAGAGAGAGAAAAGGGAGGGAGAATGAGAGGAACAAAAGCGACGCTGTTGGTGTGATGGCGTTGGAGCCCTCCCCTTTGATTCTTTGATTTCGCCAAGGGGCTCGCTTCCCTCGCCAGTCGCACATGCACAGTTTTTCCCTCTTTTTTGCGCGGCTTCTTTTTGTTCTCGGTGCGATGGGAGTCGCGTGCCACGGTATGCATGCAGGACAACCAAACACAACAAAGGAAAGGAGCGCGCAGAATGCGGAACAGAAGAACAAACCGTTGGCAAGATGCCGGCCGGCACACGCGACAAAGAACAAGGAGCAGCCCCCAAAGCCGAGAGCAGCAGATGCAGCCCCGACAGCAGATGCAAGCCGACAGCAGCCGCCATGGCGTTGCAGAGATGGCGGCACGAGGGGGGGCAGCATCACATATGCGAACCATCCTACATGCGTCGTTTTCTTTTTTTTTTTTTTAAATTATGCAACCTCAATCTGGGTTGCCATGGCGCTGGCAGCCAGTTATGAATGGAAAGCGCACACCCTTTCTGTCGGACACCCCAATCTATACGTGTGTATTGTGCATCCCGCCGTTGTATGAGAAGAGCCAAGCTGCAGAGTATCCAGTACGCGTCCCCGAGATGCCGCTCGGGACATACAGGGGAGCCGAAATTTCACTCTCTCTTCCCCCTTCCCCTTTCCATCGTTCCCCTTTTCTATCGCGGCACGACAAGACGCACACGTGGTGTATCTTTGTACGCTAATGGGAACGGGACGGTGCAAGGAAAGAATTCTCCTCTGCTTGCAGCCGTCCGGAGCGAGAACGAAGGCAGAATACGCCTAGGCTCAACAGCCAACAGGCTGCCTTGTCACTATCACCAACAAGCCCCCCCCCCCCCTTCTTCCCCTGTGGGCTGTGGCAAAGTTACACCACAGCGGTGCAGCCAAGCGGGAGCGCCCCCGGACCCCTCTCCTTTTCCCTCTTTTTTTTCTCTCTTCTCTCTTTTTTTCTGCCGCGCTGCAGATCACACACCCCATGACGAATGGGCCAAGAGGGAGGGGAGGGGGGGAGCGAATTCTGATAACGAACAGAACGCAGACCGGGACACGGGAGAGGGAGGGGGGNGGNGGNGAAACAGAAGGAGCTAGAAGAACTGGGATAGCGCTGCTGCATGTGCGAGCATGTATTCGACTGCGGGAAGCGTGTGACGGACAGGCTGGGTGGACATGGTTCTCTGATCTACCTCCTCTTTAGGGAGCATCACGCGCAGCTGTGCTTCTTCTTTCGACAAAGCGCCGGAAGAGGGGGGCGGGTGGACATGGTTACAGCCTCGCCATGCTGCAAGGCTCCCCTGGAGGGGAGGGAGAACCGAGTGGCTCGAGGAGGGAAGCATATGCAGGTGACGAGCGCTGGAGCGGATGGAAAGACGCTCTGCGCACCATCTGGCGATGCAAAATTGCTCGCCTGCATTGCTCTCTCTCTGGCTCCCCTCCGCCCCCCCCCTCCGCTCCCTCCTCGCGCTGCATGCCGCTCCCGTCTGTCACCCGCTGCTACCCTCCTCGCCCTCTGCTGTGTCTGCGCCGTCTGGGTGCGTTCTGCCGGACGGAAGGGGGTGGGGAGGGAGGGAGGGTAATCTGCCTGCTTGGTGTCGTTGTGTGGTGTCTCTGTGTGTCTCCATGTGCGTCTACAAAGTACGAATGTCTGCGTGCTGCTGCCCGGCAGAGATCTCAAACGGCACTGGATCAACTCTCAACTCTGCTTTCGAATCCTCCCCTGCGCTCGCACGCACGCACACACAAATTCACGCACACACACATCCTTCGGCGCTGAGGGCGCATTGCGGATAGCACGCATCTGGAATCTGGCAGGTTCCGCTGACCGGTAGCCTTATGCAGGTCGGACGGGGACTGCGCACACTCGCCGCTCTTCCTCTCTTGGGGGGGGG